>JAHLJT010009436.1:147203670-147601023 GCA_031308135.1 Acheta domesticus | reverse complement strand
ACGAGTAAAAGAGAACTATTAAATTACGTAGAATACTACGTTGAGATAAAAATATACGTTTGGTGTTGCCTATGTTTCTTGGTACGCAATATCAAAATATGAAATAAATAATTATCTTTACCATATATACTTAGTTTACTTCATAATTATCGTAAAATTTCAGTTACAAATTCAAGAAAAACTGGTACTCACTTTACGTTTCCACTCCTTTATTAATTCATGAACTGCTGTTCCTTACTCTTGCAGGATTTACACTACAGGTAAATCGGCGCACAGAGAAGCTCTAGAGAAATTGAAAAGAAACAATTCGCCGTTTTTTTCGCGCAGCATTACATAACTTTCCCTATATTACGTATATTACACCGTGTATATATGTAAGTATACGAGAAAGTAAAAGCGGTGGGCACAATGAGGACAAGTGGCTATTACTGCTGAGAAGGAACTATAGAAGAGGTTAATAAAGGTCCAAATTTTGGAATCTTATATAGACTTACAATGCCGATATTGTTATAGGAAAGTAATCATGACCTATTACAGACCTATTATATGCGGAGATATTTAGGAGAGACCACATACTGTTCGGAAGGGATTGCAGTAGTCGCGACGATGTGTTTAAAATACTCCTTTTAACCGTAGAATTTGAAACTGATACTGAATTCCCATCGCTTGCAGTTAATATTCAAGGAAAAAAGTTCGAGATGTATAGAATATAAAAAGAATGTACGAAGTCTTAGGATAAAATATGAATATCTTGCTGATGTAGAAAGAACGCAATGGAAGGAGTGACAATAGATTGTTATTTTTTCCGGAAGAAGTCTGAATATAATCCAAGTTCAGTGGGACGGGAAAGTGACTAGTTTGGTCAAACAACCTCGTGCGTGTACACCGAGTGAAAATTGGATCTAATTTTTCATCGAAAGTCGACGTAACATTCGGTATGCTTCAGGGGAGTGTCCGAAGTCCATTGTTATTAATAACATGTTAATATGTTACGTATTTGAGAGAGAATGGAAACAAAAATTCGACTTTTGCGGAAGATTGTATAATCGGGAAAATAAGAGCGCAAGCGATAGAGAAATATTGCAGGTCGATTTACAGTAAGATGAAATTATGGGCTACCAGAAATGAAATGAAATTAAATTCTAGTAAGTTTATCAAATCGACGAGAGTCCTTCTAGAAAGACTAACGTCAGCAATTGCAAGTCTGGAGATCAGGATATTTCGCGAGCTGTAAATATTTGGTAATTGTACTAAATGAGAATATGGGATGGGCAGAACATGTAAATTACTTAAAGAAAACGGCGTGAAAGGCATTATATTTTGGGATTAAGATTCTAAGGAAAAGACGTGGAAAAAGGAAGGAATTAAGATAAACTTCAGTATTACCTCCGATACTGGAACATGGCTCCGAATATTGAGACCCGAATCGTTTGCAGGAAACAAAAACATTAAAGAGTACAATAATTATCAGAGATTTTTTAAAGAGAGGACACTGTAATTCTGGATTTACATTGTGGAACCCTTTGGGGAAACTGAGAGAGAAATCGCGAATTTGTGCATTATTCAAAGCAATAAGAGGTGATCCTCCATGGGAGAAGGTGCAAGTAAGATTATCAAAACATACATACATCGCATGGAAGAATCATAGTTCGAAAATTCGGCAAAGGAAACGGAAAACATACATACGTAAAATTATTTTTAAACGGGACAAAACAAAATTTGAACAAATTTCCTTAAGTTGTGCTGGACACTTTCCCTGAGTATCAAAATTTCAAAACTCTATTAAATAAGATGTACTTTTTTTTTAGATTGTGTTTATATTTAAATTAATAATTTGATATTATTACGATTATCGTATCACACTTTTATATCGATTATCCGAGTCCCAGGGTTATTTTATATTGAAATTTCAGTGTTACCAGGATGGGTTTAGGACATGTATCTTGTATTTTGAGTCGACTGTCCGACTTTGCCGGCTAGCTAACGCTGTGCCTGGGCCTAGTTTAATTCCCACGCTTGGAGGGTAAGAGAAGCATGTGGCAAACATGATGTACTTCTCTTCATCGTAACAATCAAACTCCACCTGCCTAAAATTTTCTTCGTCACATCTACACAAACTGAGACGATTTGAAAAGCTACAACTCTATGTTTGCCTCGATCGGCAATCGAAACCCCAGATCACACAAAGGGAAGCAAGTACGCTGATCATGAGCCATCCTAGAGCCTGGGTGAGGACATTAACTTTGTAAAATATTATTAAGATGCAATCATGTGTTTTTTGAGGATTTTTAGTAATTGTATGTGCAAAACTCTAGCACCTGGTGGGAGTATTTATATATAATTCTCAGAAGCATAATAAACATTCTATTCTTTTCGAGTCGTCGGTAGCTGGAAGCCGATCCGCTTGGGTGCGGAAAGTGGCGCTCTGCCATCTGCCACCTGCGGTGTTCGGGGTCTTCCCCGTCGTTTCTCGCGCTGCTCCCGCCCCGCCGCGCCGTTTGCCCCCGCCTCCTGCGCCTCCCGCGTGTTAGAAAGCCGGTGCGGCGCGGCGCGGCGCGAACAGTCAACTGGTCGACCCCAGTGGCGCCCCGCCCCTTCGGTCTTCCTAAGGCAGCTGGCACGCAACTTCCTGTTCACCCACTTCACTTGCGCTCTCCGTGGGAGGAGCCGAAGGTGACCACAACCGGGGCCTTACGACCAGACACTCTTCTCTGCCTGGAGCAGTGCAGGTCAACAGTACTGATAAGATAACCGACGTTGAGATTTCGCTGAGCCAGCGCGTTCTGTTTTGTTTTGTGTTATAAAAATGTTCACGTTTTACCGAGTTCAGTTCACAGTTTTTGTATTGTTGCCTTAATATAAACTTATTGCTTATAACCTAATTCTAAAATTCACAATTTTGGGGAGGAAATCCTTTATGAGGAGACCTTCAGGAAGTTACATTTTGGAAAACTTTGGAAGGAAGGTATAGAAGGGAAATCTATTTTTAATACAGGTATCATAAGGGGCATTTCTGCCTAACTGGAAGGGAAGTATTCTGGTGATTTGAGGTAAGCTGCCGTAAAACTGTGTGGAGAGCGTTATGTTTAGAAACTGTACGCGTACAAAACACAGTTACAAGCCCCAACATTTTTGTAGAAGGGCACAGTGACTCAAATATCAAAATACATCGTTGCATGTTCATAATATTTGAGCTCTAAACCAAAAATTACCTGTTTCGATTAAGGAACTAACCGATTCAGTATGCTAATTGGATTCATTAATTTTCTTCACTCGAAATATTTTACTTCGAAAGCAAAATAACAATAGAAATATGTTCTTTATAGTCAACACAAAATTTAAGGACTAGAATGTCTTCAGTAATGCAACCGGAGAGAAGATCGTGTCGAAGATATGTCACGTAGAAGGTTAATGAATAAATAATAGTAATCTGGAAGGTATTGAGGTCGAGAAAGATTTGCCTTGGTGACGAAACTGAAGATGAAACCAATTGACCACCATGTGAAATTGACTACTCAGAGCTGTTAACTGGCACAAGGCCATGTCTCACGCAATTTCCCTGATGACTCTAAGGGTGAATTTGTCGTCATTAAGTGCAAATGTCGTTTGCGTCCGAAAGTGTACAAAACACTTTCTCTTCAGTATCGACTCCAAGGGATTTTTTATTTTTTAAACAAGTGGATGAATTGGTTAATACACATTTACAAGAAAAAATATTTTACCACAAATAAATCAATTCAAGTTCTTCTGTAATTTGTTCGATACTTTAGTATAATAATATGGATTAAATCGAATATAATGTATAATTGTTATAATAATCATCTTTATATGTATTTACTGTGTATAATGTTTTTACCATTAAAATATATATCTTAAATTGAATTGCTCGCAAAATACAAGTAATTTTATCACAATTCACTCATTCGCTCAATTTTATAATATTTCGCTCAAAACTGATAGATATTTCGTTTTTGGTTTTTTCTTTACACCCTGTGGCCTTATAAGGTCGTTTATTTGATGATTCGCATTTTGTTTTAAAATATTAGGGTCAAATAGTGAGAATAATTAACCACCTGGAAGTTAATACATCCATGTCACCAAAACTGAAAAGCGAATACAAAAACTTGCTGTAAATTATTCATGAAAATAAAAAAAAATTCTGTAAATTTTTAAAAAAAATGCCCGTCTATGTTAACTTCAAAGAAAAGAATTTCCAAAATTGCAAATAATTTGAAAATGCAAATATGAACTCACACTTCTTTTTTGTTTTTCCTGACAATGAGTTGTAAACGATTAATAGAGGAATCGTGTCTGTCTCCATTTTTCTAAACAAAGTATTTAAGTTGAAATGTTTGAAGAGTGGCTGACAAAAGCACGTCACCATAAAAGCAGAAAAACAAGTAGAGTACTGGCAACCAGAGCTAGAATTAATCCTGTAAGCAGGATTTCCTCTGACACGGCAAGTGAGTTGGTACAAAAAAGGGGGGAAAAACCGCTATTATCGGAACATGAAACAGCATTATCTCTACACGATATGACTGCACTGGAAGGAATTATTTGTGCTAGATCAAGGAAATACTTCTAAGAACGTGCAGTTATTTTTTGGAAACAATTTTTCTTAATCATAAATCGAAATAAAACCTCGTTGATGAAATAATGACTCGTTTGTGTTTAATTTCGTTCAAAATTTCTTGGACTTCGTAAGAAGGGTTTCTTTCTGTAAGATGTTGCTCCATCATGACGTATAAACAAACCATAGATATTGCATACTCCATCACAACAAAGTAAAATAATTCCTAATTGGCATCATTTGGTGGACAGGATACCTTGGAAAGCTTTGTTCTCTTGAGCCCCTTTTGCAAGGCTCGTGTGTCACACGAAACCGTGAAGGTGGCGGTAACTCTGCTTTTGTTCTCTAGCCGAGAGTATCATTTTCTTTTGTGTGTTATAAACAGCGGTTTTGATACATTTCGCACCACCTCCGTTACTTATCTCGACCGTCGGAGGGAGAGGCGTTCCCAAGGCTGTGTGTGCCACAGTCGAAGGCACGCCTCCACTTTCGTTTGGCAGCGCCACTGGCGCACTGTGGTTCCAGCTGAGAAAAAAAAAAGACCAAAAATTTCTTCCTTCTACACAAAATTCGTCATGTAACCGCCAAAGTTGGAAGAAACGTTTCCAACTAATATTGTAAAGAAATTCCGAGGTATTCGGGCAATGTGTCACGGAAGTTTCTTTAAATTCTGTAGTGGCTTGGAGATCTTGTGGTTCTGCATGATTTCAGGATGTAAGAGGTATCAACCACAACTACAGGCTTTAAAAAATGTTTACTTTGCAGAAAATTCAGCCATACACGTGTTTCGGGAATTTTATCCCATCATCAGTGGACTCCACAATATTCAAAATTCAGTTAACAAATTAGCACATGAATAACTAAGGAAGTACATAACTAGTGGTGCTACAGAATGGCACAGACTATCCAGTATTAGTTTTCTATTTCCTTGAGTCTTCGCTAGCTATCCGGAATTGCCACAAATTCTTTCTTGCCAGCTGTCATCTATCTCCACCAAATGTACATTTTTTTGTCATTTTCTTAATTTTTCGGTTTCCTATTGGTAGAATGGAAACATTAATTTTAGAATATTAAAGAACACAAAAACCCTGTCCTAAATGGCAATTTTCTTTTAAAAATTATGTGCCGTTTAAGAGAAAATGGCGATTTAGCACTACTAAAATGCGAAATTTGAAGCTCATTTTCACAGAAAAGTTTTGAGTTTTCAAAATACTTTATTTGAAGTTATGTGAAGCACTTACACTCGCAAATATAACAATCTTTACAAATTGATGGTAATGTGCATATTAAAGATGTGAGAGATCTTTCAAAAAAATTACAATTATGTAATTTTTTAAAAAAACAAAAAATAACTCAAAATAAACTTTACGTCATATTAAAGAGGGCAATCAGCACTACCCGTTACAAAAGTTTGAAGAAAACATTTGCAGCCATATATGAGAAAATGGCGTTTGAGCGTTTAAGAAAATGTGAAATTTTGAGCTACTTTTCCCAGAAAACGGTTGTATTTTCGAGAAACTTTACTTGACATTATTTAAAGCACATGTACTCGTAAATATAATAATGTGAAAAAATCGCCTCTAATGTAAATATTATCGACGTGAGAATAATGTGAAAAAAATTACATTTTTGTAATTTTTGAAAAAATCAACTTATAAAGCAATATGACTTTTATGTCATCTGATAGAGTACATTTACCACTATCCCCACCAAAAGTTTAAAGAAAAAATTTGGAGCTGTTTTCGAGAAAAACCTTGTTTTTGTAATTTTTAAAATTGCACATATTGCATGCAATATTGCACGAAAAACTACTAAATTTTGAGAAACATTTACATGACCTTCATGAAAGAACTCAATATGCAGAACAAATTGTATTTGTAGAAAAAATCTCTATCTTCAATTTTGTAGTTGGAGAAAGACGCCGAAAAAATTCAAACTTCCACAATTTTCGAAAATTCAGAGTTATTCGTGAAAATCGGACATATGCCATGTTAATAAGTATTTTACTTTATTCATAAAAGAAATTTAAAGAAAAAATTTGGAGCCATTTTGAGAAAATTTTGAAAATCTCCGGGGGACTCCATATAAAGTACCCCCAAATTTTGAAGAGTCTTTTTTAAAATCTTAAAGCTTTGACTAGAAACGACCGGGGAATATCCATTTTGGAAGAAATCGTACGTATGGTTTAGGCGCTGGCAGTGTTCAGAGACGGACAGACAGACAGACAGACAGACAGACAGACAGACAGACAGACAGACAGACGGACAGACGGACGGACGTTTTTCTTTCAATTAGTTTTTCGGTATCAAGGACCTAGAAAACAGGCTTTCTGGCTACACCACGTGTTAGGGGATTTTTTTCTTTAATTTAGCAACTGGTTTTTATCCACTTTTTCGTTTTCACGGCCCGGCAATTAATTTTTTTTCGCCGAAAATTGGCCATTTTTCGTGCAGCATTACATAACTTTCCCTATACTACGTATATCACTCCGTTTATACGTACGTATACGGGAAAGTAAAAATGATTCAAGATTAAAATTATTTAAATAGAATACGTACCCAAATAACACGGATTAAATTTTAATTTTGAAGTAACTTTGATTATTTCGTAACTCCGATTTCATCAACTACTAAAGACATTAATCCCGTAGGTGTGGTGCATGTTTTTGCGGGAGTTGGAGGAGATCTTCCTCGCTGGATGACGATATCGGGCGCCGACCTACACGTGAGTTTGCAAGATTTCTCCCAACTAGATATCCCCCAGTAACAGGGCTCCACCCAACTCTTAAGCTACGACTGATCTCCCGGCATGTGTGATAGTGTAGTGCATGTAAGTGTAAGGTGTGAAAGTAAAGGGTAAGGATAGGACAAGGAAGAAGAAGGAAGGATCGCGTGCTGTTCGTGACCGGTACGTTAGGTGCTCCGGCATTCGTTTGGTGTTGATCGGAGAACACACGTAAAATTACGAATCAGAGCAGCAGGCCGCTATAATTCTTCTGCAGACAATGGCGGAATTTGACACAGCTATCCTGCTAGTATCAAAATTCCTGTCACCGTTGGGACTCGAACCCTAGGTCCACCTGGTCAGAGACACTGTAGTGATATTGATTGATGCCCCGAACCACCTAAGTGAATGGGATGGCCTGAGCCACCCGGTGCATGTTTGACGAAAATTGGAATTATTTCGTACGATCATTGAAGAGGGAGAATACTTCAAAAATTCTAAATTCACCAGGCTTTCGTTGTAGATTTGGGTTATAAAATATAGATTTTGATGGGTATTACCCTACGCGACCAAACCCCATCTTCATAAATAACGACATAACTCCCTTTAGCCGAACACCTTCGAGTTATTGTTAAAAAATGCAGTTTAAAAGAAAAATAAAAGGAACTTCAATATCCAAGAAAACAGGTGAAATTAGGGTAAAAATAATTTCGAATATACGTTAGGTCTTTCGATTTGGCCGTGATTTTACATACTAGTTTTTGTTAAGTGTCATTGCCGAATGGAATGACAAAAATATAAGTTCGAAATTATTTTTAATTGCTTTTTTATACTGTAACCTGCATTTCTGCCACACACCATGTTTATGAGTAATATTCCCCCTCTTCCTCTCACTAATTGGTAATTCGCCCAATCCGGGTGGGCGAATCGAAAGACACTTGGTCTGTCGGATACGCTTACAGACCGCGGAGTGTACATAGAACACGAGCATTATTTTCCGCTAAGGACATGATCTTGACCTACGTAGTGTGTATTTAAGACGTTTTTTACAAGTTTCTTATTTTTTCTTGAAACTTACGTTAATTTTTGGTTCGAAAATGCATTAAGACAGATACAAATGGATCAGATGTCTTTTGATCAGCGAAATCCAGAAACACCACTAAACAGCATTCTGCCAGTCGACAGCTACCTGCGGTACCGACAACCTCGTCCGCTGTGTTCGTGTGTGCGTTTTTTAGTATTTATTTCTTCTGGTGACATAATTTGCGTATCAAGTTTAATATTAAGTGACATGTAATAAAACTGTGACTTCGTGTGCCAGCGACTTGTGCGGGTGTCACTTGTCGAAACCATGAACACCGTAAACAATATCAACTTAACCTCAACTGCTCGTAATGCACAAACGAAATCTTACTTTGGAGCTGCTACAACAGATCTCTTCCCGACCAAGCAATCACCATCGAGGCGCTTGAAGGGTTATCGCTAAAGGACCATGTGAGTAAGCTAACTAACATTATTCAGGGAAGTGATATTCGTTTTGTGTCCCGAATCGCCAGCAACAGAATCTGTGTATTCTTAAGCTCAAAGAAACTTGCTGATTATGCTACAGATAACTACAAGTCTCGTGTACGTGAATGTTTTTGGAAAATCTATTTTTTCAAATAGTATACAATAAAACTTGCTCAACGAGGAATCTCAAAGGAACCAGAATTTTTTCCGTATTAGACGAGATTCCGCATCATGCAATGTAATATTGCAAAATACATGTTTGGCAGGAGGACCGCAATTTATGTTCATGTTAAACAAATTTCCCCATTACACACTTTCCGCATTGAACTGAGTTTTACTGTAACTATCTGCAATCTTTGAGCAAGATTATGTATGTTTTAAATATGTAAAATTTCGGGAAGTTTTTTAAAAAGCAAGTTAAAAATTTCGAATCAAGCAGCCTCACTCTCTTTTAAATGTCATATTCCATTTTATTTATTGTTCTACTGAATATTTTTTCGATGGAATAAATTTTGTTGCTATCTTTGGTAGTTTGACACCAACAACATGTTGCGATATTTTCTTATTTGTTCTTTGATTACATTTTAGTATCCTTGTGCTGATGACTGGCGAGGGGTTTTGCGTAGTCATTGCCAAACTCGAAAGGGAAATTCCCGCAAGTTACATTTGATCGTATAAATCTTTTAAAGAAAAAAAAACTATGTAAGATAGAAAGCTGATATTTTCAGATTAGATTTAGGACAGTGTAATAATTTAAACTAC
Source organism: Acheta domesticus (assembly GCA_031308135.1). NCBI lineage: Eukaryota > Metazoa > Arthropoda > Insecta > Orthoptera > Gryllidae > Acheta > Acheta domesticus. The sequence goes on along the minus strand of JAHLJT010009436.1, from coordinate 147,591,458 downwards.
AATAAATTTTTAACATTCAAAACGAATAGAATTATATTGCCTTAGACTTATAACAAATGTACAGTTTTTAAGCACACGTTGTAAAGATTATTTCACAAAAAAACTATAATGTAAATTACTTTATAGTAGTCTAATATTTAGATAATTATATGGTCTAAGCCTGACAAAACTGATTTATTCAATTTTCAATTTCAATTTTATTACATTTCCAGCAATTTGTAAACACTATTAAATTTGTGAGTGTAAGTGCTTTAAATGACTTCAAATGAAGTTTTTCGAAAACTCAAAACTTTTCTCTAAAAAGAGCTTCAAATTTCGCATTTACAGTAACGCTTAAACGCCATTTTCTTGAAACGGCTTCAAATTTTTCAACGGAAATTGCCATTTAGGGCAAGGTTTAATTGTTTTTTTTATATTTTTGAAGTAATAGTTTTGTTCTACGATTGGAAAACCGAAAACTTATGAAAATGTCGAAAAAATGTAGTTTGGGCGGCGGTATATGGCAGCTGTCAAGAGTATTGGCAAGTCCAGAAAGCTAGCCGAGACCAAACGAAACAGAAAATTAATACGGGAAAGTCTGTGCCATTCTGTGGCACCACTAGTTATTTACTTTCCCCTCATGGAATGCCAAAAGGCTAATACCCGTCAGCATGACGGGTCTTCGTCCTTTTAGTAATATTTGTAAATATCGTAGTTATATTCCAGTGTACATGGCTTTTTCTTTAAATGTGCAAATATATTAAATATTGAAAGTCACAAAGCGCTGAATTTACAAAGCACATATATTTTAAAGACTTTTAGACAAAAGAAGGTCACCGATCATAATGACGGGTGCCGTCCTCCTAGTGTTAAACCTATACAAAACTTTCCCGTCGGGAATAGGTAATTCATTTTCATAGGTTATTCAATTGCTTACATCTAATTATAATTACGTGTAGGCATTAGAGAGTTAGTGAGGGAGGATAAGGGAGATGTCATTCTTATAGTAACATCCAAGTATTTTTTGCCGTTGGGTTCGACGCGCGGCAGCGGGGAAATTGTTTATCGGACAGAAAGCCTCTAAGTCTTAAAATGTAGGTAATTGTACCATCTTTCATTTAATTTAAGGTCAATATTTAGGGAAAATGCGTAATTTTTGAGCTACATTGAAATAAATTGGTATGGATCCCTTTTTACAATTTTCTGCATAAAAACACCAAAATTCACGTTGCTTTATGAGATAAATGACAGGTTGGAGAAAAAAACCTGAAGACATAAAATGTAGGCAGTTTGATCTTCTTTCATTTAAGATCGGATCATGTGAATTGTACAGCGTCAAAAAATAAATTAATTTTGTGCGCGCGACTGTCACGTGTCTCATCCCTCGCGTGGGAGTGGCAGAGGTGGTCGTGTGCCCGACCGCCTTGACGAAGCGGCTGCGGCTCTGGGCGCGGGGCCTTCCTATCACACAAGGCGCACCTGATGTTCCAGCTCCTCAGAAGGCGAACGGGCAATGGTATGTCGCGCTATAAATCACGGAGTGTGCGGTGGATGTGCTGTGAAGATGAATCTCCAAGGAGTTTCGCTCGTGAAGACGTCACAATGATTTACTGGGTGACATAAAATATTAGATACGTTGTTTACGCTCGAAAAATAATGAAACGTTTTCTATTCCACAAGCTTTTATATAATTTGAAAAAAAATATATTAACATTTGTAACAAAAATAAAGAAAACAAAATTTTTTACTTTATTTAACTTGCTAAATGTTTACATTAAAAAAAACTTAAGCCATGAAGCATTCTGCGTATAGTATTGTTAAACTCAGTACATCTATTTGTTTTCCAAATTTTTCAGAGAATTCAGTTTAAATCATTCTGAAATAGAAATATTCACAAGGATTTGTACTTTGCATGGCTGTTAGTTCTGAATGAACTAAGTCATTATAATGTATTTAATAAAATTATATATATATATATATATATATATATATATATATAAAATTATTGTATTATATTAAATTATATATTTGATTCTTATTTTGAAGTAGCGTTTTGATAATTAATGATAAGTCAACGTTCATATACGCCAATTTAAAGGTCTTTCTGTAAAATGAAGTGACAATATTCTCTGTGTAATATTTAGTACATGAAATAAATTAAAGAAACATTGAGTCATCAGTGATTCAGATCGTATCCTGTTTTTTCTAAACAGTACTTCTGGAGTAGTGACGAAGGTAAGAGGAGATGATTGGGTCCAAAAGTATCGTAGGCATGGAGCCTTGGATCTCCTGGATCTCGAAAATGACACTGTCTCCCTCTCTCCCCCTCTCTCTCCTCTCCACCTCTTTCCCCTCCCCTTCTCCCTTCCTCTCCCCCTCCCCTTCCTCTCCCCTCCCCCTTCTTCACCCTCTCTTTTCCTCTTTCTTTTTCTTTATCTCTTTCTCTCTCTTTCTCTCGGTCATCATTCTTATCCAATTCATTCCATTAGGAATAGTAAGCTATGGCAATAGTAAACCAAACCACATTTTATTTTGGGGTAATGTTATTGTGATTACTGCTCTGATATTAATTACTTTGAGGATAATTTTCTTTAAAAAGTCGACATCGAGTGCCATTGTGGTTTTGACAAGAATATAAATGTGAGACGAAGTTCTTTCAACAACGTACGAGTATTTGCGCGTCGTTCTTGGTGCGGCAGCTTTAGAGACGAGGGTATCGTAGTTTATTACAGAGGGAATGTGTTGATTACATTTCCGAGACGGCCATGTCGAGGCTCGTCCAGGAGCTTTAGCAATTTGTTTCTGGTAATAATGTAGCAATATAGCAAGTTGCGTGACCGGTTCCTCTTAGGGAAAACAGCGAGTGTGTTCTTCCAAGTGATGTCCTTTGCTGGGAAGAGGGGCAGAGGCACGCCTATTGTAATAACTTCTTATTCCCATCCGTGTTGTAAGAACGATGGTAATAAAATATAGGAAACGCCTCCGCAGTTCAGCCACCATATCAAACTTCGTGATCGACTATTATTATTTATCGTCTGGCAGGAAATGGCACGAGCAAGATGTAATGGCTATAGTTCCACAGAAGGTCATCGCGACCGTCGACGGGATTCCAGAACTACACGCTCGTTTGATTGTGATGGTATGATTTAATAACATGTGATTGATGAGAATGAGGTCGATGTCTATGGTGGAATAAGGCACAGACGAAACGGAAGAACCTTGCAGTTTGCTTTATTCCCTACGAATGTTTCGTCTATTCATTTATCTTTTTTCCTTTCTTTCCAACGGCGCTACAACCCGGTTCAGGCCTTGGCTTGGCATCCTGGTACTCCTACTTATCTTTACAGATCCTTTGGATACACCCTATGAAGACGGGGATTAGTCCTTCACCCTACGAATACGTGGTCCTAATGTGAAGAGAAGACGGAATAGAAGACAGCCTGGAGTCTATGGCTTATTGAGTAAATGGTCATCGCCATGGAATTGATTTAAGGTGGAAACCACGGAAGTGTCCGATCAGGGAATTTTGCTTCGAACCAGCTTTTAGCTGGAAATGAGTATCCAAACCCGTTGAGGGTACACGGCACTAGAACACAGAACTTACGGGATTCGAAAGTTTAGGTCAGGTTCATTCATCGTCCAGAATTTCCGTTCCGATACATGGAGGTTGAATGCTGACTGCCACGCGACGGGATACTTTCACCTTCAACTGCGATCAATATAATGCACCAAAATCCATGTGTATTTTACTTCTTTACTTTTGTAATTTCCTCCCGTCCTATATTTACGTCTCCTTCTTTTTGGTACCATTTCTTCAGGAGAACCGACCAATTGTTCATTTTCACTTTGTCCCTATACAGCTCCTCGTTGCATCAAGTTCTATTCCAATACTTCCTCGATCTTCATTGCGTATGTGCCTGATAGAATGATAGAAATAAACCGTTGTACACAACTTGTCAATCCCAAAATTCTGTGCAATCCAGGCTTCTTGAGCTCAAACGATCGATTTCCGTTGATACAATTTATTCTGTACACGATAAAAATAGTACTTTACGCCTTTACGCAAAATGATCGATTGACATTAATTTTAATTTATTCTATACACATTCAAACTAAGATTTTACCGCAAGTAGACCTTGATTTATAGTAAAATGTGCTTATTTCAGGTTTGAATCAGGATGTATCAGGACGGAAAAAAGGAAAGGAGTGATACGAGTAAGATACGAGCCGATATAATTTAAATATTTTGGCCCGAAACACCGGTCCTTGGGTAATGATTTTCTTTTTTTGATGTCTCATCAACGTCTTCCAATACACGAAACTGAATACAATATGCATTTGGAGTTAAGGTAGCAGTTACGGTAGTCCTTTTGGTCAGAGGGGCGTCATAAAATTTATAGATTCTTGTGGACAGGTAAAATCCTTTTTAAAAGGTGTTTCGATTAGTAAAAAGAGTCTCTTGCAGGCAACACATGCAAATTGCCCACAAATAATATTGAAGTTATTATAATAACATGTTGAGAAAATATCTTAAAACAATAGAATTTTTAAGAAACCCTTGGTATGGTCCTCCCTATCTGGTTTGCTGAATTTGTGTATCATTTTTGTAACATTTGTGGAACAGTCCATTTCTGTGGGCCTTGTGCCTCAGTTTTTTAATATCCAAATGGCATCAGGGATGCTATCTTTCGGATATTTGATATTTCTTATACCACTGTCGGCCGAGGAGTGAGCGCAGCGTTCACTTTTGAATATATTAGTTGACGTTCAAGTGTCATAACGCTCTGGTTACTCCTAGCTTTTATTTGAAATATTAATAACGAAAGGAATCCTGTTTTTACGACTGATGTGCGAGATAGAGTGTTATATGTGCGAACATTCGATGCGAGATAAAATGTTATGAGATTGCAAAAGAAGTGAGTGGCGCTTTTCCCCTCGACCTTCGCGGAAACGGTTTTACAGAATTCTATAACTAAACTATTTAACAATTATACAATTCACGCTAAGCGTTGTTCACAAAATCAGTCACGTAGGTAATCGCACAGTGTCTGCCAGCCAGAAGTAATGCCCTGCTCAAGTTATGTCGAGTGAATTCAAAACAAGTAATTTGCAAGGAAACATGCAACTGTGTCACGATTATACCAGAAGTCGAAAGATATCAATACATGAAGTGTTAGATTACTAAAAAGTTATAACTAGAGATAACATGTATAAGCGTCACAAATTGTAAAAGTATCACTCAAATCAAAAGCAGAATGAAAATGGAGCTGGTAAAAAGTCACTTAATTTCCTTTCGGTATGGTTCGTCCTCCCCAATCTCACTAATACAGATGTTTCTTTCTAAATTATACTGTTTATTCAAAGTAGACGTACAAAACTGAGTGTGTAAATCGTAACTATCTCTTTATTAATGCTTAATCTGTGTCATATCACACTGACGTGACCAACGTTTTGTTTCATAAACAAAATTGTACTTTAACTGCTAACAAAACATGTCAGATTTATGACAAATACATTTAAAAATTTATATTGAATGAGAAGCATTAAGTTCTGAAAAGATGGTGAAGGGGAAGCCGAAGATACATTTTATCGGCGCCTTAGAAGATTAGAAAACGTGGCTTTTTTGGTAAAGAAACAACACGTGGAATTTATGGATAATAAAGGTGTTCGTGACGCACGTTGCCAACCTTCACTTATGCTGTGTGGGCGGCCGCACGGCTGCGGCTCACAGTGGGACAAAAACAGAGAAGCGCGTTAGATATTTGAAAAACGAACTTACAACAAGGATTAAAATTTCAGCGAACACAGCTCACGCAATGTGGTTGGCGGAGGCAGGTTTAACCATAAGTGTATTCTTATACCAGTCTCTTCGAAAAGTTTGACATTTTATTCAAGATACTTTTTGGAATAGTGCGTACTATTACTCCAGTTATTTCGATGTCTCAGATTAATGTACAACCCAATACAAGATATTTTGAAACCATAATTATGCGACATCTGTATTGATTTTTAAGAGAGCGTTGTGATTTTTGCCAGATGAATAGTTTGTATGGGAGGAGAGGCAAACCACACGGTTTCTTTAATGTGTATTTACATGGGTGTTAGGTTAGTACTAATATTTTTGCACTTCCATGAATTAATAAGAATAAAAAGTTAACAAAGGCACCTTATATGCCATACAAAGTAAATTTTATTTTCTAACGCGAGAGCTGCTACACACTTTCCGTAGTAACAAATAATATCAATTTTACCATTCTAGTAAGCAAATTGTACTTTGCCCTAATGAATTTTGTTCCTAACTACCAAATTACTTTTCAGTATCTAGAAGAGAAGAATAATTTTTGTCCCATGAATTTGTCCCTATGTTAAAAATTCCTTTCTCAGTGTAAGAATCAGGTAGGTAACACATGTAAATGATAACTATTATGACACACGTAATTTCATAACCATTGATCAACACAAGAAAGGGAAGAGGCCTACTCTTTATGATGTACCTTTTCGTGGCAGATGATAGTGTAGTGCGCACGGGTGAAATACAAATGCCTCCCACAATAAATGTGATCATAAGAGATAAATGTTTATCGATGGGATGGTTTTGTGCGGTGATGTATTACGCTAAACACTCCTCAATCACATGGTGCAAACACGGATATTTTTCACGGGTCGCCAACCCGCATCCCTTTGGCTCCGCCTTCGTGGGCGCTGCTTCAAACCCGCCCCCGACGCAGATTGAGAGATTGATTGATTAGTGATTCCGGGTGCGTCTACTGCTAGTCCCATAGGTGCAACGTATGTTTTGTCCTGCTAGATGGCGAGATCCTGCACCGACGTACGTCGGCTTGAGGGGATATTTCCCAACCAGGTATCTCCCACCTGCGGGGCACCGCTCCAGTCGGAACAAGCACTGCGCTCCTGACTGCTCTCTCAGCATGTGCGATAGTGTAGTGCATGTAAGTGTAGGAGTGTGCAAGTAAGGAGTGAGGATACGACAAGGAAGAGGAAGGAAAGATCTCGCAGTCCGTGGTTCACTTGCTATAGGGTACTGCTTAGGCATTTGCCAGTTGTGATCACAGAAACCATCGAAAACTACCGACCAGAGCAACCGGCCGCTAGAATTCTCCTCCAGATAGCGGCCGATTTCGACCCAGCTATCTCCGACGCTGGCTTCATTCGACACCGGAAGGCAAAAACACTTAACGTGCGATTTCGAGGCACGTAGCGCAAATATTGAATCGGAAGCTGCGTTTGCGGCGCGTGGCCCACAGCGCGGGCGGGCGGGCGGGCGAAGGGGCTTTGGGAGTCGCCGCGCCGCGCCGCCTGCTTTGCATGCTAATGCCGGGCGCGAGGCGGCGCGGGTGCCCGGCCTTGCGCTGCCAGGCGGCTCGGGTTTCTGGGCGAGACGTCTCTAATTGTCGCCACTTACACGGAACCTCTACTCTGCATCCGTGAGTGCGAGACGGGCCGTTGAGGCCCCGGCGGCTCGCCCGGGCAGCTCGCTTCGGCCGACGGAATCTGTAGAAAGGGCGTGTGCGTCTCGCCAGGTTTATGCCGAGTGGAATTTTACAAGATTCTCTTTCGTTTCTTGTAAATATAGCGATGTTGCGTTGAACCCGTTGTGTAGTCTTATAACCGACGTGTTGTAAAAACTCTGGCTCATTAAAAAATTCTTACATGGGGTATTTAATTGTGTAAAAGAAACTTAATTTTGACACTTTCTTGACTAACTATTATACTGCGACATTTGGAGCTTTGGCACAAAATAACAGAAATAATTTCATCATTTTTAAGTTCACTATTATTATTATTATTATTATTATTATTATCTAGTTCTAGAATTGATGTAAGTGTAGAAAAGTAGATTGGGAAGTGATGCATCTCTTGTGAGTGAATCACAAACAGTTAGTGCATCGTTCATTTCTTAGCTTGTAAAATTTTAAACCTGAAAACCATAATTTAGTAAAATGTTGGAATAACATTGTCACGATAACTATTTATGTAAATATGTGTATAAAAAACTTCATTTAATATTCTGACCCGATACATAACAACGTAAGCAGGCGGCAAAGTCCCGTTGTATCTGCAGTATTCTTATACTAGTATATATACTATACTACATATCTCACATATCATACCATTCGGGAGCTTAGAACCTGTAGCGACTGAGACGGTTCTAAGCTCTGGGAGAGATATCTGAAGGAGGAAACCCGCAAGCTGACTGGAAGGTCGGCACCTGTTCTCACGTTCCAATGGGGAGGAACACAGCCACTCCTGGGATATACTCCTGGGATACACTAGCCGAACTATTGACTATCATAGTTGACGCATCTGGAATTAATATTTGCTCACTCACTTTTAACAAAATAAGGGAACACATTGTATACGAGTGTTCTCTCCCTTCTCTGCATAAAGCAGTTGACACTCAAGAACACATTACTACGTTTTGAGATTCGGTGAGAGATGGAGACAAAAGGAGAAAAAAGAAAGAAAACGCTTACAAAGAAACGAAGGCAATGAAATACAGGAGTACAGATTGGTCGAATAAACTTTGTGTCTGGGCAGACCTTCCATCCGTCCTCCACGTTCTTACTGTTAGGAGTACCACAGGAGTACTTGTCTTGTACAGTCTCTTAACGAAACCGTGACGTCATAAACTCCTGTAAACATGTTCATTTGAATGTGTCAGAGAACCTTTGACACAAGACAGTTCCTCGTAAGGCACCTTGGGACTTTGACTTTCATTTTGGCAAGGCAGTGGAAATGACAGAGAGGTTAATTAGAGTTACTTGTACGTTTGTCAGCTGGATAGGAGGTTCTCCTCTGACAACATATACTTGTTCGTCTGCTTTTCTTAACTACTCCCTTCTGATGTCTTAGATTGTGGATTGTGTTCCTTGTTTTTTATTTCGTTTCTAAGTAACCTTGGTCTCTTTTTTTGTTATTTAAGGTCGTATCAACTACTAGATCATAAGCGACCACTATTGAATTTAACGTTATGGAAAGACGATGAAATGATGTGATGATGATGAAGGTGTGAAAGGACGAACACATACAACCATGCCAGAGGCGGGACTCGAACCCGCAACCCTACGATCGGTCCTACGGCACTAATGCTTTAGCAATCTCGGCCACGGAGCCGACCTTGGTCTCTTTGTTCGATTACTTCTGATCCGTTTACAAGAACCTGAACTAGGAATTCATTTTCAGAATCATGATGAAGATTTCAGAATCAAATCTATTCTAGTCAGAGAATAATCATACATTGTATTGCATATAAAATGAAGAATTAGTAATTTAATGAGATTACATTGTGCATGACTTTAAGAGTCATTTTGAAATATGTACTATAAAATTATGGGTATGTGATGTACTGTAAAATTAGGTATATCAAGGATCATTACCCAAAGGCAATAGGTATCTAGATATATATATTTCACCTAGGCAGCCGGTCACGTTTCACACTGTCCCGTGTCATACACACGTTACAGTGTGATAAACATAGCAAATTTGTGCCGCGTTATTTAGACAGCTGTCTTCCTTGGGTGCGCCACATGGAAAGTAGGGCGGTTGTTTTCCATTAGGGATATCTGTTCCAGGAAGATATGTTCACTCGCATTTCACCCAAGTTGGTACGTGGTTAGAGTGCATACACCATAGTTCTTTGACTTTGTTACGAATTGGTAAGTCATAATCTAAGAAGATGGATGTTGCTTTTGACTTCACATCAGAGAAAAGCGGAGTGACAGACTGAATGGTTACCAAAATGTTTTTAAATGAAAAAAAATATTTTTGCGATTGGAAAAACCTACTGCACGGCGATTATTTATTGTGATTTTGATCATTATCACGCCATGTAACATGAAAATAGGTGAGAACGAAACGTCTCCATTTCTGTTAATATGTTTGTAGAAGTTCTCTTATAGTGATTTATAGTAAATAGACGAGAAAATGAATTATTATTTTCTCGTAACCTCTAAAGTAGAGTGGAATATTTTTTCCTCTTTATATAATTTCCTTTTAGATAATTTAAAATGTCCAAACTTGCTACTGCAATACTCTGTACGTCCTGTCCAAAAGTATTGGCTCCTGTTGCTCAAGATCTAGAGATTGATTATATTACTGGCCTTGATTTTCAACTGATTAGCTCACTAGTTTCTGGAAGTACCAATTTCTCATCTTGTATTCATACTTGAATTCTAATGCTAGATTATACATACATATATCGGAATATGACATTCTACCTGATTTATCGAGTCCTGTAGTGTGTACGACATTACTATCATATAACAACAAACACTATACAAGTACACCCTCAGGCAAATGTATATTCCCGTCTGAGATGTGACACAATATTATCGGGAAACACGTCCTATATTATCAATACTTTTAGATTTGAGAAAAAAGTTCAAATATAACAAGTAAATGCCATTCCCTACAAGCCTCTCTTCATTGAGCTTAAAATACTACCATTGCCATGCCTATTCATTTGCGATCAGTAGTTTTGTTGAAACTGAGGTATTAAAGTATGGGAATATATTTTCATGCAATACAGATATCTATAATTACAACAAAGATCGTTGGATTCATTTTCATTTTGTGTCAGATCTACAGCTCATCAATTCGTATCCACGTGTGTACATCTAGTGCTGAAGAAGGTAATGGCGAGTGACTGTGACGTACGAATAAATATACAAAAAAAAGTTCACCAATCATCGCAATATTCCAATAACTACCTCTCCAAATGGAATGGCATGTTGTTGACAATTCCCTTATCCCACATTCGCTTCGTTCTTGCAATATTGTTTGTGGTACAAAATTGTTCTGGGAAAGTAGTGATATTGCTAAACTAATTCACTGACCTTTATATAAATATCAGGATTGGGTCTTACGTGTGACACGTTGAAGTTCATTTCAACCCTCTCCCCGCCTTTCACTTAAATAGCATCTACTGCTACAGAACACGTAGTTTTCTGCGCTAAGTTTTGTAAAATGAATGATGTAGGTACATTTTCTAGAATTATCACCGACCAGTATATTCTGGGATATGTAATTTAAGTATTACCGCAACGTCTGTGATTTAAAAGATGGGAAGTGGTGGTAGACTTGGCTCAACGCCAGCTTTACCACATAAACGTTATCAAATGTGTAATATTACTATTACAAAAGCGATTCCAGAAGAACTTCAACATTATAAATATGATGTAGTGAATCGTGAGAGTAGAGCAATAATGTAGAGCAATAAAATCGTTTTTTACAGTGCCAACGTTTCTGCCATTTATTTGACTTGCTTCAGGGCTATAAATATACAATTACATACAAGATAAATATACAAGTAGTGCAACTGGTTGGCACGATTTATCATTACATAAGAAAACCAACATATTCAAAATTCAATTTGCTAAACTCCAAGGCACTGTAAAAAACTTTTTATTGACCTCGCCCTCACGATTCTCTACATTATATTTATAATACGAGGTCAATAAAATGACTTCAACATTATTAATGAGACAACATTTTCAGGCGAATCGTTACACAATAGAATGCATTTTTTCGCACCATGAACAATTCAATTAAAGAGAAAACTGAAACAAACTGAAACAAATATCGTTTCATGAAATGACCTGTAAATATTTATAACTTTCCACTTATCACTTATTTATATCAGTCTCCTGTTGTTTTTTCGTCTCTGACATTTCATCCAACGCGTACTTGCAATCAGCCAATCACCGGGCCTTAATGGCTTGAAGTGGGGCACGATAGGTAAAGAAGGAAATCTGACACGTTGCTTTGGTAGTGCCCCAGCATCCGCCTAGAATTGATGGGAGGAAATCACAGAAATCAAGCATAGGAGCAGGTATATGGAATTGTTAACCAAGGCAAGACTTCGGCAGATTGATCTCCTCAAAGAAAAATAAGAAAACGTTCAAAATTCGTTCTTCTTTCGAATTATGGCGGCCATGTGTTTGAAAATAACACTGAGGCATACGTTTTAAAAAAATATTTTATATTATATTTGAACGTGGTCCATACCTTAAAATAAACTTTGATTCATTGATTAATGTGCATCAACCGCTTTAGTCATTAGCCACGCAAGTGAAGTCCGTGCTATATCCCGGGAGATTGATGTTCTGTTCCTGCTCTAACGTGAGATCCGGCGCCGACGCATACGTCGGATTGCGGGGATTTGCCCTCCAGGGAACCTTCCCCAGCGGGACACCGACCTACGCGGGATGAGCTCTAAGCATCCGCCTAATTTCTAGATGTGGGTGGCAGTGTAGTGCGGACAAATGTCAGTGTGAGTGAAACAGGCGATGGGAGGGAAAGGATGAAGGGAATGACGCCCTCCGTCGATAATCTGTTAGGCTACTGCACCGGCTTTCGCCTGGCATTGATAGGATAAATCAAGGAAAACTACTGATCAGAGCAGCCGGCTGCTAGAATTCTCCTCCAACAGCGGCTAACAGCTAGAGTCGAAAGCACGGGACTCGAACGGCCGGGACTCGAACCCTAGGGTCTCCTGGTTAGAGACACTGCAGCGACGACAATAATGCTGTCTGTTGAGCCATCTCATTCAGTAAAGAAAAGGAAACCTAGTCCGTCAATAAACTACACTCTCATTAAGAAAGTAGCAAGCACTGTCTTGCGGGGCCAAGTCGCGGCGCGCCCGGTCCGGCCCAGCTTCCGAGGAGCTCCGCGGGCGCCGAGCGACGTGGGCCAAGCGACGCTCCGCGGCCTTGGGGCGGCCTTCCCGGCGAGCGTTCACTCCCACGCCGCCCTCCCCCCCTCCCCTCCCCGCCCTGCACCTGAGGAGGCGGCTGCTGCTGCTGCTGTCAGAACTGGGCGCTGCCACGGCCGCCCGCGCCGCACGTGGGTTCGAGCGGACGCCGCCTCACCGCGCAGGAAAACCTCCGCGGCCAGCAGGGCGCCCCTCCGAGTTTCCTTCTTCCTTTCCGTATAAGCGTCGACGTTGCATGATGTATGTGGCTTGTAAGCAATTGCAACACCTTGACTGTAATGTTTCAAGCTAACGACTACTATAGTGCGAGTTTTCTAACACTGCCCCTCAAACCCCTATGGCCAGGATGGAATATCACACGGCATTTCGCGGCTTTCTCCGTCGTACCTCTAGAAGTCGCATGATCGCAAGCACTGCTTGATACGGTAGCGATCATGCGATACCTGGCGACACAACTGAAAACGTCGCGAAAGACAGTGACATAGTCCATCGTAAAGACGGACCTTGAGGGGCAAAGTTAGACAAATCGCAGTATATGCATCCGAAAACAGCAATGCCGCTTGAAAGAGCTGCTATGGCACGTTTGTGAGAAAAAAAGAAGACAAAACCTGAAGCCTCCTGTCCCAATAACCACGAAATGGAGCGGTAACCTGGGTGTTGGTTATGTGAAGGTGGGCTGGCGCGCTGTGTCAGCGACGAGGTCGCTGGGGTGTGGGGATGTTGCATCTTCAGGATGAAAGGACGCTGTCGCAACATAGATTCCGCCGCAAACAAATTACTGCTAGCTTTCTGGAAACCTGCGTTGTTCTCTGGAAACCTTCTGCTATGTTTTATTTAAGTGCATATAATTATTACGTATACAGAAACATAAGAATCCAATGGTATTCCAGAGTATCATAATATGAGCGTCCTTTTATTTAGAAAGCTGTTGGCAAGTGGATGTGCGATTGTCTATCACCGGAAAGTGTACCGTTGTCAGTTGTCTAAACATTACGACGCAATGCATATCCTACGCTTTTCCTTGTTCTTCTGGTCATTGCCCTGAACTGCTAGAGGTACTGTTGGGAAAAGTATCTTCAGATAGGCCGACGACTATCTAAATTATACTTACCCATATTGAAATAACTAATTTATCACTTATATTTAGTATGGTATTACAAAATCAAGTCAATATAAACTCTCATGGACACATTTTATTTAACTCACAGATGTACTGTGGATTTGCTACATTTACTTATCTACTTAGTCAAAAATACATGCTTGTCTAATTATATTTGACACACAAAACGAATGTGAAGTGAAACGAATGTGGAAGAATGACAAAATAGCTTAGTGCAATGAGGTGAGCTGAAGTGGAGTGGAGTGCTGTGAAAACTTGCGCTGTGAAATTATACATTAGTTACAAAAGTATTTTATTGTTGGTCAATGCAGTCTTAATGAACGCAAAGTTAACTGCTACCAAGTACTCAATTGCAAATTTCTTAATAAATCTAATCTATTGTAATTAATAACGATAAGAAATCAGTGTTGAGTCCCTGAAGCCACGTCGTGACTTCTTGATTGGATGTGGGATTGTGAATCTGTTACCATTAGATCCTTCGTCATTGGACTGAAAACATGGAAAGCACTGTGACGGTAGAAGATAATATTGGCGAGTATCTCCCACCGACAGCTCCGTAACAATTCTTGAGTTCTCGAATTTGGTTATCTTCTCAAGTATTTTTCGACGATCTTTGTGATTTCCGAAATGAGATTATTTTTATAAATACTGGCTTAATTATTAATACTCCTGAGAATAAATTATTAATACCCTTCAAAATTGTAAATTTTTAAGTTTTCTAGGAACTTCGCAATTGGTGACGAATCAGAGGAAAGATTTGGTTTCTCCACAAATGAACTTCACTTCAATCGCTAGGTTATCTCAGCCAATTGACATGGTAGGTTTATTTCTTCTCGCAATAAATCAACATCAAGAACAAATTTATTCATTTTACATTCAAAAAATGTTAATTTTCCAACTTTCAACGCAAACAGTTTAGTCACAAAAATTCTCAAAAGTCACAGTTTCCGTTCCACAAACAATTACGATGATTAATTAAAATCCGCTACTTTTTCCAGTAAAACGAAACTGAAATCACAATACCTGAAAATAACTGTTGTATGTCACTGGATCAACTTGGAAGTCAATTTAACTATAAAACTTTTTTATATCGCTGGATCTCAGCAAACAGAAAGTTACGGGTCTACAACATAACTTATGAGACTAATGACCATAAGCATACGCGCCCGGACACAGAATCAATCAATGAAGCAATTAATCCAGCCGCTCGGGGCTCCTCCACGGAACCTTGGGCCTCCAGCTCCCACACCGTCTCCATTCGCCACAGCAGTCGCAAGGCATCTATCGCCCACACCATGCCTAGCGGGCCTCTCCCAGCATACTAGTCACCATTCTAGTCATCATGCACACCAGTCGCTGTTTGGAACACCCCATTCACTGTCCGGCTGCTCTGATCGGTAGTTTTCCGCAGTTTCTCCGATCAACACCAGGCGAATGCTGGAACAGTACCCAAACAAAACGGGCTACGGACCGCGCGCGATCTTTCCTTCCTCTTCCTTGTCCTATCCTCTCCTCTTACACACACACTTACACTAACATGCACTACACTACCACACGTGCCGAGAGACCGGTCGAGAGCTTACAGCTTGTCCCGGCTGGGGCGGTGCCCCGCTGGTGGGAGACACCTGGTTGAGGTGGAAAACCCAGCTAGTCGACGGTAGGTCGGCGCTAGATCTCGCCATCCAGCGGGGAAAAGATCATCGCCACCTCCCGAGAAAAAGCACGCACTACACTTACGGACTAATGACCTGAGTAGTTGACGCGCCCGGAAACACCAATCAATCAAAGAGTACACCAACTTACCAGCATCATTTGTGCCACATCCACATACCTCAGTCACTGCTATCAAACTAGTATCACAGTATTCTTACTATCAATACAGGTGTTCCAGCAAAAATGTAACGAACTTACGCGGCAAAGTGTTTGCAGGATCACTTTTTCCCAACGAACATGTGAGAAATTTCAGAAAAGAAAGATTTTTAAGTTATTTATTTAATAAGTAGATAATTATTACATATATCATGCATAATTGCATTACTTGTTAACTATGTGGCTAGGCCGAACGCCCTTAAACTATTACAATACCTACATCGTACCGCATTCTGGCCTCTCGAATATTTACTTTCTATTATAACGAGGACGGTGGTCTCTCTTCTCCTTCCAGTCTTTGGCCTCCTCAGCGACTGAAATCAAACAGTGCCATAGAAGATCGCACGCACTATCAACTCTGGACTTACTTCTCGAACGAAGGACTTGAAGAGTTAATTAATTCATTAGATAGTTTACTTGTTTGTTTATTGATTTTCTTATTTATCAATTTACTAAATTAATTACTAATTAACTAGAAAAAAGAAAGTTACTCATGTGACATTTGATGATACCACTAGGGAACAAAAAAAATGTTTTCATACCTCCAAGATGAAAGTAAGTGATTTTAAAGGAAACGATCACGTTGATTTTGAAAATCGTCATAAAAATGTTTCTATCACGCAAGGTTCAAAAGATATGTACATATTTAGTATTTAAAATAAACAAAATCCTATACTAATTTCCGCATTGTCACTCCAGTTATATTACTAAAAAAGTTTATGAACATGTTTCAAATGTGGTAAGAACAAGTTAAAAATGGAATACATATTCGTGCAATAATATGCAGACATTAAAATGATCTGTTTGTTATTCTCTCCAACTCACTTTCGATGTGAAATGACAACATGCATTTTATTGAATCAATTCAATTCTAGAGTGGCGAATTCATGTGGCGACTTTCACTTTTAAACAACACAGAACTGTATCGTATTAATGCATTTGAGCCACACGCAACCCACTTCACACGCACTACGGTTCTGTGTAACACCGACTGACTCAGAATTTGCCATCCTCAACAGTTGGATACTTGTATACTTGCGATAAGGTAAGAGACTAAAATAATTCCTTTCGGTGATTGATGCGCAGTAGGAAATACGATGGTGCACGTGACTTGTTTTCAAAAGATCCAGTAAGACCAATAAGATGTACTCTGAGCGCGACTACCAGACGGTGAGAATAAAGACGGCAATCTTCGAATACAGAAGGTAAACAACAGACAAGAAAGCCAATTTTGTTTGATATATCATGAAAGTGGCATAGATGGACTGAACAAATACTTAATTTTTAAATAGATTTTGTCTGTATTGTTTTTACATATCTTACAGGTTCAATTCAAATATATTTGTATTAATAGCAAAATACGGTATACGGTATAAAGATACGGTATATTTAAAAACTGTGACGTGATTTGGCGTTTTTATTGTGACATTCGTAACCTACATTTAAAACAGTATGTTGCCTACTGTTTTACACACACACACACACAAATCATGTTCGATAGTGTAATTAGTAGTCAACGCATCATGCATTGGAGTTTGGCACGCCACGTTCCGTCGCAGTCAACGGAACGCCTGTTAATCAGGGACTAATATCACTTGTGTACCTTCCTCCTGTGTACTTGTATATTCTCACATGTTCAATAGGAAAAAGTAATCATCTTAGACTCCCTCATGTAGAGGGGTCGAAGATAATTATTTTTCCCTAGAGTGAGTAACATTTATTTTGTGTCTAAAAATCCTATGTACGAATGTTATCCTCGTCTTGGGAACGTATCATTATTGTCCCACCTAGAGGTGGTCTTACACAACGGAATAAGAAAGAAAAATTCCTAGTATGGTTTGCTTTGGGTCTATTCGAATATATTCTCTGTAGCGTTTTCTTTAAAATATGGACTGAAAACAATTGACAAGCCATTTTAAAAAACTTACAACAATCAAAAAATAAAAAAAGAACATTCGGAATATTGTTTGCTATTCTTCGATCAACTGTCAATGTAAGTTAGTGTTAGTGTGTTGTTGCCATTAGGGATTTTTGCTTAGCGTATCGCAAACGGTACGTTCTACGTTAGATGTCACCGCGTGACCTGAATTGTTTGACGTGAAAATAGTGCTTTGTACTACTGTTTCGTTTTTAGACTGCGGTAAAAGAAATAATTTCGAAGTGTGACGACAGTATGCTGCTAACGTTAAATTGACATACGGACACTAGCCGCTGGGCAGTGGGCAGTGGGCAGTTGGCGATCTTAGTGGTCTTTGTGGTTCTTTCGTAACCGGCGCGAAAGAGCGCATGGCGGTTAACGGATCAGATCCACCGGCGCGGGCGGCTCCCTCCAAGCGACGCGAAGCCTGACTTATATCCCCACGTACAGAGTGTACAGGCTGTACATAGCATTACGCAATGTACTCCAGAGCAAGGCAGGGCTTACGCATTTAATTAAAGCACGAGGCCCTCCGAACTTCTGATAACCGATACCTTAGAACCAGAGAAAAAGGCTTCTTTTCGTGACCCCGATAATTTGAACCTATTCTATCTTAAGCACGCAATAAATACTAATAAATTTTATCCCGAAGTCGCGCTCCACGTTCCACACTCAGATAGAGTGTCGAAGGCTCCAATAACTAACGTCTGCTCCTTCGGAGTCTCCCCTCCGCCCGTGATAAGGGCCACCCAGAACGTGTCCGCACCTCTGATCATAACAAGCGTCTCCCCCTCCACCATGTACCTAGAAACAGGAGTGGGGATGAAATCTATATTGAGATATCTCAGTCAACTGTGTTAATTTCTAAGTAATTAGCTTAATTATTTAATCTCACCCCCCATGTTGGGCTGCCAACGAGATGATTTTTTTTCCAGTAATATCGTATTAATTTATGTAGCCTTGAAAACGTGAACGTGGTACATGTGGGTGGCTAGCTCGACACCACGTCCACTGGATGCTCCTGAAAAATAATAATACTTACTCTCTGCATTTGTCGTAGGCTGAAAATACCGCTCTACGAGGACTCGGTCGATGGATCTTATATTTACGCTTTGGTTACCAACAATACAAGGGAATAATTTTGAGAATACCTAATTTCTATTTAATGAAACGAAAATTTATATATGCACGTAACGACATGAAGTGTCGTACGCCTCTTTTTATTATTAGAAATTTTTAATTAATCTCTTTCATGACCTTTTATGCATTATCATATTATCTAAACTTTACAATTAATTTCCCTAATGATGGCCATCAACTAATTGTTACAATTTTAATTTTAATTATTACTTTAACCAAAATTTTAATTATTCTTGGGCCTTGCACATCAAAATTTCGCTGGTTTTGTCTTTCTCGAATTCGAGATTTCGCGGAAATACTTCCTTGTCCATTCGGCGTCAGCACACTTGGCAGTTGAATACCAGTTCAGCTTCACAGCACCATATTTTCTTCTGGATTCCGATGTCCGCTTCAATCCACACTTTGTTAATTAGCTAGTCTCAGAAAACTTCCTTCGATCCCGATACTACTAAAAGTCCCGATATTACTAAAATTTAACTATATAATTCTTACAATCTCAAATCAATCATCAAAGATGACGATTACAGTTCGTACATCTCGATTCTATCACGCGCCAGTCTCAAGAATGTATAAATTCAGAGTTCACAATCCTACATCCTATCGCTACCAGATCCTGACACGTGTTGTAAAATTCCAAAATGTTCTACCTCGTTCTTTTTTTCAATGTCTCTTGTGTCTATTCTTGTCACGTAGTCCTTCTCGTGTTTTTAATCCCTATGTTATTGCTAATCAAATCAATAAATGACTGATTTCCTCTGGTTAACAATGTTCCTATTTCTTTATGTTATTTTTCGTGATAATTTATGAATAAAACGATTTTCCCCCATTCTTCAATTAAATATATATCATTTTTTTAATACTTCTACGTATTATTCTTCACTCCAAATTACGTACTGAAGTGCATGAAAATTGAGGGCTTTTCCGATGCACTTCAATATAGTTTGTAAGAAAGCGTTGTAATGTGTTCACAACCATTTTAGACTGCATAGTAGAAATTTGTATCATTTTGTATAACTTTGTACTTGTTCACTTCTTCAATAAACTCAGTGTGTTCTCACTCTCTGAGTTTCATTTCACCAAGTCTGTTTGAAGAACCGTCGACTTGCCATCGACGTATTTTACTCCTGCACACCGCACACCGTTACGTCACCCAGACGCCCGCCTGCGACCTCACTATGCTGCACCCCGCCCCGCCTCCATCCCGCCTTCCCCTGTCCCTGCGCCCCACGCACGGGAGCGCAAGGGGCGGGAAGTTTCGAGTAGGGAAACATGAGGCGGTGCAGGAGAGCGTGATGTGGTGGTGCATCTTGCGGGACAGCGCGTGGGCGTGATGC
This sequence comes from Acheta domesticus, assembly GCA_031308135.1. NCBI lineage: Eukaryota > Metazoa > Arthropoda > Insecta > Orthoptera > Gryllidae > Acheta > Acheta domesticus. Next base: position 147,571,365 of record JAHLJT010009436.1, on the reverse strand, counting down.
AACATCGATAACAGTACATAGATGTTAATACAGTCGATTCCGGTTATTGTGAACTTCTGGGAACTAATATTTTTGGTTCACTATATCAGAAGTTCACGATAATCGGAGTCGACTTTAAATATTCTTTATCAAAATTAAATCATCAATGTTAATGATACATAGACACAGTCATAATACATGTTTTAAAGATGGTGTTTATAACCTATAACTTAATATTAGAACACAACAAAATTTTAATTCATAGTGGCGGTATTTATTATTTTATAATTAAGATTTAACGGACGACAACATTAAAAAAAAGAACAACGGACGCCCGGTGAAGATAGTACACAGTACTATCGAAAAGCCCAGCGTTATTTTGGTTCGTAAAAATAAACTGAGGATGGGACTCTCAGTTATTTTAACTTTTACACGATTGCGATTATGAAAATTTTTCATTCGCAATCAAAACGTCATGAACGTAAAACATCGAGCACAAAGCATTGATGTTCATAAAAGAGCATCGGATTTAATACATCGATTTTTCTATAAAAACATCGATGTCGACGTCGCATCCCTAGAAAGTGGCTGGTAGAAGGAAGGCAGTGATGGTCGAAATCATCTGAGCGTGCAGGCGTGCTCCGCACATAAGTGAATAGCTTATTTCTTAATGGAGGTTTCTTTATTTCTAGTTTTATGTAGCCATACATTCTTAAGCCGCTTCTCCATCATGCTGCCAAACGTTATTTTCAAAAGTTGCTTTTCTTCGTTGTTCAATGGTATCCGAAAATAATTTAATCGTATTTTGAACTACAAGGTTGAATGTGGACACTGTACCTTCCTAAAAAATTATGCCTCAAAGAGATACATCACTTTAAAGCGACGCTTGAATGCTTATGCGAAAAAAACGCCTTTGGATACTTGAGTTTAATCAACTCCACCTACATAGATCTATTTAGGTGGCATTGGATTAATTTCAGGCATACTCACGGATAAGGCCGTACAACAACACGCAAAAACACGTTTGTGGAAAATTTTTTGAATCTTCCGGCAGGACCCGAAAACAAATTATCAGTTCCCCATCAGGAGACTGAGACGCGTCTAATGACACCTCATATGTTTCGATTGGTGCCCGGGAAGCGGTCTAGCCGTGAGAGACGGAATCACATTCCCTAATGCACGCACGCTAGAGGAGTTACTCAAATACTGTACAGGGATGTTCGTCAAATGAAGCTGACTAGCTGGAGGGATTTTTTATTAAACTTTTAGGTACAATTTTTTAATAGTTGCACATGTGAACAATAACAGCTATTTAGGGGAGGACTTTATTTATTGTTCAGAACCAAAAGCCTTTTCCCGTCAAATCAAAGGGAATTATATGTAAATCTAGCACATGGAGAATTTTCTTGGAACAATTCACAACACTTCCTTAAAGACACCATTTGAAGTAACTATTCAATATTCTTAGTCAGTTAGTTTTTAGCTTTTCGTGATAGTTAAAAAAATATTAGCTTTTTATTTTTCAGAAAGCTACGTCTCTGAACCCGCTGACTTAAAAATTTCATCGAATGATAACGAAAATATTGGTACAGGTAAAACACAAACACAGTCTTCACTCTTCACTGTACACTCACATCCCTCCACAATTAAGTGCTTACAGACCACGGCAAAACCTTAATTGAATAGTTTCACTATAAGCATGAGAAACAATTTTCAGAGGTATCAAATCAACTAAAATAGTACTTCTAGTTGTTGCTGGAGGGCAAATCTTGAATTATTGATTATGCAAATAAACCTAGCCAGACTGCACAAACCACGGTGTATACAGAAAGCGTAAATATAAGGTTGAGGAATCTAAGCCTTCTAAGCGTGACGTCACAAAATGGTTATCAGCATCAAGTGCTGAAATATTGAGGTGGCCTTGATATTATTGAAGCGCAGAACCGAAATTTTAATTGAATGTCGAGGAATGTCTCATCTTATAGATAATGGAATGAGAAACGTTTCTTTGAGGTCTTTGTCCTCAAAATTTTAGTTTTTAAGGTACCTGAACGCTTAGTTTAGGAGTTATTTGACGAAACCTTTGGCAAGTGTTGCGGGTTGCATTTGACTTGAATATTTAGATGCGTCTTTTTTAAACAAATCCTTCATATTTTTAAAGTCAAATTGCAATTCATCACGTTTCCGTGAAATTCTCTTTCTTTACAGACCTCATTTATAAAAATTGGTTGCATGTGAGAGCCATAATGGAAAGATATACTACTGAAATAATACAGGAGACGATTATCAGATTATGAATTGTTTTTATTATTTGTTAGATATAAGTGATTCTTAGAAAATGTTTGTATTTTCAACACAGAAATAGCATTGGTATTACGACATTCAAGAAATAAGTATTGTTATTAAGTTATATAAATATATAACTTATAAGAAATTATAAGAATAAGTTATAAGTTATAGGTTATAAGAAATTGTCGTAATATAGTTGTACCGTTTGTGTACTTATTTGTAGTTTGAAGTATTTTCCGTTTGTGTAGAAGTATGCATATGGGATTAGTGTAAGAAGAATTTCTAGTAGAAATGAATTTAATTATTTTTTGGCATACTTGCTATGTGTTCCTGTATTCAGTAATATCTAGTAGAGTACTTTAAATATGTGTAAACGACTTGTAGGGGACAATTTTTCTCTATGTAATTTATCTCTGTATATTTTTTGCAGATTGAAGTCGTTTTGCATCAGTACTAAGTTAGGTGAAAGTCCTAATAATTTAAAATTATTCATAAGAGTTATTAATAGTACTGCAAGGGCATTGACCTCCTAATGAGAACTTAATTGTTTTCGTATAGTTGACCAGGGCACACGGAAGAATGCGAACCTGTTTAGATTCCGCAATTTCCGTTGTGTAGTCTGTTTCGTCATACGTAAAGCTCATTAACGTTCTTTCCCACTTATTTTCTCCGAACATAAAAAATTATAAAGGAAGACTCCGAGCCATTTTTTACTGGACTTAATGGAAAGTCGGGCATTTTAAAAAACCTTTGTGTGCTCTTTTCGACAATGGAAGTAAGAACTTGCACTTCAACTGATTTCATATCAATCTCATAATATTTGTTACAAAAATCCGTAAAAACTTTTCGGAGAGTTAGATGAATAACTTTTAAGGAATGTTTACAGAACAATTGGAATGATGTCGGTATTAAATATAAGTAAAATGATTTAACAGGGTAGATGTTAAAAAAAATTGAAGTGCAATAGTAAACGACCATGAAACGTGTAAAGAATTCGAACTGCCGGTAAATGAAAAGGAGAATCTAAAATAAAGTTCATCAGTGGGCTACTGCTACAATTGATGCTTTTGCTTGAATTCAATTTCGATGTAACATCCTATGTGCAGAGAATTTATTGGTAAAAGAGTGATTAAAACTGGACAAAAGGAATCAAGAATGAGAGGATGGTATGATGCAAGGAACTGTCGTAAAAGAGTGAAAGGGCAAAATCAAAAGATGGAAAAGATATTGATTTTCATAGAAAAGGATACAATCTCTGTAAATATTTCTAATTGACCTGGTTATTATTAAAGAATAATACATTATTGTAATACAAAACAGCGTGAATCGTCATATTTCTGGCACACACGAACGTGTTTGAATTTATAGATCATAAAAAATCTACTCACAAAACTAATTTCGCGTGGATTTCGAAACATTGCCCTACATTGGATAAATTCATACTTTGGTGATTAAAAAAAGATATATTGGTGTGCTGGTACAAAAATTAAATTATTAATTATTTAAATTTTGGAGTATATGTCAATCTAATACCTTCTCCCACAACGTTATTTTTGCTCCACGTCGTCCTTGTGTTGTGCATAAATTATATACTTTTTAAGTCAGAAGATATTTAATGGTGCATAACTATTTTTCACAAAAATGAAGTAGTAAATAATAACATTTTAAAGGGGAAGCGTTTTGTAAGAGAAAAATTTGTATATGTATTTTTGGGAAAGCGGGACATTTCCTTGATGTGTTTTATCCTCGCGTTTGTGGAACCTACCGGAATCGAATGCGTAGGCAGACTGTCCTAATCATTGTTTACCATGGTTTCCCTAATCAATTCTAAGCGAATGCCAGAGGACTGTACGTGATCTTTCCTTCCTTTCATAAATATCAACATCATCAACATCATGATCATCATCTCATAATAGTCCCTCGTTGCAGTCTGGACTTACGATGGCAGCCGGACAAAATTAACCTAGCGGTGCTAAAACAGCATATAATTTCTCGCCATTTGTAATGGGTATGTACTACCATTAGTACCACAATTTCTCTCCACGTTAACACATCTCAGTCATCATTTTTTGTAAAACTCATTTGAAATCGTAGAACATTTGGTGCGAAAATTAAATAGTTTAAAGCAATATTTTTTTAAATCCTAAACTTTAAATGAAAAAGCGCGAGAAAGTTAAAATATATTTCTGTCATTGAATTCATTATATAAGGTATGCAGTGTATTCACAAACATATAAAAGTAACATATAATAGTTACTATGGTATTATATTCTACAAATATACAGGGTGTTCGGGGAGGAAACGTCGAAACTTCGAAAATAAGCTCTTAAGACAATTCTAAACATATTTTGTCTAATAAACAACGAGGATATTACGAATGGTTGAGCCGCAATAAGCACTCAAAAGTTGGTTTGAAAACTTGATTTATAGGCAAAAATTTGGAAGCATAGAAACGCTCCAGAAACATGTAAATTGTTCATTATTTACAAATGAAATTTGTAAATAATAAAGTATATTTGCTCAGACAGAAAAATTAAGCGAAGCAGTCGAATTGTCTAAATTGGGTGCTTTTTTATTTCTGGCTTAATTTTTTCTTTCTGAACAAATATATTCATTTCTTTTGTAAATAATAAACAATTTATATGTTTCTGAAGTGTTTCTATGCTTCTATAATGCAAAGTTTTGCCTATAAATCACCTTTTCAAACCAACTTTTGAGTGCTTATTGCGGCTCAACCATTCGTAATATCCTCGTTGTTTATTAGACAACATATGTTTAGAATTGTCTTAAGAGCTTATTTTCGAAGTTTCGACGTTTCCTCCCCGGACATTCTGTATAAAAGTAACGGTTTATATTACCGCGAACAAAAGGCAGCCGTCATTGTCGCTTCTCTTATCAGTATGGCGTTAAAAATATGGGTTACAACAACCAACAATGACTGCTTATCTATTCGTTTTAACATTTAACAGAATTAAAGGACATAATTTAAAATTAATAAGAGAAATGTAGCATAAATATAATAAATAATAACAGCAAAATGAAATATGAAATATTATACAAATTCTAACTTACGTGGCATCCAAATGCGTAATTTGGGAGCGGGCAACTGCTAGTTAAAAATCTTTATTTCATATTTATGTCAAATAGGTTTTAAATAATTTATAAAAGATTAATTTTTGAACGTTTAACAAAAGCTCCAAAGTAAGAAACGAACAAAGAAATATGAAATAATATACACATTCTAACATACATCCACCTTACTCAAAACAGCTCTGAAGTTACGATCAGGAAGCGACGGATTTTCAGAACGGGCGACTATCTTTGACGCCCAATTACTCCATAAATACTCATATTTTCGAAAAAATTCTACATGACCTTATTTTAAGATCTGCTTTTCATGAACACATTTCATTAAGAAAAAAATTGTTTCCAAGTTCTAGGAAGACGCCGAATTTTTAAATGTTTTAAAAATATTTTCGCAATTTTAGGCATTTCAACGAACATGATACCTGCACCATTCTCTTAATCGTCCTCTACGCTATCTAGAACAAAATTAATAACAAAACGTCCAGTTTTTAAGAAAAAAATGGTTTAAAGAAAATATTTGACACAAAATTTCACAAAAAATATGCAGATTTTTGAAAAATCGGACATAACCTTATTTGAAGGGGTTTTTTATGAACCCTTTTAATTAATAATAAAAGTTGGATCTTCATAATTGTTGTTGTGGGAAGAGCCGAAAAATTTTTGAAATATATCAATTTTCGAAAAAATCAGGGTTTTCAGAAACAGCAGACATGCACCATTTTTTAAACATTCTTTAAACCATCCAACAACAAAATTTAATCAAAATTGTTGGCGCCATTCTTTTCAACATTTTGAAAATGTTTCAGGAGTTTCACCCCCCAAGTAAAGTACCCTCCAAAACTAAAATATTAGTTTCAAATTCAAGGGACCACGACATCAGCCAGATCGATCGGAGAATATCAATTTTGAAGAAAATCGGCTGAACGGTTTAGTGGCTGGCGTTGTTCACAGATAGACGGACTGACAGATGTTTTGCCGTCAATAGATTTTTTGGTATCAAGGACCCATAGACAATGAAGTCTGCCTACATTACGTGCTAGAGGATTTTTTTCTAAATTTAGCAACTGGATTTATCCACTTTTTCGTAACCAGGGCCTTATTACGGGGCTCTGTTAAAATGTTATGCCGAAAATTCCCCTTTTTTTCGCGCAGCATTACATAACTTTTTCTTAAGAAAATCCTTCTTAAGCGCGAGGAAGTAAAAATTCCCATTTATCACTAGAAATTTTCGATTCTAGAGCTGCCCTTTAGCGTAAAAGCAGAATGGAAACATTATTTAATAAATAATTGCGATCATACTCTGCTTTAAACTCAGTTGCACTTCAAAGACACACTCTGGAAGGAGAGAAGGAGAGGGGGACGCTGTCATCCAAACGGGAGCTTCGTTACAACTTAAATTTTTGGTATTGGAGCACCCAATTGGATAACAATGTGCCCCTCTCCTTCCCTCCTTCCAGGGCGTGTGTTTGAAGGATAACTGTGTTTAATTCCCAGTATAGTAGAGGAATTTTTCAACACAATTATACGTAAATCCTATGATTACAAGACAACTTTAAGTCATTTGTCTATGAGGTCATTATCATTCGAGTGCGATTATATTTATCAGTCCGAACATAATATGATCAATGAAGACCAAATCAAGTGCCGTAGGCACAATATATGCGAATGATCTGTTCCCAAGTTTTTAAGCTTTTTTAAAAAGTTTTGAGTTAAGTTTATTTTTATCTTCCTGCTATTTTCTCTCTTCTGGCATTATTACTTCCGTTCTCTTCCCGAAAGGGATTTGTCCCTCGCTGGATGTAACGTCCCAAGATATATCCCTTGACCGCCTTATTTCGTTACCGAGGTCATTGAAGCTATGAGCTGTGTGAAGGCTGAAGGCTTGGCAGACGATCAGTTCGACGCCTCACGACCTTCTCATTGGCGCTTCTGTATCTCTTTCCCCAAGACACTTCCCTATCTGTTTCCCTGTGCGCCGGCTTATCGGTACCAGGCCTGGGAATCCCAACGGTCACGTGTGGGCTCCGTAGCGTGATGCGAGAGGAAGATTGATTGACCTCACTGCAAGTCTGCCAACTTGCCCTAAGCAAATTTCATCCTAATACAGTACTCAATATACGAGGTAACGACTAACGGAAGTTGGGTTTTCAATCTTAGCATTCCCGTGTAGATGAAGCTGGTTGTTTTTTTATGAGTTTTGTATTTTGATGCAAAAATGTTGAGTCTTCTTGAAAGTTCCTGGCATAATACAATGTTGTCTAGGATGTTGTCTAAGATGATGTTGTCATAATACAATGTTGAATATGCGGAGAACATGTATGGGGAATATGTTGGGGAGCATGTGGGGAAACGTGGGGGTCAGGTGGAGCGAAGAACTGATGAAAATTTAGCTCTTCTGGTGACAGCTATTCCGAATCAGTGTGGTAAGATATTTAGCAGAAACTCGAAAAGTGTGTAAAATTAAATTGACGCGATATTAGGTCATGACAGGCGTACAATGCTTGAATGTGCCGTTCAGGTTCCGGCCTGACGCTGGGGTCCACTACATAGCTATTTTCACTTTTAAAACAATGGCGGAATGTGTACGTGGGTCCAGTTAGTAGAATATATTTTATGTATACTTTTAAGGATTCTGATTCCTGTCCTACTAAAATGGCAATTCCGTAGGTTGTAGTAGATGTGCAGGAAAATGTACTTCGGTTTTTATTTCTGGGCGCGTGAGGGCATGTCTTCATGATGGAATATCTCACGCCATTCGTCTTTCTCGGTAGTTCCGCTAGAAGTCGTATGCTTGCGGCCGCATCGAGCAGTGCTGGCGACTATGCCACATCTAGAGCCACGCCCGAGAAAGACCCGAAATGCCGTGAGATATTCCATCATGAAGATAAGTCCTCACTCGTCAAGAAATAATAACCCAAGTATAAGCAAATGTGAGGGGAAGTTTTTGTTTCGGCCACAGCAATTCTTCTGCCCGTTTCAATTGCTTTTCCTTTTGCACGGTCATTGTCCATCATCACTTTAAAGCTCAGTACGAACGAAAGTTCTCGATTGGCTTGACGCTTGGTCATGTTGGAGAAAGTTCTCATTTCACACGATTTTGTCAACTACACTTTCATTTGGGGAAACAAAGAGGAACAAGTAAAGAAATTTCTTGTGAGTCGATGGGTTTTTTGCTTTCTTTGCAATTGCTATATACGTATGTACATGTTACGTAATATTTGATAGTTCTACTATAATTTTATTTTCACGTAGAACATTATTAAACATCTAATTTATGGGACGATGACACCCAAAAATATTGAATGCACTGAAGACATAATATTTGTCTCATAAAAATAATAAAAATAGTTTCGAAAAATACATTTAACTATGTGTTTTTTGACATATAAAAATGTCGCGATCTTTCCATTTCTTCACTTAAAGAAATAGAGGCTGGACAATCTGCTAACAAATTCTATAACACTGGGATTCTAACCCCTCTCCAAGCTTTTACTAGCATCTAGGAAAATGAGTGCTCAAGAAAACGTGTGCAGGTTTTTTTTAAAACAAATTATGTAAACTAACTGAACCCCTGTGATTACAACTCACAAAACTGAAGAAACGTTACAACAAAGTATCACATAAGCACTATACGGAAAATCGAAACATTCCCAAAATACTGTTTGTCGTTCAGTAGCCTACATGTTCTCCAGAACTTTTGAAATGGAGGTGGTTTACAAGTGCTAGACCAAAACAATCACCGTCATTGTGAAGAGAGAATTAAATATGTTTCATAAAATAAAATTGAAATGTTTAATATTTATGAAGATCTTCAAATGTAAGTTGTAGTGGAGTATATTACGTTATCTTTAGTTACCTTACGTTACCTTAACCTAATGCATAGCGTATACATGTTTCAGACAATTGATGACATTATGTTTGTATACACTTACTAATCTTTGCATTTAAAAAACACTCAACTTCGAACTTAAAAAATCTCGCTGTAGTCGCTTCGCCAACTAAAACCTCATGATGCAAGGATAGCCTTTCATCACGGATAACCTCACACTCACACGCTTGCACGCGCTAATGCAATGACTAAATATCGGCTGCTTTCGATTACAACTACTCGCTGAAGTTGCTCACGGCATCAGTTGATGTCACTGCATTGCCTCTGACAGGGAGGTCCTAGGATTCGAGTTCCGACGGTCGTGGTGGAAGGATTTTCGATACAAACTACGTAGCTAGGTCGAATTAGGATGCTGACTGGAGACTTATCAGCCTACTGCTCTGATCCGTAGTTTTCCGTGCTTTATCCGATATATACCAGGCGAATGATGGAACAGTACCCGAACAAACAGATCACGAACCACACGCGCTTTCCTCCCTCTTCCTTGTTTTAAACTCACCTCTACACTACCACAAGCACTACACTACCACATATGTCGGAAGACCAGAAGGGAGCTTATAGCTTGTCCCGAGTGGGGCTGTACCCTGTTATAGTTGATCTTGATGACGAAATGAACAAATGACGTCTGATGAGCGTCCTTTCTATTAATATTAATATATTATTAAAATGTTGTTCTTATATTATAAAACCAATAAGAAAACGGAAGCGATACCAAATCTAGGGCCAATTGTCCTTCAATTAAAGAAAAAGAAATTTGGTTGAGTAGAAATATCAAATGTCTTTCTACACGAAACCTGAAACGTGTTTCGTATATAAAGAGTTCCGTGAGTAATATGCTGCTGTTTAATATTTTGATTAATATTTTTTCTTCGCAATTTTTTTTTCAAAATGCAATAAGTTATGCAAATTCTGTACAAATAATTGTTACGTACTTGAAGGAAATAGGATGAACACTCTTACAAAGATGATTCGTGCGTACTTAGATCCAGAACTCTCACATTATTTTTAGGTTGATGTCTCACGTGTTCACTTTTGTGTTCGTACTTTTCTAATTCTATTTATTTCTAGAGTTATAGTAAAGATTTCATTTCCAATGCACCTTGAAGAGCCTATTCCGACTAGCAGGAACTCTTTCTAAAATTAACAGTTTCTAATTGTGACCGATTTTTCTCTACCTTATCATTGAGAATTGAAATTATATTAAATTTGAAAGGAGCAGACAAAGGATTGTAATTGTTTTGTTTGATCTGCAGGAGAATAGTGACTTATTCTTCTCGACTTTTCTCTGTTGGATGACCGACGAATCCCCTGTCTGTGTGAGTTGAACTAGAAGATAACGCTACTCGATGAGTGGCATGACTCGAACCCCCAGAGGGACTTTCTGGTCCTAAACGTAAGCCCGTGCCATGGTTCCCGTGTCTGAGAGAGGTTTGGCAGCTGCGAGTCGACGCCCGGCGAACATGTGGCCGCAGGGCACTGTAGACGTGCGAATTCGTAATTGGCCATATGCAGGTCATTAACACCCGTGTGGCAGATGGAGGCACGCGGGTTGAAAGACCACGCATCAAGGCTGCGGCAACGAGCGAAAAAACTAGTCGCGGTCGCTGCCGTAGGCCGGTGCCGACGAAGATGTTCGCTCTTCGAACATCGCGCTGCCCTCGCCCGCCCTGCGCTCTGGCGGTGGATCGAAACACCTAGTGTGCTGTGCTGGTATCTCTGGGCCGAATTGCGAACTGAATTGTTCTTGTTTCAACGTCGTACACAAGAGCGCTTCACGCGACAAACGAATAATGAGTGAGTACGTCGAATTTGTAAAAAAGAAGTGAAATAAAGAAATAAAAAATATCAAAATATTTTTAATTCATTTAAAGAATTAATTCGAACTTTACAATTGATGTCTTCCTATTCTTCTTCCACCTCCTTCCCCACTTCTTTACCACCTTTTCGTATAAAAATTGCAGACTTCCGATTTTCATTAAAACTTCTGAATTTTCGAAAACTGCAGACGTTGAAACTTTATAGACTCATTCCTACAACTGCGTTGAGGAGTGAGATTGGCATTCATTGTTTTCGAATAAGTTAGTCAAATATTGATAATTTTTCAAAAAATCCCTAAAGAATATTTTCTCACAAATGATCCCATTTTTTTCTTTTATGTTTGCACTGACAGAACCCAATGCATTAAATAATATGACACAAGATACATTTCGATTACAACTTTTCATTTAATAATATGGCATATGTCGGATTTTCATTAAAACCTCTAAATTCACAAAAAAAGGAAAATACAGTTTTTTCGAATTTGTAGTATACTTTAACTTCTTTATTGAACGTAGAGATTTCTGCCTTAATGCAATAAGCCGTGAAACTTCATTTCAGCGATCAGTAATGGTTCCGGCAAATATTGACAGTTAATGCAGGAGCTCGCTAATTAAGATTATGAGGTTACTGGAAGTAGAAATTAAATTTATTTGTGCTAATTGCAATGAAACGATATAGTTCTCATTAACATCTTTAATTGCCGTAATTGACAAAACACAATTTAAAAAATCAAGGTATTTACAATCATGTGCCTTCTCTTGCTAAAATCACAACATACTATTGATTTGTCATTCAAGCTCTTAGTTGAGAAACTTTCTGTCCTCGCCCTCGTTATATTGAACAAGCAAACTAGACTTCAAGATGTAATTCAAAGACTTCCAGTAGAAACGTTAAAGCAGGGCCTTCGAAGGAAAAGTTAGCAAAAGTGAGTCCTTAAAAGGTTCGCGCAGAAGGGAAGCACGAGTTAGCAAAACATCTGTTATGAAATGAACGAGGGGAACGTGTTGATGTTTCATTAAAAGATATTAATTGCAATCATTTGTTGTTATCGGAAACTACATTTGGCCCCCCAAGGAGATAAGCTACTCTAGATACCATTGTTAGAAGCAATCTGACAATGCGTCCTGTCACAGGAAGATATTGTCTCCACCACTTTACCTTCTTAACTACCACTTTACCTGTTCAAAATCATTTGAGAATTTCGCTTAATAAAAGTTAATCTACGAAATGTGTCTGGCCGTTAGCTCCTTAGTCAGGTGGCCGCTGGAAAATGAGAATCTTTGTACTTCTCAATTGGAAAAATTAATCGGTTCCACGAAAACAAGGTTGTTAGCGGAGGTGACCGTTTAATGGAGGTGGTCGTTTGTTCAGGTTTGATTGTATTGCTAAACTTAGATCCTAAATCATGTAATATATAAATTTTTTTTCAGAATATTAGTTTAGTATTCGTGTAATCTTGATTTATGTCGTTTGAGTTTTTCAACTTATGGCTGATGTGTTTATAGGAAGTAAGGAGCAATATTAGGTAACCGCTATCAATAGAACTTTTCGGAATAAATAGTGAAATTTCAAAAAGGCACAGAAACAGGCACACTTCACATACAAACACACACATACACAAAATATACATCATTTTATTTAAACAGTATGTTAATACAAAATAACGTATAATTAAACGAAAATTATGAACGCATAAATATTCCAAAACTCTTTGAATTGTACGTAAAATGACTTCGCTTCTTAAATTATTTACGTACTGATACCATACAACATAATACCATATCATGTATTTTGATAATACCGAAGTATCGACATTCGGAAGTTTCGATATTTCGATATTATCAAAATAATCTAACAATATCGAATCATTTCAAGACTCGCAGTGTGTGTCGGTGTGAGATTGACGAAGGCGACGACATGGAGCGGAGCGCAACATTGAAGGCACAGCGTCCACGCGTACGTTGGAATAGCCAGGGCTGCCTCAGTCGCTGGTAAAAAGCCCCTCCAGGAGAATGACATCCAAATGGTTAATGAGCTGTCTAACAGAATTATGGATCGTTAGCGTGTAATTCGGCTCCTCCGGGCTCCACGCCAGCGCTGCGTCCGTCCGCCCGCCGGCTGTGGCCACGGCGCTGAAGCGGGCGGCGCGGGCAGTAAGGAGGCTCCGACAAATGTCTTCATGATCGCTACAGCTTCTACTACTGCAGCTCCTGACACCACCACCATCGATATCTCTCAACAAAACAGCCACACCATCATCACGATCGCCAAAACACAACCACACCTTTGCCACCATTTCCAAAACACAACCACCACCACCACCACCATCCCGGAAACACAACACAACCATAACCACCACCTCCACCACCATCACCATCACCAAAACACAACCACACCACAAGATTGCACCTAACTGCATGTCGAAGAAATATGAAAGTTCATCAAATCAGTTGTAGTTTCCATTTAATTGTCTCTAGAGAAAGGAATTTGTAGTAATAAAATGCGCAAAATATGTACATACTTATGTATTTGTTTTTCAAAAATATATGAGAAAAATAGAAAATATGTAAAATATAAATTAATGTTAACATCGAAAATTGCCCCATAAGAGCTTTTTCACATTTTCGAACACAAAAAGGCGCCAATCAGATCTTAAAACAGATTCGGAGTGACTGAAAATGTTCTACCTCATCAGAAGTAATTGGGCACCTGACTTCGCTTTTGACCTTCAATTCGAATATGACTTTTAAAAGTATAAAATACGTACGTAGAATATACAATGCCATTTACAAGAAGCAGGTGAACATTCTTTCTGCGTAGACAGTGACTGCGTAGACGGTGAGGGGGGAGTGGCAGTAAGGCGATCCCTCTCCCACCCATTAAATCAACATTATTATGTTGTCTGTGGAGTATCGTTGATCGAGATGTCTTACCGGTCGAATCACGACGGTGGAGATTTTCGACATTGGCTCAATAGAATTCAACCAGTCTGGAGGGGAATTCTAGCGGCCGGCTGCTCTGATCGGTGGTTTTCTGTGTTTTTTCCTTCAATGTCAGACCAGTGGCAAATCAGTACCCTACGAAATGGGCCATGGACCGCGCAATGGACTTTCCTCCTTCATTCTTGTTCTTTCCTATCCTTCCCCGTACACACACACACACACACACACACACACACACACACACACATACACACACACATTTACACCTACATTGACTACACTACAACGCATGTTGAAAAGCCAGTCGGAAGCTTTGAGCTTCTCTCTGACGGAGAACTCCACTGCTCTGGGGGAGATAATATGGATGGGGGAATAAACCCGCAAGCCGACGTGTAGGTCGACGCCGGATCTCACGTTCCAGCGGGAGAGGATCATCGCCATCATTGACGATATAACGTGCACTGCACTTACGGGAAGAATAATCTAAGTAGGAATAGCACCCGGAAACGGTAAATACCTAATCACTCCAATTATGAAATTGAACTGAGTTCATAGACAATACGTGCCACATATTGATCGCATCCCATTCCAAAGGAAACTCCCCGATAAGCGCGGGAGATCGGAATTTCATGAATGTGTTTCGAATATTGCGCCTCTGACATACGAGTGTGTATTTCTCATCAGGATCCTGGAAGCGCGTTAACATAATGAATGCCCTGTAAGGAATGTTTGTCAGATTTCGATTGACGGGTGTATGAATCACGAGAAGAACGTTGTTGCGATTACTTCTGCTTCGCAAATATCTGTTCAACTTTGATTCCGAGTAAGCTGTTTCCGAGAAACAGGGATTAAGTTTGACAATTCACGGCAATAATCCGGAGATCATATGAGCACAATATATTTTGCTTTGTTTCATAGAAAGACGATTCCCGGAACGTACATTTGCAAACTCATATCCGAACTATTCCGTTTGTACATTATGAAACGATGGGTGAGTATACGAGTGTGATATTACGATACGAGCGAGTATTGTGAACTTCACACGAACGTATTAATACCCATAGAGTTTCATACGGTACTTTTTCTACGATTTATGGTAACTATTTAAATTTCAATCACTGAATGGTATCGTGCATATAGGATTCACCCAAGACACCTAGCGGACATAGCGAACTCTACCCTACCCTTCACAAGTGGCTTTGTTTTACCAGACTGCCTGCGAAGGAGTGTAAAAGTTGCGGAAATAATTACGTCATCATTTTCACTGTTTCTCTTATTTCTGGAGGTGTCAACTCCACCTTTGTTTCACTAGACATTTTAAACTAAAGAATTGGCCGATATATTAAATGTCAGGGGTCTCAACAAGTTTCAACCCTCTTTGATTCTCATCGACACTATCTTCTCTTTCCCGCCACTACCCTACACTATAAAGACTGTTTATAGAGCCCTACACTACCCTAACTCAGTTATGCCGAGCGCTCCTAGTGGCACGAGGACGCATCAGCTGGTGGTGCAGGCCGGCAAGAGAGTGCGCGCGTGTTGCGCTCCAGGTCGAATATTCTTCGTGTTCGGTCCCAGTCATCGACTCTCTACCAAAGCTGAGTAATGATAGGATTCTGAACAGGGCCTGTAACTAGAATCTAGCTTTTGAATCACGCTAAAATATGATGCTGTGCATTGTTATTGTACAGTAAAATCTCCATTAACCGGAGTTCGATTATTCGGAAAATCGAGATCTGTTTCAGAATGAAATGTTTTAATGAATGAATTGAAAACCAAATATAAAAGGCGAGAATCTAACTTGCAACCTCAGGATGATTTATTTGATTCAATTGATTGATTTGGGAAAATACTTTGAAATAAATACAGGCAATTCGGAATATGTAACTCCTATTTTATATATAAATTCTGTATTTTAATGTTCTCATTTCTTCTTAATTTATCTTTTAACTAACATTTCAACCAGTAAAACATTATTTCGATTATCCAAGCCTTTTAATTTTCCGTGGACATCCTCTCTTGTCATTCGCCAGGATAATGGAGGTTCTACTGTATAATTATATTGTGATGATGACATCTTCCATAGATTGCTTAGGCGATTTTCATGTTGATATAGGTATCACATCGACGCAATTATCTTCTGCTAATGGTCTTGTCGCTGATTTTAAAAAAATCTTTAATTTTTCACAAATTATAACAGAACCCACTCGTGTGACTGTCTACGTCATCGTCAATTATTGACTTGTTATTTGTATCTGATTCCCTGGAAGTGACTGATGTTGATGTGTCGGACTCAGCGGGCATTGGTGACCATCAACTAATTTCCTGTAAAATTAAATGTCTTCCTAAACAAAAGTTGCGGCATATTGTAATGTTCATAGATCTACTATCTATACCGATTGATAATTTTAATGATGTGGTTACCAATGTTAGCTGGGATGATATTTTTGGCGGCCAATCTATAGATGAGAAGGTATCTATCCTAGCTTCTCTTATTGTACAGCTTATTGATATTTTTGCCTCTATTAAAACTGTTTCTTGTAGACGTTGTATGTATGATACGCAAACGCAATCTGATGAAAAAAAAGATGAAAAAATCTTACTCAACTCGTGAAAGAGAATATTATAAGGTTAAATATCAAATTCTTCGACATGAAATATTGCGTTTATTATGTTCTGAAGAAAAAGCATACTTTGACTCATTATCATCCTTGAAATCAGATATTCCATGGAAGAAACTTAAGCTAGCTAACGTCCATCGATGTGACAATTTGGTTCCTGCCACTCCTTTGCTTTCTGATCCTGATCCCATAAATAACCACTTTGTTGATTCCATCCCTGATGCTCGTTGAACTCAAGTGAACAAGATACAGAAGCCATCGTATATACACCCAATGAAAAATTTAGTTTCTTACTACATCACTACTGCAGTTCTAATAGCACTGAAAGTTATGCTTTAATGACAGCACTAAAAATGATACATCAATCGCTGGACTCAAATATAATTGTATTCACAAACTCACTCTCTACAATAAAACTATGCTCCAACAAAACTTCAAACTCTGAAATGGCTGTCAAGATTCAAGAACTACACCATCTTATTCAAAGGCTTGGTAAAAAACTTGTTATCTTTTGGATTCCCCCTCTTCTGGATATACCACTGGCTGCACCAGGAAGTCAGATTCCAACATCACTAGTCGACCTCCGGTCAGTAAAAAATGTGCATAACATAGCACACACGACAAATGATATCTGGAAGTACTTGTATGGAAAAATGAAAACCAAGTGGAGCGAAGATTGGAAAATTTATAAGGTTAGTAGTATTCATAAGAAGATAAAAAACTTCTACAACCTGCAAACTTCAAAAAAATTCTGCCGCAAAGATCAAGTTACAATCACCAGAATTAGATCAGAACACACGAGGCTTACTCACCTCTACCTAATAAACCAGAATACTCCCCCAATTTGTAATATATGTAATGAACAAATAACAATAATACATATTATTCAGGAATGTCCTATGTACAATCAATCCCGCCAAACAATCTTACAGAACTTTAATTCTGATGCTTTACTTTATTCAAGCTCCCTACAAGAAAAAATTTAAAATTTTGCAAATCAATTAATGTCGAACTGTAAAACAAACTGTAATATTGTTTTTAAGCATACGTACTGTGTAAATTATCACATGTAGTAAAATATTTCCAACCCCTGGTGTAATATAAACTGTAATGTCTCACTATTCACTGAACAAAAATGTATAATTGTAAAAAAAAAAGTAACCATGCTATGTAAACTTACAGAACCTTGTAAACTTAATGTATGTACCTTATTGTAAAATTACAGAATAGTCGCTAATAACCTCGCAGTTGATGCGACTATAAATAAATAAATAAATAATAAATAATAACTCAAGTCTTCTCTTCTCCAAGCGACCACGTTGTGAATTCACTTCCCTCTTTTACATTCAAGCCAATCTCTGAAGAAGATCTATTTAATATTGTACGCTCACTTAAACTGACAAGTGCTGCTTCGGATGGCATTTCTGGAAACATGGTTTTACTGTGCTTGCCATTTTGCTTCGTTCATCTTACCCTTGTAGTCAACTATTCATTAGAAAAGTCTGAGTTTCCGTCTGCGTGCAAACACGGTCTCGTGATTCCAATACCTAAAGTTAATAACCGTTCTAGTTACTCTGATGTTCGGCCAATAACATTAGTTCCTTTTCTGTCAAAGATTCTTGAGAAGTGTGTTGAGACACAAATTCAGAGATTTCTAAAAATACATTCTCTTTTACCTCACAATCAGTCTGGATTCAGACGCGGTTACAGCTCTACTTCCTCGCTAAATCTACTGTCTGATATATGTTTGACAGCGTTCGATCAAGATTTGGTATCTGTTGTTTGTCTGTTGGACTTCTCCAAGGCTTTTCATACGTTAAGTCATGACCGTCTATTATCTAAACTGCGCTTCCTTAATTTCCTAGAACCTGCAATTGGATGGTTCAGTTCGTATCTATCAGCTTGCTCTCAATCAACGGTCGTAAGCACCATGGATGCCACAAAAACGTCATCTGTACGTTTCTTATCTCGAGGGGTACCCCAAGGCTCCATTCTAGGTCCCCTTCTGTTCAACATCTATGTAGCAGATTTAGCGCATCTATCCTTCAACTCCATGATTCAGATTATGCAGACGATACTCAATTAATTTATTCCTTTCACCCATCTAATCGTCCATTGGCTGTTGATTGGATGTGGATCTTGTTAATATTCATAAATAGTCTATGTAGAATGGATGAATTTTAAATCCTAATAAATCTGTGTATCTCTTTTTAGACCCTACAAATCGCCTAAGAAATGCAATACAGATAATTTTCAGCTGTTAATTGATGGTCATTCTATTGGTCATGTTGATGTTGCTAAAAATCTTGGTTTATGGATGCACAGTGGATGAAATTTTGATCATCATGTGTTAAATGTAAAGAGGCATATTTGAGTTTAAGGTCCCTATATCAATATCGCAACCAATTAACACAGTCAACTAACTAAGCTAATGTGCAATGCTCTCATACTGTCGTTTTTTTAATTACAGTGATATTGTTTATAGCCCTGTACTATCTCAAAGAAATTTTGCTAGAGTTCAATTTATTCAGAATGCGTGTTTCAGGTTCTGTTTCGATGTTCGGAAATATGAGCATATATCACCATTCATGGATAAGTCTGGCTGGTTGACCATGAGACAGAGATGGATATTTCACCTATGTTTACTGGTACACTCTATGCTCTCCTCTAATTCTCCGAGTTATCTTCGGGATCGACTTAAACTTTTTTCACAATCTAATGAGTCTGCTTCACGTACTACCCGGTTTGCCAATTTCTTACTTGTTATACCCGTTCACCGTACTACAAAATTCGAGGCATCCTTTAGCTGTCTTGGTCCACACTTCTACAATTTAATCCCTCATAAGCTTAAAACACTTCCCTACAAATCATTTTGTAAAAAACTTTGTAAATTTATTAAAGTTAACTTAAGACCATAGGACGTACCGTACTTCGTCTTTTTGACTGAGAACAGAGGTCTACAAAATCTTTTTAATGCTTAGGTGAATTATGTGGGAATTGTTAATCAACATTCGCCGATGGTATGATTTCCTTTTGTTCATTATTATTTCATCAATAATTGTCAACTGCCCTAACCATTCAGAATTGGATTCTAAAATTGTTTCTATATTTATCTCACATGATGGACCACTATCGTTTACACATTGAGCACACTGTCATTGTAAACAGTTCGTGCTAAAGTTGCACGGTTGCACATCCCCCAGATAATTGAAAAATAAATTTTGTAAATTTGATTTAAAAATTTTAAACAATTTATATCTTCTTGCGGTGCATAAAAAGTCGAAAACGAGCACTCGCAGAAAAACTGAACTACCGGTCGGCTCTCCAGGCGATTTTTATCTTATCCTCACTATACTTCGTTCTATCCTTTGCGGATTTGGTGGTATAAAGGTTAGCATATAGGGCTGTTATATCCAAGATCGCGGGTCCAATGCCCTGGATTTTTACGGGCGAAAAATTCCTTCGTACACCTTCCTTCGGAGAGGAAGTAAAGCCGGCAATCCTAGTTAGTAGACTTATTGTATATAAAAGATCTTCAAACCTAAAAGAAGCCTCTGAACAAAATTTAAATCGCCTATTTCGTTGCACGAATGTTCTTTTTTCTCAGCTAGGTGATGCAAGGAGCGCAGGAAAATTTGCGTGGTCAGGGAATGTGTGTTTAATTTACTAATTGCCGTTATTTTTTAAGTAGAGTTTTTCTCGACATCTAAGCTAAATGACAGCAACAAAATCGAAAAATTCTGTTCATATATCAAAATTTTCAATTTTCACCGGCTAGTATTATAAATCCATACACTGTTCGGAGCCTCGCCACGTGAAATCTCTTTATCTGTACCACAGAAGAAGGAAAACCTGCATAAACGGTCTCGCTCACACTACCTCCCATTAACTCTAACTAGCTCACATTCTTTCACATTAGCATCACGCATGGAGAAGTTGAATAGAAAACATTTCTCATTGTTTTCTCCTTCTCTTTCTTCTTCTGGACATTCACTTTAACTCTTCACTTAAGTTGCCCCAGGCGTAATGAAGTTAACTACTCGGTTTCTGAATAATGTGGTCGTAAATATTTAAGTTAGAAACGA
Organism: Acheta domesticus; assembly: GCA_031308135.1. NCBI lineage: Eukaryota > Metazoa > Arthropoda > Insecta > Orthoptera > Gryllidae > Acheta > Acheta domesticus. The sequence continues at coordinate 147,550,652 of JAHLJT010009436.1, read as the reverse complement.
AATTCTATGTCATAATAAATTCCGTGTTAACCGTTGGTAATAGTAAAATAACCTCCGGGACTGCGATTTCATTGGACTGTTCCCCACCATCAACTCGATTCGACAATTTAACGCTTCGCTGATCGGCCAATTAGTGAATGGGTGTAAAACCATCCAACATCACACTCGTTTAATTGCCCCAGTCTCAATGTCGCTTGTAAATGACTGAATAATGAAGTTATCCCACCCAATAATAATTATATTGTAGTCAGAGTAATTGTATTTTTCATATTCTTCTAATACATTTACTAAATCACAAATATAATTTTACACTTTTATGGGCATTATTAAAACGAAAAATTTTAATACACTAAAAAAACGTTGCTCGCATACGTATGTATGCAACAATATATTTAGATTAAGAGAAAGTTAAGCAGTGCTTTGGAATATAGATTTCCAGATATTAATGGAAATACAATTTGGGGATTCCTGATACCGATTGTTTTGTTTTCTTTTTCTTCAAAACGTCCTGCCTGTCTGTCCTTCCGTCTGCCCATCTGACTATCCGTCTGTTCAGCTGTTTCTCTGTCCGTCGCTGCACATAACTAGAGCGTAAACTTTTCACAAGAGTTTTTTTCAAAATGAAAATTACACAGGAGTTTTTTTTCAAATTGATGGCCTGGAAAATTTTTTAACGAATTCTTTGAATTTTGGGGATATTTCACGTAAGGCCCCTGGGGATGTTCCAAATTTTACCAAGAATGTAACAATTTTTTCTTTAAATCAGTTGTTATAAAATATGCCTTATGATTAAGATACAATTTTACTCTCAACTCTGAATTTTCGAAAATTGCAGTAGTTTCAAATATTTTGAATCCTTTCTTCAACTACATTATTGAAGTTAGAGATTTTTTTCTCTAAATAAAATTGGTTCTCCATAATTAGCACTTTCATTAATGTCAAGAAATTTTTTTAAAAATATTAGTAGCCTTCCAACAATTTTAGATGAAATATGAGCAATTTTCGAAACAATTTTCGAGCAAGAACTTTTACAAAACAATATTTTCTTAAGAAAAGGTTCTAATCCTTTTGGTTTACTTTTTTATACGGATAATGCAGGACGCCTTGACTAACATAACATAAACACTATCAAATATATATTTTTTGAAATATCTCTCACGTAATTAATATTTACATTACAGACGTTTTACTTTCTCGCCTACTGCGAAGTTACGTATATAAGAGAAAGTATTGTAATGCTGTAGCGAAAAGTGGCGATTTATCCTCAGATGAATCTCATTTTTTGAGGTCTTGATATCGAAAAAGCGGATAAATTTTGTTCCTTTAGGTAGTCGAGGAGGGGGTGGAAGCGGTGATGGATTCAGAGAGGGCTGCGGAGGCGGCCAGGGGGCGTGGCGGGTGAGGGCGATGAGAGCGGGGGAGGGGGTAAGAGCGGGAGGCGCCAGGCGTCGGGCGCCGGAGCGTCGGGCGTCGCGTCGCGCCGCGTCGCGGCGATGGGCGCGCAGATAGGGCCGTGGGCGTCGAGGGCTCCACGCACAGAGCGCGCTTGTCTCGCCCGCCCAGCCTCTCCCGCCCTCGCCCACCGCCGCTGCCGCGCCGCGTGGCTTCTCTGGCCAGCTCGTTCTGCCCTTCGTCCTCTGCAGGGTTTTATTCCCGCCCTTCTGCTCAGTGGCGCCCCTTCGTGCGTTCGGCTTCTGTCCCTGGCGCACTGCGCCCTTCATCTTGGAACGGCCCCGCTCCCTCGCGCTGCTTCCAAGCGACGACGGATGGAGAATTCTAGAAAGTCTCAAAAATATAGTTGAAGTTCAACAAGTGTGTAAGTGTAAGTAAATGTATTGTTTTCAAATGTATTGTGCTCTCCGTACTCGCTATAACAAACCCACCGAGGTGGCTATGCCGCTGCAGCGTCGTAGACCGAGAGGTCTTAGTGTTCAAGTCTCAGGGGGTAGCTGGTTATCGTCATTCGTTACGCTATGGCTGGGTCGAATTCAGCCACCAGCTGGAAGAGAATTCTAGAGACCGGCAGCTTTGATAGGGAGTTTTTCGTTGTTATTCATATCATTACCGCGCAAATGTTGGAGGAGTACCCAGCGAAAGGGCCACCGACCATCGCGAGCTCTTTCCTTCCTCATCTTTATCCACTCCTCCCTTCTTATAGTGCGATTTTTATAACTCTCCTCCTCAAGCCCCTATGGCCACAATGGAATAACACGGCATTTCGCGTCTTTCTCGGACCTGCCGCTAAACGTCGCATGATCGTAAGTACTGCTTGATACGGTAGCGTTCGTGCGATATCTAGCGGCACGACTGAGAAAGACGCGAAATACCGTGATATATTCCATCGTAAAGACAGGCTTTGAGGGGCAAAGTTACAAAAATCGCACTATACACACCCTTATATTTACATGCACTGCGCTATCAAATAAATTGAGAGACCAATCGGGAGTTTAAAGCCTGTGCCGTCTGGTTCGGTGCCTCCCTAGGGGTGATATTTAGGAGAGGAAAACTCCCCAATTCGACGTATTGTGCCGCGTGTTCATGGGTTCCGTGGAGAGGAACACTATCACCTCCTCCTGACTCGTATAACTGGCACCTACACTCATGGGGCTAATCACCGAAGAAGTTGTCACTCTAAATACAGTAGTCCTGCTCAACCGCAATAATTGGGACTGAACTTCTTTAGATTCACGATTTTTTCGAATTAATTGGAATCTCCACTGTATATAATATGCTAAGCGAAGATGCCAGTCTTTTTAGGTGTATAAAAAACATCGACATAAAACGCAGAAAGTATGTTGCTGCTAATTCGGGTTTTATCCTGAGGCCTTGCGTCAAATAGATTGAAGACGAACAATTTAGATATTCGGATTATAGCGTATTAGGGAAATAAGGCGTACATGGAAGGCGTTACACACATGCATAACCCTGAAACGATGCTTCGTAGCGCCGCAAAACCTGATATCGGTGTTATTACAAGGGAGGCGAATTAAGCTTTTCATGCCTTAATCTACAAAATGAGACCTTTTTAGACGTTGCTATTTTTTGAAAGGTTCGCTTACCCTGTAACAGGAATTGCCAGAAACGGTGAAAGTTTGGTTCCAGTGTATTTTAACTTTTTATACAATGATTTAAAAGAGCATTTTTTTGTGAGATTGCAATTTTTTGCGAAAATCTTAAGGACCCTTCTATTACATTTTTGGGGCGGGGTTCCGTTCTTCTGGGCTCTTCTAAGTATTCAGAGCTTACCGTATCATCCACCGGGGGAGTCACAGCACTTGCTGACGTAACGTTTTTAAAGGATTTAATAATAAAAACACTTGGAATAAGTGAGAGTCTACTGAACTCCAGCGATATGAATGTATCGGGTAATAGTCTGTCTTTTTGATCCACCTCAATTGATTATACATTTTTGCTCGTAATTTCCAACATTGTTCTTCTCTAGAGCACGCTACGTGTTCCTGGAACTACTTCCCCTAGCGCTCCTAGCTGTCCGATTTTTATTATTTTACTATTCGGATTGTTGCCTTTGCCCTTAAAGGGATTTTGCAGACTCAATAAATAACTTCGGATTGTACGCTTTGTTTGCTGCAAGCCTTACTCTCTCTTGCTGTGTTTTAACACGTTCGTTTTTCTGCAAACATTGGATTTTAAACTATTGGTTTTCACCTTTAGATATTCCAACCCCGAATGTGTCCAATCATTACCTTATTAACGCTTTTTACAATCGTTTCAAAATGCTTTTGGTAATTCACCATCCACTGTATCTTCAAACTGCCTGTGCCGTTTTCCTTTTTCGTGCAATACGTATCAACTTATTTTACTTTATACTTCCCTCCCAGGCGGCAGCAGGCGACTGCCCGTGGCGTCGCCCCGGCAGTCCTCGCGACCTCGTCGCCCCCGCCACCCTAGCTCACGACCGTGCTGCCGCCCTCCACCGCTATGGTCACGCCGCCACTCGTCCGCCGTCGGCTGCCCACTGCACGACCACCCCATCCCCTAGTCCATGTCCCTGCTGCTTCCGCCCGGCCGTCCAAGCCCCCGCCCTCCCCGTCGCCCCGCGGCGCGGCGCAACCGACCCACGAGCGACATCATCAGCGCGCTTTTTGCGTCCGCCCACGCCTTTTTGCGGGCGCCGCGTCTCGCCGCGCGCGAGTCGCCTGTTCCGTCATGGCGCCGGCATTTCCGGCGACAGCTGCTGGAAATAGCCGTTGAGCGCTGCAGTTGAGCGGCGGCCGTCGCTCCCGCTGCACCGACCGGGCGGCGGCGCGCGGACACAACGCCCGCGCCGCCGACCTCTCGGTTGAACTCCTTTCATTGGGCGGCCCGGCGGTGGCGGTCACACCGCTCACCTTCCACCTCCGATCAACAGGGTTAACATCGACATTCCTCACCGGCTCAGGGCCTCAGTTGATGTCACTGGAGTACCTCTGACCGGGTGGTCCTAGGGTTCCAGTCCAGACGGTGCACAGTGTGTAATTTTGGCCAACTAGCTGGAAAAAATTCAATTTTCGACTGAATTGAAATAGCAAAATTGTTATATTTCTGTGTAGTAGTATGTCTGAACTATGTGGAAACGTTGTTAGTTTTCTCTTAAAGGTCACAAGGACCCCATGGTGCATGTCCAAAGACGTCCATCCCCGCTCCGCCAGCGTTCAGCTCCGAATGGCCCTTTTCAGTCCGTAAAGTTCTCTTGGTAGGAATACACTACTCGTCTCATTCTGTGATTTGTGGGTTTACTATTAGTAATCTACATGCTTTTACGATTATTTTTATGTGGATAAAATTTAAGTATTTATTTTTGATGTGCCTAAAAACGTTAATGGAAAAGGTGAGCGATTTATATTGAATGTATTACACGTTCTCTAAATTCAATTAGACTTTTAGTGTATTATACACCATTATACACCTTTCGGGCCATATACATTTTAAAACTAGTACTTTTGGGTTCTTAATCGTGAAAAGACTAGCTGCTTATACCTGCTTATCTGAATTATATATACATTTTTACAGAAAGGGTCATCAAGTTACCCGCAGGTTGTTATTTGATATATGAGTAACAAATTCAATTGATAAGAGATCTGAAGCTGTATTAAATGTTTTCTTACGTGAATTAGGAATTATAGAACCTCACAAAGCATTTTTGGACAAAATTAAGTCTTACGTTAGATGTATTTGTCCAAAAGTTGAAACCGGATTGCAAAACTCCATAAGAAGTAAAGAGTCGTTCTTGAAATATAATTCGTCCTGGCTACAAGAAACTATTACCCTTTCTGATTAAATGTTAAAGTCAGTCCAGGTCCATCACAAATAAATGTAAAAATTAATAGAGCTAGAAGACCTTATGAGTCTTCAGGTACTGTGGGATTAAAGCTAAAACCATACAATTGAAACCTTTTGTAGACACTACTAGCTCAGAAAAGTTATCCATAGCTATTGAAATCAAACTAAGTATAACAAAAAGATATGTGGCAGCTATATATAAGGAGCTCTGTGAAGCCTCTTCCAATACGAGAATTACAATTAACAAAACTCGAAGTTCCATTCTTCAAAAGCCTGCATCATTGTCACTTGCTTTGATGATGGATATCAATATTTCAACCCGTCAGTATGTACACATACGCCAACAAAAAAATTATTTTGAGTGCATTTTGCACATTTCTTATCGTTCAGAAATACGAACATGGAAAGTGAGAGTAGAAGAAAATAAAGCGAAAGTGGCGAAAAAGAATTAGAAAAACGTCAAGAGCAAACGCAAATGTGAATTTGCTCCACCGGCTGCTTATTAGCTTAGATCCATTCAAGTCGAGCATAAGCGCCAAAACTATAACTGCGCCTAAAAAAGTGAAACAAACTTTTCGTGTTATGAGAATGAAGGAATGAGGCAAAAAAGAGACGGCGTATTTAGAAGAAATACCATCAGATGAATACGCGAGTAGTGTTTCAAACTAATTTGTAAATATTTGTTGTACATTCCTCTCGCTTAATTTTTGTTTTCATTTGTTCATTTTTGGCTTTATATTTTTGTATACTTTCATTTCATTTTTCTTGCATAGTGTGTTTTGTAAAATTCAAATATTATATCCAATAGAGTTAAACAAATTCAGCGTTTGAAAAACGTATACTGTCATGAGGGCTAATTAAAGTATTCAAATTTCCTAAATATTTTACAAAATATTTTGTAAAAATTTAAGTTTTTCGAGAACATTTGTTTATTTGGACATTATTTAAACAACAGACCACCAAAAACTACGAGAAATTCATTTCAAAGAGAGTTATTAATCTTTTCCTCCTAGATCGTCAAAATTACACACTGTGCGGTGGCGGGATTTTCGACACTAGCTTGTCAACTAGGTCGAAGAGAGGAGCCCTGTTGAGAGAATTCTAGCAGCCGGCTGCTCTGATCAGTAATTTTCCGTGGTTTCTTCGATCAACACCAGGCGAAAGACGGAGCAGTACTCTGACAAGCGGACTGCGCATGAACTTTCCTTCCTCTTCCTTGTCCTATCCTTACCCCTTACACACACACACACACACACACACACACATACACATATTTACATGCTCTACACCACCACACAAGTCGGGAGGACTAGTCGGGAGCTTGTTGGAGTGTGTCCCTGCTGCGGCGGTGCTCTGTTGATGGGAGATACCTGGTTGGTAGAAAAATCACGCAGTGGACTTGTAGGTCGGCTCCAAATCGCGCCATAAAGAGGGGAAAGATGACCGTCACCTCCTGCGGTAAACATGCACTACACTTATAGGAATAATGACCTTAGCAGTTGGCTCGCCCGGAAATACCAATCAATTAAAACCCTCCTTGGGGAATTGGTGCTAGGCAAACGAAACCGAAGGGGATTTCTTGAGCGTTTTCCCGTTTTCGCATTGCCATACGTGTCTTCATCTTATTCTATCAACATAATTTTGCTTTGTCTAAGGAAATTTAAGTAAAACTTCGAGGAGTATCGTAATAAGAAATATCACCTTGCGAACGCATTCGACTATGTTTTACGGGTTGGAATGTATTGCAATTGCTCTGGGATGTATTGTGGGGCTTGAAGGTCCATGTAAGAAATACGCTCGTTCTCCTGAGAACGAGTTGTTCATTCGTAATTGACTGCGAAAGTAACGCATTTACATAAGCAAGGATTTAGTTATTTAATACAAATACAAGATAGCGAAGAAAATACTGAAATGTCGAACCTCATTGTCCTTTTCACATACATTTATCAATGATATTGTAAACTAATATATTAGCTAGTATTTATCACCTTATCATTTCGTTTTTGGTATGGTTTTAAGGATTTTTTTCTAGTAATTTCAGAAATTAAAAACCATTCGAATGTGTTTAACTGCGTTACATCACACATAGTTCCATTTTCTCCTCCCCCCCTACCCTCCGTTTCAGAGTAGCAGGCAACAATAGGGGGAAATCAGGTGTGAATCGCCGGAGTAAGGAAAATATGGCCCGCAACCATATTAAAAGTTTTAGTTGTGGATATTGAGGCTTTGCAACCCCTGAACTAAACTATGTTCGTTATACTTTTATAGGTGGAATTCGGTGTCTGAAATAACACAGTAACCGTTATGCAACTATGCTCCCTCCAAAACGTTCCATGTGTCGTTTTTACAGACGCTAATGCAGTGTGTTCCGTGTCACATTACTGGTCCAAGGTCCTCGTGCTCGCCGGGGTGCACTGTTATGTAAATGTCCCATTGCGCTCGGGCGCCTCATCCGCCGCACATCGCAGCCCTCGGGCGCCAGCGGTTTCTGCTCCGTCGGGGCGTGCACACTAGCGATGCGACATCGATGTCGATGTTTTATACATCAATGTACTGAATCCTATGATTTTTGAACATCGATGTTTTCACGTTGTTTTTTTTTTTTGTTTCATTTATGGATGAAGAATTTTCATTATCAGAATTCTGTAAAAGTTAAAATACGAAATAATATCTGACTTTGTACTACTTTCATATACTATAGCATAGTATCCCTCGATCGAGATGAACCAGATGATCTTGTAATTCCTTCGTCTTTCATTGTACATTTTACATGGAGGGTCGTTTTGTAACATTATTTTCAGTTAAATTTTAATTATAACTTAATATACACGGCCACTGTGAAATTAAATTTTGTTGCGCACGAATTTAATTCTGAGATAAACCAGCTTTAAAACCAGCTTTAAAAAACATGGATGGTTTTTGGTCGATGTTTTAATTTTGAACATCGATGTTTGGCAACATCGATGATTTGTTGATGATGTCGCATCACCAGTGACTACGCGAAGCCCCGCAGTTGCTACTCTTACTCCCGTGACACACAGAAGTGCAACCGTCCTCTGACCCGACAGCCCCGTCAGTCAGCGTTCAGGATTGGAAGACAAAGTATAATGACTGTAGGCATTATGGAGATTTTCAAGGATATTCATATTGGTGTTGTGTAAATTGGTATTTCTCAGCACAAAAGTAATATCGCACTATTCATCATAATCATCTTGTGTTGTACCGATACCAGTTCAACAAGACGCCACCACGTGGCAGCACCAAAATAAGCAAAAATTTCATTACTAATAACTATTGAACGAATGGTGCGATTTTTTATCTACAAACAGCAATTCACTGGTTTCTAATATAGAATTTACACTGTGAAGTTTTTTTTCTAAAAAGATAGGCAAAATTCATTTTTCAAATTGCTTTTCGCACTTCCGGAAAGAATCTAAAACATGTGGACTTACAACACGATGGAGACATGCTCTTGGATCCGCCTTTTCAACTGTCAACATCGAATGTATAGGAGCGCTGAAATTTGCAAAATATAATGTCACCCCACATCCCCCATGCCGCGTTTCTGCGTCACCCACTCACGGCCAGTCACTGGGCACGGCGCGGCGGCCTGCATTCCTCAGTTTATGCTGTCGTTACTATCCGCATCCCGATATTATATTTTTCTCCTCAAATTAAAACAGCGATGCTGTAACGCAAGCGAACGTTCTCGCATCCTCTGTTATGGACGTATCAGTATATATTTAACATAAAATGCAGTTTTTAAAACAACTTTTTATGTATAAAATATGTCCCTCTTCTTCGAATACCTAAATCCTATTCTTTGAAGCCATACTCAAAATATTGATTACGAATTTAATTTTGAATTTTTTTTAAGAAAATTGAACTGTTTGTGTAAATATCACAAATTTTATACTGACGAGAAGAAACACATGTTTGCGCTAGCAAAATTAACATGAAAGGAATATGTGGAGAAATATGTTCATACTCGTGAAAATTCACAGCTTCCAGTAATAATATTGTTTATATTGTGTGTAGATGGAACAAGGGAATTACAAACTAAATATCGTTTTTACTGGTAGACGTACCACACTCCAACCCTCTAGTCGCCCTGAGCACACACACACACACACACATATATATATATATATATATATATATATATAAATAACCTATTATATATATATATATATATACTCACACGCATATACTCTAGACATTGACTCGCGCCTCCAAAAAAAGTGTCTAGTTTGTGGTGACGAAATTTTGTTTCGCATGCAAGTCCAAATTAAAATGCAGTATTTAAATTGTTGTTCTTTACATTTCTAATGTACAGGAACGCGTTCTACTGTGATGTGAAATAGCATTCAACTATAATCGGCATTCCCAAATTGTTATTATCCCATTGACCTCGTTTATGCCCTCTTTGAGACGAACCAGCCTCACGTCCAGGATACTCCAATGAGTCAGCCCGAATAAGTGCATGGGGCTTGTAACGTGTTTGTTTTGTCGCATGGGAATTTACGCCCGCAATAAACGCATAACGACTCTGCAAAATCTCGGCCCGACTCGCTGCGCTGAAGTCTAAATCGTACCACAACTCCGGAAACTCGTTCCCGAACGACTTTCTTCTTAATGGATCGCCTCGATAATGAAGTGCCTTCGGGCGCTGGGTGGTTCGTTCTGCTGCCTACCCCCTGCGGACGGCGTTCGCACACCCCTCTCCGTGACCGCAACTACAGGCGAGATTCCCCAAATTACCTATTCATCGAGATTGAAAATACACTGAACGTGAACAGAAAACAGTTTATATTTTATCTAATTATTCCGCATTTCGCTATTATTCGAGGGCACCGAAAAAAGTGCAAATAAAGAAGTCACAGCTGTTGTAAACCTTAGGGCTCCAAATAAAGTTCGTAATACATTCAGACACAAATCGGAAGCTGTTGTCTCGGCATCTGAAATCTCCGTACTGGTCAACAAGCAGTGAAATTGATGAATAATCTGGAATTTTTGTAATAGCGTCTTGATGTTGAGGATTCAATACATTCATTTTAGAATAGATATGTTTGTGAAGACTTAAGTAACACTTGTATTCATGATTACGAAATTGATTATGATTCCAAAATGCAGATCATCACTAAAATTAGAAAAGCAGTTCACTACAATATGCAGCATTTGCGTGCACTTTCAGAACGCATACAGCAAATCAGTAACAGTGTCACAAAAACATGAAATACTGAAGTAGTCTCTCGAAGATCGACATTAAATGTTCTGGAGCGTCTCTCATTTAATTAAATAATGCTTTTAAACTTGTCTTAGCATGCAATTTATTTTAAATAATTCTAAGTACTGTATATACGAGCCCATTTCATTCAAAAAATGTTAGTGATTAGGTGATAATAAATTAGCAAGTTGATTATTTGAAACATTACTTGTGCCTCCAGATTAACAACTGTTGATTCAAATCTTCAGTTCGGATGCACCCTACGGCCAGTCACAGCCCGCTTTATTGAGCATTGTCTCTCCGCCCGCGACTTTCCTATCCTTCACTACGTTGTTTGAAGACGGATGATCAAATAATTGCTTGCAATGAAGACGGCGTCCAATGACGTGCGGCTGCTATCTGCTTGGGAGCTACGCAAGGGGCTTTGGGTGGAAGGCCAGTAGAGAGAGGTGAGGAGAGGGGCGAATGACCGGGAGCGAAGGACAAACGGGGGCAGTTGTGCAAAATAAAGGAGTGACTGAGGGGTGGGAAACAAGGGGCAGAGTGAGAAAGGCGGAGAGAGTGAGTCGGAGGCGTAGAGAAGGCAGCGTGGAACGGGGGGAGTGGTAGAGAACGGGAGATAGGTAGCGAGAGGTGGGTAGCAGGAGGAAGGGAGGAAGATGCATGGAACGGGAGTTGGAGGGCGGGAGATGGGGATCGGGAGGGAAGAAACGTGTGGCGAGGAGCTGGGTGAAGAGGAGCGGAGGGGCGGAGCGGGAGGTGAGAAGCAGTGGCACGAGGCGGGTGACGAGGAACGGGTGGCGAGGGTCGGCAGGTGCAGGGGGGAGCAGGGAGCTGCAATCGGGAGGCGAGAAGAGTGTAAGAGGCGCAGAGAGTGAGGGGTGGGGAGAGTAAGAAATGCGGGAAGAGTGAGAGGGGCAAGGAGAGTGAGGGGCAGGTGGAGAGAATGAGATAGGTAAGTGAAAGATTCGGAGTGAGAGGGGAGAGAGAGTGAGAGGGGAGAGAGAGGGAGAGAGAGATTTGGGGGGAGCGCGAAGGCGAATGGCGGGAGCGGCCGGGGGGAGTGACGGGAAGCCCTAGACGGCGGAGGCAGCTGGGGAAGAGATTCGCTGGTGGTGGGCGTGCATGTTCGCGCGCAATTCGGGAGGGCTATTTTTGCTGCGGCCAAACGTCTTCATGAGGTCTGGCGGCGCGCGCGGGTTGTGCGCCAATTGACCGCAAATGGGCTGACTCACGCCGCCTCCACCTCCTCCTCCTCCTCCTCCTCCACTTCCCTCCTCGTGCTCTTCTCGTCGATGCACACACGACAACAAAACAAAAGAGACGGATGCACTAGCTCATTCAATTCAGACCTCTTCGTAATATTCCCCTTTTAATTTTATTATATTATCTCCTGTACACGCTAAGAAAAGATGACAGATTGATTCCTTTCAATAAGAGACCATGGACCTGCTGACCAGAGATGCATGATGCAGATTTAAGACAGAAAACACAAGTTCACTATTTATGACATATTTGATTATCACGCGCATGAGCATGATGGCACGTGGCACAAAACACATTGCGCCACAACAGTCTCTACCTTCGGGTATTTTTTATTAGTATTATTTTGAATAGGCTACATGGTTCAGTGTAACAGTACAATCTTTTTCACATGTTTTTGATGCTTACTATCTATTTATAAAACTAAACTATTACTTGTTTCTGATTATTTCTTAGGGAGAGGAAACCCACTGAGCATCTGACAAAGAATCATTCAAATTTGCAAATTGTACGTAAAAAACATTGGCAATTCTATTTTTTATTCTGGTGGTGTTTCTGGGCAAATTGTATTGGGATAGTTGTTTAATTGTTGACATATTGTTATAAAAATTATGGGATAACTTAGTGATGTGGTGTATGATAGGTTTTACTTGAATTTCTTTATGAAGATGTTTGTGATGAACCAGGTTGCATTGGTTATCGTTCGCAGGAATTTATTCTGTATTACCTGCATTTTATTGATATTGGTTTATGCTGCATTAATCCAGACAGGTCAGTCAACCCTTCGGGCATAACGCAGAAACGTTGCATCCATAAACTTTAAAAATTGTCTTCATCTTGAGAAGGTGTGACGTGAAAAAAGTTTATACTTCATTTTTGAATCATGTGAGATGGTTGATTAGGTACTAACACTAAAGTTAGAATGTATGGATGCTTAAGGGTTGTTGTAAATTTTTGAATTCTAATAAACGCGAATTAAAAATGTTGCAATGCAAATTTGAAACAACATGTTTGTCTAAGGAACATTAGGGCAGGGAAATCAATTCATAACAATCTGATCATTGCGAAAATGCAACTCATGCTTGCTGCGAATCGAATTGAGATGAGAAGCCGTGAAAACTGATTGTTCGCACGGGATTATCGCCGGCCAGCGCCCCTGTGGCCCATAATTCTTTCAGCCCAGAGAGAGCGGGGACGCAACCCTCGTCCATATTGCCCAATCAGTCTCCACTTAGGATAGAGATAAACCAGTAAATACATTGAATTAAAGGGAATAACCAAAAATGCTTATGTTAGAACTTTGTCGACTACTAGAATTACAGTGGGATCTCGTTAGCACGTTCCACATTTTCCTGCTTAGTACTTCCATATTTCAATTCCCAGTCCCGATTCCATCAAATTACTCGTTCACACGTTCAACATTCCCGCTTAGCACGTTAAGAGTGTGTAAGAAACTTGCATTGGGAATTACATCATTTTCAAGTGCAACATCTTCAATGTGTGTTGTTTTCAGGTAGTTCTTTTGGGTACCACTTTCACTTTGTCACATTCTAAGAAAGGGAGAAAAAGAGAAATAAGGCTGATTACTAAATTAGTAAAACTTTCTTGTGAAAAGCGTCCCATCAAAAAGACACATGCATTTAAAAATAAACCAGTGTACCCCATTTTCTCCCACCCCCAAAATACTCCAGAGACAACATATGATAAATATCGCTCTACATTTTCTACTTTGCCAGGAGGACTGCAATAAACTGTAAAAATGTAACACGTCCTAGCCTTCAAAATGTTGTTAAATGGTGTGATTGTCTGGTAGTAAAGTGATTTCGTGTAGTAATCGCAATTCAATTTAAACGTGTGTTGTGCGTGCATTTGTAAACTTATCTTTTTTGGCGCTACCATTATCTAACGCTAACACCTGAAGTACCTTGGTCCTCTTCCTCCTCTTCACCCTTGTGCACTGTTTCCACGTTCGTTGTCGCCGCCCCAACAGTTCGACTCGATGTTGGGAATGATCGACAGGGTGAACGTGTCCAAATACGCGCACTATTTATAACGAATTAGTTGTGGGAACACAGATAAAAAGAGAACACAATCACTGGATATAATATCATTATGATTATGATTTCTTTACCTTAATCTATATATAGGTCCTTCTCGGACGATCTACTTGTATGAATGGTCCAGCCGCATGTATTGCTCGTAGTGCAGTCCATTGCACCAGGCCATTTTGAAGTTCAGTACGGAAGTTATAAATATTGATTTGAATTCCTAGTGAAATTGTAAAGACAATTGATCTATCATGCAGGGATAATTCGAATAAAAGAGTATACCAAGTTTTACAAGAAATGTCTGAAAATCATTTTTGTGACTTCTGCGAAGTTCGGAATATCAGTTTGTGTTTTATGAATTTACGCTAGTTATAAATTATTTAACTAACAATATATTGAAATTCATATTTAATTTTTAGTTTCGCCTAAGTTTTCAATTAACGAGGTTCCATGTTTTACGTGACCAACGTTTTGAAGTTGTAATGTCCTAAAATGAATGTTGTTTTTTTAAAGACTATCATTACCGTGAACGAAAGTTGTGGAAAATGCAAAGCAACTATTTTGTATTATGAGTGAGGGCAAATACTGTCTTTATTAGTAGTTTCACCTTTTTATTAATATAGTGTATAGAGAATCTGAAACATCTGCAGCTTCAACCTCATAACAATGAATACACCAGATTTAAAAAGGCTTGATGGTGTTACTACATGAATAGTTTCAGAAAGGTATGCTGATGCACCTTTAAAACAATATCTCAAATTCAACTTTGAATGATTGCATGTAATTAATGGGTATAGTGCCTTTTAGTTACCAAAATATGTTTCAAGGTTTCCAAACAATAATAAAGTAAAAATAAAAATATTGCGATGCCCTTACAAAACCATTCAAGTATAAGGGCCAAGAAATATTTCTGGCAGCGTATATAATGCGCTTGTTAATATGTTCTAGTTTTCAAAAACAATTGTGCAGAAGCCTTTCAGTTCAAAATCTAGAATACTAAATTGGTCGCTGGTGAATTTCGAAAAATGAAATTTTGACAGATAATGCTTTGAAGTTTTGGAAGTTTTGAAATAAAGAAATCACACGTTAATAATTTATGAATTCTTAGTAAGAATTTATTATTATTACAATGAATTATTAATAACGAGTAAGAATTACCAAAAGACTTCATAGACGTTCTGTTGAAAATAATAATTATTATAAAAATTATAATAACTATCATAATGCAAAATTATTTTTCGTCATCTGTCAGTACGACAGACCAAGAACGGCGAGTGTATAATCTCACTGCACAGTGCATTCGCACTGACCCAATCCCGGAATCCGTTTCATTCGCGGCTGCCCACCACACGTGTGGGACAGCACAGTGGTGGAGCGATGGCCTTTTGTCCTGCATTAGAGGAGTTTTCAGTCCAACTAATGGAAAACGCTATTAGTTGTTTAGTAGACTTCACTTCTATGAAACGATCGCATTTCACATGCAGTACTTATAAAATCGTGAATCATCAATGTTAGAAAGTGATGGCACTGTGATGAAGAAGAGACGCTCTTGAACGTATTGGGTGTGCAACTTAAATGATCTGATTACTTTGTTTGAAAAATTCTGTACACATCACTAACTTGTCATATTAATAAATATAACTAAGAATGGAAATACGAATTCGTAACACGAAATTAAATTTCTGTAACAACCTTCATAAAAGAATCGTTATTCAAATTGGCGAGATCGTTCTTTGTTGACACATCGTAAGCATGCATTTGTAGACTTTTTTGAACAAGTTTGAGGACAGAAATGGAGCATCAGGCTTTATTCATAATTATGTTTCCAACTGAAAGTCTGCGACATTTGTGCGTCTTGCCTCAAGGCAAGAAACACATTTATCATTAGCGTTTTCTGAGTTCTGTGCAGATGCAATAAATATTAATCTGCGATGCAACTCTCTCACAATAAGTACAAGAGATGCAGATCCATTAATTTCTTTCGAAAAATGTTGCCACCTCTTGTGAGAGAACACTTCATTATTGCGCTGAAGTTGAGATGTTTTGCGTGCATCGCTCTGCTTTTGTGGCGTCATTTGCTGATGCTCTGCAGTTTGTTTTTAAATATGCAACTCACAAAATAAGCTTAAATTAAATAATTTGATTTGAGTGTCTCACAGGTTTTTATGTGCAACCTAATGGCTTCCATCATTTTCTGTCCACGAGCAGGATGATTTTGCAGGTAAAAAAATAAATGAGAACTACTCCATTGATTTGCACGGCTAACAATTTAAAAGGTTGTTATACGGATCTACTAAAAGGGTAAGCAGGGTAATTTGGGTAAAGGAGAGGGGAAAGGAAGAAAGAGAGGACGTAGGATGCTTCCAGGCATGCTGGAATTCTTGACGAGGCCAAAACATGGAACGGAGAGGCATTAGAAATGGTGGTAGATAAGTAGACAGATCGATCTACTTTCTTCGTCAGTCATTCAAAGTGAATGGGGAAAGCAAAAGTATGTAGAATAAAAAGTAGTTGCATATAAAAAACGAGCACACCAGGGAGATCCAATACTAATGTATTTATAAATATTTTCAATGCTGTAACATGAGAGAAACCAAAGCAGGCACTGTCTACCTACTGATGAAAATGTAAGGAAAATATTAATAAAATTGTTGTAGAATATCCTGCTGCACCCTCGGAATCCGTGTTGCCATGGAACGCTGCCCTACTTCCTGCACTGGCATTTAAGGCAGCAACCAGCAAGCATCTACTCATTAGTGTTCGCGCAGCAAAGGTAAATCGCAGAGTAAACCGACCCTGCACTCTCTACCAGCGGCTCTCCCATGCCGTCATTCCAGTGTCCGCGCCTCTGAGGAAATGTTGCGGTATTATCCGCGCACGTTTTCTTCAGCCCTCAATTCGCTAGATAAGAGAGAATTGGTGGGGAGAGAGTTATTTTTTCCACAGGACAAATATATGAAATATGTGGCCCGTTTTTCGATATAAAATAGTTTCTATTATAACGGAAGCGAATCTTTCTGATATATTTTATCAACAACGCTCGTTGCTATCATTTGCGTTTAATTAAACTCATGAGAGTAAAGGAGTGGGAGTAGGTATTCGGAGACCCAAGAAAACGTGCGGATATAATAGTACCTGTTAAGTCCTCACCAGGAGAAGTGTTTGAGAGCATTAACTGATGACACCAGTGTCTCTTACCGGGAGGTCCTAGGTTCGAGTCCCGACGGTGGCAGGATTTTTGACACTGTATATGTAGATCCTGTTCTGTCGCTGTCTGGAGGATAATTCTTGCAGCCGGCTGCTCTGATCGGGAAGTATTCCGTGGTTTCTCCGATCAACACCAGGCGAATGCCGTAGTCCAATCCTAACAAATGGGCCACGAACTATGCGCGATCTTTCTTTCCTCTTTCTTCCTCACCCTCCTTATTTACACACTCGTATTCACTACACCACCATACCTGCCGGGAGACCGGTCGAGAGCGTCGAGCTTGTCACTGCAGGGGCGGTGCCCCACTGATTGTAGATACCTAATTGGGGGAAAATCCCCGTAGCCGACGTTAGGTCGACTCCAGAGCTCCGCATCCAGGAGATCACCATCACCTCCACACGCACTACACTTAAGGAAATAATAATCTTAGCAGTTGACGCGCCCGGAATAATCAATCAATGTTATGTCCCAAATAACACACCAGAATTTAACAATAGCAACTGTTTATTGTACACGTTTACAATTTTCAAATTCCAACTCGTACCAATTACAATGCCGTTTACAATTTATTCTGAAGATGTGCGAGAGTTGAAGCACTGTCGCCGTCACCAAAAGATGTACCAAATGATTCTTTTATACCCAGTCACTACGAACGGGCGCGCCCTCCAAAACCCCGAGGCTCGTAGCTCCTTTTATCTGATCTAGCGTTCCGGTGGCTGCTTTCTCTGCAGTTACGAACCCAAACGACGTGCGCTGCCCAACTGCATGCGCCCCAACGTCATACCCTTTATGTATCCATACAGTATCTACAAATACCAGTCTGCGAGTGCTGCACTTGCAGAACCACCGTAGCAATATTCTGCTGTCTACGTGCAAGTTTTTTGAGCCACGGACTTCCTATCCCCTACTCCTCTCCCCTCATGAATTGAACTAAGAGTTAAAGATACTGTAGCGTCGCGAGGTAGCGCACCCGCGTTTCGGCGAGTCGCTCGGGAAGCCCGGTCTTAAGCCGGATGGGGGATGGGGGTGGAACGCGGCGGCGCCTCGCCGGCACGCGCCGGGCAGGAAAATCCCGGCTCCAAAAATAACTTGGACAACAGGGCGCGCGCGGGCGCGAGTCTAGGTGATGTCGGTTGCTCCCTGGCCAGCGAGCCGTATGACGCCCGCCGCTTGTAGAGTGGGGGCGAGCCGTGGGATATTTAAGGCGGCGCCGACACGCGCCTCGCGGGATACGCTAGAGTGTCGAAAGACGAGTGGTATCTCCAGTGCTATCTTGCACGTGATCTTCGGGTGGAAGATCGGTTTTGGCGTCAGGCCATGTAACTTCTCTAGTTACGGGGACTCTATGTCCGACAGCTTCGCACTTCGCGTTGCTCTCTCCTGCTCTCGAGCAGAGGTACTGGGCTAGGCCTAGGGACAGTCGCGGGGTTTCGCGGCTAAGGGAATTGAAAGGTTGCCAAGGGGGTTAAATTTTATATCTTAATCTTTATATTATCATTGTAAATATATTGTAAATACCAAACAGAATCTGTCGTCTGTGTTATTCTTGTCTAGTACGTCACAATAGTAACAACCATTCTTGACATTATCTGACACTGAGTGAGGGAAAGAGACAGGGTGAGATCTAGAAAGTAGTTGGAGAGAGACAAATAGGTATATGCTCCTCCCTCAAATTGTTTACTTAGCGTTTACATTTCGCCTCTCGCTTGCAGAAAGATTCGCTTACATGGCAACTACTGCTTCTTTGGTGGCAAGTACGGCGCCAACCGATTGGCAGCGAACGCCACTGGCCACATGGCGCGCTGTCAGACCATCTGCACCGGGGCCGTTCATTAGACCAACCGCCCATTCTTCTGAACCATCTTGGCGGCGCGGCGGTACAGCTCTCCGATGACGCGGAAGGGCGTAATTCTGCAGAGTCGTCGCGCAATTATGGATGACATAAATTCTCTCTCTCCCAGGGGACGTTCACATTGCAGCATCGATAATAGCATGGAATGCATCATTATGCCCACCGAATGAAAGTTGTTCGTCGCCGCAGCTGCGCCTTTGTGATTCTACTTTGTCGTTTTAATTATGGTCATTTTACAAACAAGAATTAAACTAGATCTGGCACCATTCGCTCATAAATATGAGGTTATTATTACAGTTAAGGGTTCTTAAGGTTGTCGAAAATACAGTCTACTGGTTACGTGATGGTATACAGATCTATTGTGGAAGGAAAGTTAGCTTTCTACTGTTTCGTATAAGTAATAAGGAGAATACATTGTAATGCAAAAACATGTATGTCAAGATTTTTGTGTAAATAAACGTTATAGGGTTTTCTCGTTCCGCAAACGTGTTCTGTTATACAAAATTGAATTTATTACTTTATAAACTTTCTTTTTGTCTTCCTGTCTTTCTCCCTCCTACAACTACGTTTCCCATTGCAATAAATATTCCTTAATGTTATGTCACATTTAAATCAATACATTTACTATTTTTTGAAAGTATTAGCAGTTTTCACTAATTTTCAGTTACGTTAATGTGTTATACTTTGTCAATATAAAAATATTTATTAGATGTATGTTAGATGTTATACTTAGGCAATATAAAAATATTAAGAATGATAAATAATTCAATAAATCAAATAGTAATTAAATAAATTAAATTTAAAATATTAAGACGCTCAAGCAAATAAGAACTGACCATAGGGAAAATATTATCGCTTCGAAAAACTTAGCACTCTAATTTAAAAATGCAGAATCCGAATCAACGGAAAACAGACAGCTAGCAATCTTCCTTTGCTTTTCTTGTCCTATTCTGTCCCCTTCCTCACACACATTAATTTACACTTACAAGCCCTACCATTTCTGGAGACAAGGAGATCGGCACCGGATATCACCGTCCAGCGAGGGAGAAACACCACCACCTCCTGGGATAAAAGACCGGGAGAGATGGCTCAGTGCATCAACCTGATGTCCCTGCAGTCCCTCTGACCGGGAGGTCCTATGTTCGAGTCCCGACGGCGGCAGAATTTTCGACACTAGCTTGTCAGCTAGGTCGAATTCAGTCGCTGTCTGGAGGAGAATTCTAGCGACCGGCTCTGATCAGTAGTTTTCCGTGGTTTCTCCGATCAACACCAGGCGAATGCCGGAGCAGTACCCTAACAAACGGGCCACGGACCGCGCGCGATCTTTCCTTCCTCTTCCTTGTCCTATCCTTTTTCTCTTACACACACACACACACACACACACACACACGCTTACACTAACATGCACTACACTACCACACATGCCGGGAGACCGGTCGGGACCTTACAGCTTGTCCCGGTTGGGGCGGTGCCCCGCTGGTGGGAGATACTTGGTTGAGGGGAAATCCCGCTAGTCGACGGTAGGTCGACGCCAGATCTCGCCATCCAGCGGGGAAAAGTTTATCGCCACCTCCCGAGGAAAAACACGCACTACACTGACGGGACTAATGATCAAAGTAGTTGACGCGCCCGAAAACACGAATCAATCAATCAATCCTGGGATAAAATATTCACTACACTAACGGGACTAATGACCATAGCAGTTGACGTGCCCGGAAATACCAACTAAACAATTGTCTTTAAAGCTAGCGCGGGCAAATAATTATTTTCTTTCAACAATTTGTAAGAATAGAGTACAATACATTGAATTAAATTGCAGATGTGCGATTCTCGTTATATTTGAGTTTTCAAAAGTGTCATGTTCCGTTATCGCTACAGACAATACAATGTGCTCTTGTATGTACTGTTACAGAAGCATCAGTAGTTCTAGTTCGCTGAATGTCGACTTGTATTATATAAGAGAATAGAGTAATGGTGTAACTTCAGTGTAGCAAGAATTCTGCCATATTATATTGGAAGTCAAATTTTATATGAAAATATATTACTTTCAGCGTGACTGATTCAGCGATACATATTCATACTGTAAAAAATGATTTCTGCAAGGATATCATCGAGAAAATTAAATAGTGAAATATTGAACATATTCAATTAGAAAGGTAATGAATCTGAAAACGCCGTTTCAGATTAAATATTCATATTACGCTAATATAAATGTATGTAGATAGAGCACTATTTTACAACTTGCCACTCCATTACTATTCAGTGATGAGATTGAGATGTGCTCGAATATCTATCGAAAAACATCCAATGAGTAATGGTTGAAGAGGATACAAATAATCTTTAAATTTCTATCACCGAGATGCACTGTCACATTGATGGATCGCAGAAGAACGCACGTTTGTTCCGCCACAATCAGTCACACAGGGCAGTGATTAATGGGCTTCCCGCCGGTTACCGTTTGCGGGTGCTTGCTCTCTCGCCTCTGCCCTCCCCACCATACGCCATCTCTGCCCACCCACGCCCAGCCCCGCCCCCTCAGCCCCGCCCCCTCAGCCCCGCCCCCTCAGCCCCTCAGCCCCTCCGCCCCCTTAGCACCCCACCACCCCCTCAGCTCCCCACCGCCCCTCAGCCCCCACCCCCCTCAGCCTCCCACCGCCCTCTCAGCCCCGACCGCGCCCCCTCAGCCCACCACCACTCCCTCAGCCCATCACCGCCCCCAACCTTCCGCAGCCCCGCCCCGCCCATGCCGTGCAATGTACCTCCATTCACGGTCGCCTTGCGCCTCTCAGCCCTGTCCATCCCTGCGGCGCCCCGCCCGACTCCTCCCAGGCCACCTCAGTACACTCATCCTGACTTGCGTCTCTTCGTGTATTCCCACTCCGTGTCTTCGCACTTCGGCTGAAGTTCGTAGATCGTCAAAAAATGTGCAAACAGAAAAAATTCTCCTTTACTTACGTTGCAGAATATCTTAGCGTTATTAAATATATTTTTTCATGTGCTAATTTGGTGAATTATCGATTCCAATTGCCAAAGAGCCTCAAAGAATACAAGAGCAGAAATTAATATTTTAAGGAAGTTGGAGGATGTAAAGTTGTTAGAGTACGTCATTGTAAGAGTCAAAGATGGCTCAGTAGATCAGATAAGAAACAGAATAATTCGAAATGATCTCATTGACTATTCTATAAATGGGTTTTTCCAAGTATTGATGGATACAAACAACCCATAGAAAGAAAAGATAATGAATGAGCGGTGAAGTCTGAAAAGGCTTCAAGGCTAATCCTTGGTAGGGGAGAAAAAGAAGAAGAAGAAGAAGAAGAAGAAAGAATGGCGTTAAATATTTGGTGAGATTATCGAAAAATAATGCTATAAAGATTAGTTGTCTTCGAATACTCACGACATGGATGCAAATAGTTCTACATTATTTGTGTGTTATTTTCCATTGGCAATGAATCTCATTTATTAGCCTCAATTTTACCCGATGCTTCTGCTGCCCTCTGAAACGTTTTTCAGGGGAGTTATAAACCGGTTTATGAACTTATGTCAAATCATTAAAAACAAAAAACTGTGTGTGACGAGCTATGGGGAGAAGTGAAATTTGTGCACGCTTTCATAATTCTGTGATCTCTAACCTAATATTCTAGTCGAATTTTGAATACAGAAGAAAGAGCGTTTTTCTTCAAGTTTTGCTGACAAAATATTCGCTCCTATATAATAAAATCTATTTTCGAAGGTAAATTAGCAATTTTGTGTCCTTAACCCTTATCATGTTCTTCATGAAAGAATAATACTTTTTGCCGCGACAATATGGAAAACGATAATTTGAAATTTAGAAGACCTGCAGAAATCATGAAGTTACATTTATGTCCAGAAGCAAAACAAGGGGCCATCTCACCATTTGCTCAAAGGGTCAGGGAAACTGGACGAAAAACCTGATCGAGATGAGGACCATCAACCCAGAAGCTGCGGTACTATACTTGTTACAGGTTCGTTAGAATTATAGTATCCAAACGGTAAATAATTACATTAACTGTCATTGTTAAAATTAATGTCACTTTCCTTTTGAGGCTCGGTATAGTCTCGAATTGTATAGAAACAGTTATGCAGCAGAAAATATTTTACTTGGGACTTAAACTATTCTATCGAATTTAATCGTTTAATGTCATCTGGCAAAGTGTTGTAAAGTAATGTACATGAATTGTATGTGATTTTTTGTAGTAAGCTGTTGATACCGCCACCTGATGAATATGATTACTGCGTCGTGTGTTATACTTATAGACATCTTTGTTTGATGAAAATATATTCCCGCCCTTAAATAAGTCATTTCTGACAAAAACTACTGATTCGTAAATCAGGAGACAAGGTAGTGGTAAAAAAATGGTAATTAGCAATTCCTGTATACAGTGTGGGTGATAAATAAAATGCATGTGCTTAATAGATAATTATCCTAAGGTCCGTTCGCTGTAACTTCACTCCGCATGTATACAAACTTTGAGTGTATCTCTCCGCTCTGTAGTTCGTGATTGGCTACGCCATTCGCGCCACGACCGTACTCAAATGCCCGCACGTGTCACAGCCAGAACTGTCATAGCACATTATTTTCACAAGTATTTCTTTAATACGCCCAAAATACCATCCAAACTACGCAGATATTTTTCTTAAATATCACAGAACTTATATTTACGTGTGTTCTTGCAAGGTAGCAGTGAACTTTCGCCCGAAGCACGAATTTCTATAGAACATACAGTGGCGTTCTTTTAAAATTTGTCAGTCCCGAATCTTCATTAACCACATCAAGAATTTTACTTTATGTTGGAAATTCTTTTCTACGAAAAAATATGCACATCAATACGAATGGCAGATTAACAAATTCATCGCACTCGCCCCACCTCTTTTGCTCTACATCTCTTCTTACGAGGAGAAGTTACCTTTTCGATGACTTAATTCATTACACAGTTTTCAAACACTTCTGACACCGACACCTACAATTCGGCAGTCATTTCTTCCACCTGCCACAAAGTCATTGACGGATTTTTAGGCGCTAATTATTCAAACACATCAATACAACCTACTTTTCACCACTTCTGAGGGATTTTTCCTGCGTAAGTTTCAAACCGGATTATCCCGGGAACTGCTTCACTTATTGTGTTCGATGAGGAAACAAAAATCAACGCAATGAGCACACACACCTTTCACTAACCAAACAAAAATACAGCTTTATTTTAGAACTTTCTCATTCGGGAATGAAACTGTTACTGATAAAATTTGGCAGGAGCGGCGCCGACGGCCTGGCGAACGAACGTTATCTCAATGAGGTCCGTTGGCAGCTGAAGGTTGGCAGTTAACGTCACGCTCGGTGTCTGATTTTACTTCAAGGCAAAGGAGAAAATTATTTCGACTGTTTGTGTAAAAATTCTGGAAATAAATCAATTTTGAAAGGGACCTAACTCCTATAGAGCACGACGCCCTGAAGGAGAGTGCGGTGTCCGTCAGCTAATGAGACCAAGCGACAACCACGTGCATTTGTTTACGTGCTGAGTAAAGTTAGAGCGAAAGGACCTTAGGGAGCAAGAGTTTTTTTGTTGGCAGCGCTATTAATGTAGCGAAGACTGTAATTGACTATTCAATACCCGTCATTAGCGATCAGACATTGCATTCCCTTTCGACCCAGTTGTTACAGTTGACACTTTTGTCAGACCTTCATCTCTTCCTCTTGCAACCACATTTCGCGGTCGCAACGTCACATCCCGACCGCAGAAGCAATGCTCTGGAACACAAGATACAACGCTCACACAGGTTTCAAATTACACTAAACAGCGTTCATTATGTCGTTTGTCTCAGGAAACGTCGGTGATGTTCCCGGGAGAGAGGCCACAGTTCGTATCTCTTATTTCTTTGCGCATGTGATGTTATTTGTCGCTGAGCTCTCGCTGTCCCTGAGCGACAGAAACGGTTTATGTTTTAGTTCCGCTGACCAAATTGAAAGCGATTCTTGCGTTGACGGTTGAAGGGACGTTGACTGTCGGTTGGAAGGCGTCGTAATAGATACCACACAGTAGATTTCTGAGAATGAAAGCAAATTGCTGATGAGAACGGAAACAGGATGATGATAGGACTCGCAGCAGTTCGCATGAACGCAACCTGTAATTCTCATTGGTTTTGTCACGCGAATCCCGTTTACAAACATTGTGTGTTTTTTAAATTACTTTTGCGAAGAATGAATCAAAAGGGTGCGTGGAAAAAGACATTCACTTCTCCTTGAAATTTACGTTTATTTTTTTCGAGAATAATGGCTTGGCATTTTACAAAGCTTGCGTTCTAGTCTTGTCCTGCGAATTTTCGCCGACGGAGAATAAAGATATCGCCCTGGTTTTGACTCTTAAGCTGGAATTTTCTATTTTCGACCTTATCAAACCAATGAAGAAAAATACGAGTATCTGAATGAAGTGGTAGTAAAGTTCGACCAGAAATCGATTTATTGCCCTTGTATCGAAGTTCCCGAAAAATGGCTTTTCTTAAGTTTCTAGAAATTAAAAATGCATTGATTTAACGGATGGCTATTCGAAACTTGGAAAACTCACTTGTTTACTATACTTATATGAAGAATGTAACTGAAGATATCTCGTAACTTCTTTACAAAGTTACAAGGCACGTTGTGTGTAGGTTGTATACAGGCTGCACGAACATCGACGGAGTTTAGTTCATTGCTGCCGTTAGCTCAACAGCTAGGTCAAACTTCGGAGGAGAATTGTAGCAGACGGCTGCTCTGATTGGTAGTTTCCCTTGGTTTCTCCGATCAATACCAGGCGTATGCCGGAGCAGTAACCTAAAAAACGGCCACCGACCACGCGCGATCTTTCCTTCCTCTCCTCTGTCCTATCCTCTCCCTGTACTTACACAAACTTACTTGCACTACACTACCACACATGCCGGAATACCAGTCAGGAACGTACAGAACTACAGAGCTTACAGAGTAGAGCAGTGGTGTCAAGGTCTTCTACTGGTGGCAGTGGCACGCTCCGTAGCACCGTGCCATGCCACGAGCTTCTCTGATCAACTAGCGTCGGGAGAGGAAACTGTTAGTAACCCCGCCGTTTTACAATAGGGATGGCGGCGTCTCTGGTGGCGGAGTGAACTGCGTGGAGGAGCTATTTGATCGTGGCACTCGTGCCACGGACGCCCGCTCGTGGCATCGTCCTTGACAACACTGGCGTAGAGCTTGACCCGGCTGGGGAGTACCCAACCGGGGAATGTACATTCTACGTTCTAGTGGGCGAGGAACACCGCCACTTCCCGCAATAAAACGTTCACTACATTAACGGGACTAATTACCGTAGGAATTGAGGTGCCTGGAAATATCAAATATGAAACTATTAATCAGAACCATCGGTAGTGGAAATCGGTAGTAGCGAGAGTAAAGACGATGCCTAGGGCTCGTACTGATTGGGTAGGCACGAATCGATCCTGGAAAAGCCAGAAATTGACTTGTGTGTAACATACGTGAGTTTGTGCCACCGACCGGAATCGATCTCGTAGGTGAACTTTTCTGAACAGTGAGTTCCGTAGTTTTCCTTATCAGTTGCAGATTAATGTCAGAGCAACAAATCACTATACAACGGGTCCCTTTGCAATAGGCGACGGTCTGCGCACGATCACCTCATCATCTGCCCCAACCCGAATTGGATCATGGGGAGTACGTCCTATTGTAACCCAACTCTTTCACACTGCGGGGAGACCATGCACAACCCGCAATTGCGCGAGACTAACCCCACAAAAATGTATAGGTTGGCTCTTAACGGCCTGTTCAAACAGTAGTTGGATTGTTAATTATGCTAATGGAAATTACATTATCGAGGTGGAGCGTTCTCTTGTTCAGAATGACGCTGTTGGAAATGCACGCGTCGCATATTAGATTTATTATTAATTAAGTGCGGTAAGTCGATTGAAAGATATCTTAACTTTGCATTTATTAAGTCTACTCCACACTCTACCCCAATACATTGACGGAACATTAGAGAGCAACCACGAGGAAAACTGATCTATGCAAAGAAAATTATATCTAATCTTACTGCATTAGAGAATCTGAACTATTGGGCGATAAAAAAGTTTTCTATACAAAGAACCCGGTAGACCGTAAACATTATTTTACATACTATAAAGCAATGATAAAATTGTAAATATTTTGTTTTCAGCATATAACTGTATAATAAAACTGTTTTATTCCAGAAATAAAAAAAGTTAATCCCACGGAGCTCGGCGATTCTAACTCACCTAACGGACTGTAACACCCACCAGCGTTGGCTGAGTAACTACAGCAGATTTCAACGTTGTGAGTCATGGGGATCAACGCGTTCACGTGGCACCTGTTACACTAACAAGAAGTTGAGGGGAGGGACGTTGCGAGCGCCATGAGCTTCCCTCTAATTAGGTCAGGGGCGGATCCAGCCGACCACTTGGGGGGAGGAACATCGTAGATTTTTGTTAAATCATAAACATTTTTGTTACTATATTGTATATTATTTATGTGTTGTACATATGATACTATACAATATTATTGTTTAAATAATTACATAATTCGATGAAATAAATATTTAAATCAATTTTGCCAAGTAAAGAAAGGTAAACGAAAACTCTAGGCCTTTCTTCGGGGGGGGCATGGTCCTCAAGCCCTCCCCCTGGATCCACCAGTGAATTAGGTTACCTTTCTCTTCTCTTTTCAACAGATCGTAAATGTAATACTTGCGTCCATAGGCGTGCTCAGCCTAAACCAAGAGAGATATTCCTGCACATACTTTGGAAGTAAATAAATGATACTAGAAGGATAATGAAGTTATAATTTTAATGATACAATTAATACATAAAATTACTTATTGTGTTCAACAGAGTTACCAAGTGGTTTGGAGAGCCTCTTCCCCAAATGGCATGTAACAATTCCCCACATTGCCGTTAAAAAGAGAAAATCAGGGATTGGTAATATTTACGGTAATAAAAATATTTTATTACGTAAAGCGACAGGACCCTTTTGAAAATTTTTAGGAGGAGGCTCGGTCCCTCTGGCCTCGCCTCTGCGCACGCCTAATGCCTGCGTCAAAATTCGGAAGCTCTGGACACACTCTGGTTACTCTACATGGGGCGGTTTTACATTCAGCACATGGATGAAGGATAAGTGAAAGTCGCGAGTTTATGGTTCACTAGCGACATTGATTCACGACTAGTGTAACTGCCCAGCATACAAGGAAATTTTGTACCTGCCTCTGACAGTGTACTTATTGCACTTTCCAAGGTCGCGTTTCCTTATTACTCCTGTTCGTCTGCACCATGTCGAGGCTCCACTTACTTCTCATTTAAGCCTGTCAGTTCTGCGCGACAGGCAGGCCTCATCCGGGTTCAAATGAAAATTATCGTTGTTTAGAAAAACCTGCATATTTCGGCAGAGCGGACTACATGCACAAAATTACAACACAACAAAAGACAAGAGTACAGAAAACGGACGTTTGAGAATTTTCATTCACGAACCAAACTATTAGAGGCTAGAACAGTTCTCCTGAGACAATCCTTGAACCCTTTAAAAATTAATTAGTTTTCTAGCTTTTTATGCATGAATAACATCTACGACATGTATAACGTACTACTGATATTTTTTTCTATTAAGTTATTAGCTTTTTCTATCGAATTAGTTGTATAATAATAATAGTTCATAATAATTATTTATAATAATAATAATAATAATTATTATTATTATTATTTATGTACAGTGTTGTTGTGAAGTGGAATGAAAAGAATGTGAAAGAAACATATTGCACTTCAGAGTACAGAAGGGAGGTGAAGTGAAGTAGAGTGCTGTGCAAGATGTGCGTTGAAATGATACATTAGTTTTTAAAGTATTTTATTGTTGGTCAATGTAGACTTAATAAATGCAAAGTTAAGATATCTTTCAATCGACTTACCGCACTTAATTAATAATAAATCTAATATGCGACGCGTGCATTTCCAACAGCGTCATTCTGAACAAGAGAACGCTCCACCTCGATAATGTAATTTCCATTAGCATAATTAACAATCCAACTACTGTTTGAACAGGCCGTTAAGAGCCAACCTATACATTTTTGTGGGGTTAGTCTCGCGCAATTGCGGGTTGTGCATGGTCTCCCCGCAGTGTGAAAGAGTTGGGTTACAATAGGACGTACTCCCCATGATCCAATTCGGGTTGGGGCAGATGATGAGGTGATCGTGCGCAGACCGTCGCCTATTGCAAAGGGACCCGTTGTATAGTGATTTGTTGCTCTGACATTAATCTGCAACTGATAAGGAAAACTACGGAACTCACTGTTCAGAAAAGTTCACCTACGAGATCGATTCCGGTCGGTGGCACAAACTCACGTATGTTACACACAAGTCAATTTCTGGCTTTTCCAGGATCTCTACCCCAATACATTCCGTTGGTAACCGTCAATGTATTGGGGTAGAGTGGAAGCTTTCAATTTTGTCAATAAATAGAATACGTTAATTTAGTTTGTTTATTTTGTTACGTTCTCGTATAATGCATATTGACACGTTCATTCACATTGAAACAAAAGCAGGCTCTATCATATATTTAGAAAAGTAATCATGTTTCCATTGTATTGTATTTCTCTATTCCGTTAAATTTAATCATATCTGACAATCGTTAGTGAATATATGTATTTACCTCTTATTCATTCACCAAGCACATAGTCAGTCATAGATTTCCGATGGTTTTAAAATCCCTTTGTTAAGGTATATTATAACCTAAAAATAAGACAAAGTCGCAAAAAAAATTGTTTTTGACTTTTAACAGAATCAAAGCCTTTGGTATATTCTTTTTAAAATGGCGAAACTAGTTTTATTCTACGATCTTTCGTTTTGTTTTTATTAGAATATTTATTCTGACTTGCGTTAAGGGAACCCTCGAAAAGGAGTGTGGTTTTCCTGAAATAAAAGCAAACCCAAAAAGACAACGTCAGAAAATAAGAATAGAAGAAGATATTTCATAGGAAGATAGAAAATAAGAGAAGATTTAGACATAAAAAAATAAGGTATAACCTGTAACCTTTCTATAACATTACAAACTTAGAACCATTTCCCCAAAAGTTGACCTTTTGGCTGTCTTTGGAAACCTCAAACATCATATCTACATATGGTATCACTATTATTCTTTTTTGTTATGATTGAAAAGCATATAGCTAGTGTATTAACCAAAACAAAACCTTTGAACCAATTATTTAATAGAGAAAATTTAATTTAAAAAATTTATTTTTTGATTTTTTAACCTTTTAATACAAAAAAATATTTTAAATTTGTAAATACTAATCATACAAATATTATTTTGGTTCAGGCACTAGTTCAAATCATTTGTTATCATACAAAAAGAATTAAAGTAATAGAGACTTATTTATTCAATAAATACACGACAAAAAGTTATTAAGCAATATTTCAAGTTTTTGTATGTTTAGGGTATAATATACCTTAAGCCAAAAGTACGCTCCGAAAAGGTGAAAATATGCCCTTTCTTCAATAAGCAGTGTAAATTACATGAAGCAACTTTTTCACATAAATTTTATTTTACTTCACATTGTTTTACGAATGGTATAATTTCTAGAAAAGTAGATGCTAATACAGTATGGCTCAAGCAGGATTCCAAGGGGGAAGCGAATCAGCCCCTTGGGTGGGCCACTACTAATACAGCTATTTTTCTACTTCACAATCATTGTTTACGCAGAATATTGTTTCTTATTTCAACACCTATGACTGATACACATTTTACTGTTGGAACGATAGTGCATTGCCGCAATGTGCAAGGGCGGATCCAGCCGATCATTTGGGGGGGGATTGTAGATTTTTGTTAAATAATAAACAAATTTGTTATTATATTGCATATTATTTATGCACTGTAGATATGATACTATATAATATCATTGTTTAAATAATTACATAATACGAACATAAATATTTAAATCGATTGTGCCAAATAAAGGAAGCTAGACGAAAACTCTAGGCTCGCCCCTGTTAAACGAAATACCCCCTGGATCCGCCAGTGATAATGTGTCTCTTTCTATTTTAATGTAAGGCGTCGCTACAGTAATTCTGGATTTGTATTGAATTAAGGAATTAGCTTTATTTTGGTTCCTCCCAAGGAAGCGTTCAAGTTAATTTCAATAACACACAGCGGTGATTTTAGGCTTTTACTAGACAAATAAGCATTTCAAGTCTCTGGCTGTTAAAGATGCGTTTTTAGGCTCGATTTGGTTCCTTGATATTGTAAGATAATAAAATGTTTTCATAATTTTCTGAACGTCGGAGGTAAAGGGAACTTTGTCGTATTGCTAATTTTACAGGAGGGGAGTTTAAAGATGATTAGGTCATCTGAAAGAGAGTGGAAATGGTATTGTTTGATTGCTTGTAACTTCGTTATTAATGTCTTTTGGACATAGTTCTCAATTTATCTAGGAAGGGTAACGAACAGTGCTAACATAGCTAACAGCTTCTTCTTTTGCCTTTTCCCGTTACTACGGGGTTGACGCTAATAGGTGTGGGCTCATTTTTTTTATTAACTTTCACACACTCCATTTTTTATACAGATTTGGTGAACGTTTTACGGCCGGATGTCCTTCCTCACGCCAACTACAGGGAACACACAAGCACATTACTCATAGACAACACATACGACCATGCCCAAGGCGGAATTCGAGCCCACAGTCCTTCGGTGCAGGATCGCCATGGCACTACTGTTTCAGCGATCTTGGCCACCGGGTTCGGCATTTAGACAGCAAACATAGTATAGTGCCAGAAAATACCTCCGGAGTACATAATTAATTTGGAGTGTGTACATCAAAACAGTAAGATAGAAATTTGCCTAAAAAATTTGTATGTGAGTTATCTTAGTCATACCTAAAGGACAAAGAGCGGCAAAGAAAGAGAGGGTGAGGGAGAGAGAGTCAGGGACAGAGAAGTAGAGTGAGGGTATGGAGAGTGAGAGTAAGAACGACATGAAAAGTACGATGAAGAGAAGGGGAGACGGGGACAGAAGAGGAGAAATGTAGAGTGAAAATAAGGAGATGAAGAATGGGAATACGATTGAAGGAGAAAGAGCGGCGAAGAGGAAGAGAGGTGGAGGGGGCGTGGCGTCCGCGGCGCCGCTGCTGGGGAGCAGCCGGGGGCGGAGGCCGCCTGAGTGACAGGCCTCGACGGCCGCTTCCGCCGCCTGCCCCGCCCCCGCCCCGCCCCCGCCCCGTCCACGCAGCGCTGGCGCCGGCGCGAGGCGCGGGCGTGTGGGTGGGCGAGCGGCCAGAAAACCCATCGCGCAGACCAAACATCTCCGAGGAGCGGGATGGAATCCGTGAGATTCCGGTGCCTCCCCACCCCACCCCACCCCACCCGGGGCCTGAGCTTTAAGCCTCGGCGGCAAGGGTACGTGGGGAAGGAACGACTATCTTAGACACAACTTCATAGAGCCTGAGGACCAAAATTCATAAAATATCTCACGCACGGACAAGGCGACTATAAACAAGTTCTCGTATTGTCAGGAAGTATATCACATACTTTTATTTCTGGCTCATATACTTTTATTTCTAAGTTTGTATTATATGTCCCCTTATTGTATATGTGTATTAATCCTTGTATTTGATTTTGTTGAATACATAAGAATATATGTATCTCGAATTTTCTTTTTAAACTATTCTGTGGTGCGGATTTCGTTACAGATTAATACGAGTTTCGCGCAAGAAAAATAAAGTTGCACCCGACTCGGAAAGGGGCGGTGCTCCTCGGTAACTTTCCGGTATTCGCTATATGTAATGTTCATTCACCAGATTAGGATAGACTGTAACGAAAGCTAAATAATTACACCACATTTCTTATCACTTCCTTTTCGCTAATGCCTTCCACCTTCAGATCAACCTTCTGGTCAGGCCTGAATTATGGCCGATCAGAGCACTGCTCATTTTGCATGGTCGAATATCACGCGAGCGTCGCATTCGCTCAGATGCCAGCCGATATTGCTGGGCGGCCCCCCAACGTTTCTGTCTCAATACAGATTCAGACATTCGCGAGCATTCTCTGAAGAAAAGGGGAAGTCAAAAGATCAGCTGTAATTTAGAGGGGTGTGTTTAAATCTTAGTGTGCTTTTAACAGCCGCGAGCCGCAGAAAATATTCGGAGAGCCAGTTGCATGTGCGCGGCTGAGCTGCCTATAGCATTTCATTTAACTTCTGAGTCTTCTGGAAGTTGATCCTTCTTGGTTTATTTGGGTCTACGGTGGTTACGTCACTATAGTGACGTTCGAGCTCCTGATTGGATGACAGCGCCACAGCTGACGAAGTGTCAATGGATTTGTTTTAATCAAAGTATTCGGATCGGAGGCTTCGAATATAAGAAGTGAGTAAGATACGAAGATAATACTACAATTGTTCCGTGCTCTCAGTTTTCATTTTAATAAAGTTGATTAGATACGACTTTTTTAACATAATTTTAATTTAATACTTTTGCTTAGAACAATCATCGGGACAAAAGCAGTGAGAATAAATCACTGAGTATTTCAAACTCAAAATGAATGAAGAATTAAAAATTAATGTGATAGAGTATGGAGTGTCCAATCGACAAATCACTACATATCATCAACATACTGCTGTGCACTTGCGTCAAGTTCAATTGTTTAAATATTAAATAGTTCATTGATAGATCTTGTTGAAACTACACGCCCGCTCTAAGACTGACGCAGCATCATGGAAACGCTTTTTATGAACTGATGATCAGCTAGCAATGATGTGCCGGCAAGCAGCGCAGCGTCCTGTTCAGAAACGCAAATCATGAACGTTTCGGCAGCGCAGCTGAACTTTAATTTTTTTGTTAAATAAAGTCATTGCCAAATCGAAAAACTAAATACAATAGTTCGAAATTATTTTTTCAGGTGCATTTTTATATTTGAAAATCGGTTCTACGTTTCTATTTTATTTAATTTTTAGCTTATTTAGCACATTTTTCGAAAATAACTTTTTCATTCAAAATCACGCGAAAACTTGTATGAATGAAAAAAACTGTTTACAACTGTACTGAACTAAGTTTGGTGCTAATGTTGTGAAATCGATTGAATTAAGAAAAATATCTCTAGCTTAAAAAAAGAACGACATATTCGAAAAAAGTTTAATTTTTCAATTTTCGAAAATCCGGAAGTTTTTAAAGGAAGCTGAGTTTTACAGTAGTTTAGACGTACTTTGAGCTACTTAAGAAAAATTGTAAAGAAGAAATCTGGAGCCATTTCTTCTAAAATGCTGAAAATGTGTACGAGCTTCAAATAAACCACCCACTAACAAAATAATATTCATTTCAAATATGCCGGGCTTGAAGTCAAGACAGATCGACTGGAGTTGTCAATTTTGAAAAATACAGTATACCCTACAGTTTATCCACTAGTGTTGCTTGATAGTTTAAATTTTGCTCCAGTTCATAATTTATCTGACTCCATAATCAAAACTTCATGAAATTAATGAGGTACCATATCCTTAAATGCGAATGAAATATCGTTCAAATCTATTAATGCGGGCAAATTATATCAGAACAAACATAAAAAGAAAATATTCACAAAGAATTGTATCGCCTCCTCCTTTTAAATTCGTTAAAAACGTTGACAAATGCGCGCGCACCCATTGGTATCCCCAGATATGTTGGGAAACAAAATCCTTATCCTGTCCATTTTCTTTCTTCTGGTGATTCTAAATCTCTTCTCAGAAATGTAAATGTTTCTAAGCCTCGGACAAAGAAGATGGAAGAGTTCAGAAGTCGAGCGTCTGACTCAGCTTTTGTTGTGTACGAGTCGCTGGCCGAGTGCAGGCGACGACGTGACATGGGGCGACACGGGTGGCGGGAGCGCAAGAGGCCGGCAGTGGGGAAGAGGGGACAGTGGAGAATTCGGAAAGGATATAGGATGGGGAGAGAAAAAAAAACCTGTGCTTCAAACGGAATGATATTAAAATAGAACGAACTTTCCCATAAGAGCGTACATCTCTTAGTACAACTTTGTCAGTGAAGAACGATCTCTGTGTAAAAGCGTCCATTGATATCTGAAACGATGTTGCAAGTTTCGTGAAACGTTTGAAATACTCTTGGTCGTCTTTACCTTGTGGATTCTACCTCTTCGCCAAATTACTTCGAGATATGGTCCATAATGTGTCATTTTCTTTGTCCTTCGTAAATATTCTTCACTTCCTAAATCCTTACACATATTTGGCCGAAAGAAAACACACGTAATTTGTTTATTGTTGCAGACGTGTTGAAGACAACCTAAAAAATGCAAGACACTATCCTTATTTTCTTTCGTCTTAGTGAAATGTTGGAAAAGTTATGCGACTCGACTTTCTGCACAGATTTTTTTCATGAACTGTAATTGGATTCTCAGGGAAACACTTTTTGTGTCCGGAGACGGCACGAGGTCATGACCTGAAGGAGGAGCGCTGATGAATGACGTGGGGAGTCCATATTTCCAGATACGATCATTTTCTTGAGAAAGTTAAAATCACCGTTGGACAGACGTAATTTTGCAAATCATGCGTCACCAACTGGTGCCGACACTAATGCATGCTAAGAAATGCAAAAACCTCTTCCGGAACATTGCTGATCCCTGCTGACTTAAAAATACAACAGCTGCATGTGCGTACCCTTCCTAGGATTTCCTCTTGTGACCACACCCCCGCATGACGTCAGGGACATGAGTGGCCTTCCGAAGTACGAGGTGGCTGGACATCCGGCGCGGCGCGCCACGGCGTGGGGCCTTTGCATTGGTGCGTACGATGTTATGGCTGTGTTCGTTAGATCGACCAGTGTGAAGTTCCTCCCCAAAAATTCTCTAAATGAAAGTAAAATCCCTGTTCTTCAAGATGGTGAGGAAATGTGTCCCTTACAGGCCTAATTTTTGCATAAAAGAATTTTTAATAAGTACTTGTCCATTCCCTGCTCTCCTTATACATACATACTTACATAACACTTCACTACCGCACATCTCTGGAGTCCAGACACGCGCTTTGAGCTTGTTCCGAATGAAGAGATATTCTGGATGAGGTAACACCGAAAGACGTGAAAGTCGGCGACGGTTCTCATGTTCTAGCGGGTATCAAACGGGCTCTAGCAGGTAAGGAACACCGATACCTCCCGGTATATTACACGCACTGTGCGTAAGGGACTAACTACCATAGGAGTTGACGAGTCGGGAAACGAATTAATCGAACAATTAACATTAAGGCGAAAGAAACATTTAGAGGAACGAGCACATGCATAGAAAAACCGAAACGCGTAACTTGCCAACACACTGCGATTCTTAAAATGAGAGTACCACGATATGACTGCTCCTCCAACAACCGGATCTGGTTTTTCCTATAAAAATAAAGAAATTCATTGGATATGAACAATATTTTGTTGTTAATACATTTGTTATATAATTGTCAAATTAAGATAATTTTCATGAAAAACCATGGTAGTTATCATTTACAGCAGGCTTTGAAATCTTAAAACTGGGGTGCTATGTTCCTTTGCTGATAAAGCGCATAAGGCCCTGTACTACGGAGTGAACGTGGGACGCGCTATAGCGCGGCCGGCGCGCCGGGAGCACCTCTGAGGATGCGGTGCGGGGGCGGCGCGGGAACCGGCACGTCGCGTCGCGTCGGAACAACGTGACGGAAGCGCGCCCGCCACCACGCCCACGCCCCCGCCACGCCCCTCCCACCCCGCTATGCCCCGCCCCGCGCCGCCGCCACCCGGAAGCAGCGCGGCACGCTGCAACTTGAATGCTCGAAACGAGCGAGAGGCACTTAGCCCGCACTGCGGACAGTAACAGCTAGCCAGGGGCGGATACAGCCGGTCAGGTTTTTGGGAGGGGCATTGTAGATTTGTGTTAAATAATAAACATATTTGTTATAATATTGCATATTATTTATGTACTGTAGATATAATACTACACAATTTTATTGTTTTAATAATTTCATAATTCGAACATAAAAATTTTAATCAATTTTGCCAAATAAAGGAAAGGAAACAAAAACCCTAGGCCTTTGTGGGGGGGGGGAGCATGGCCCCCGTGGCTCCCTCCTGAATCCGCCAGTGCTGTTAGCAATGTTTGTCTCGTAGAATAATATTACGATATTTGTTTAAATATCAATACGAAATGTTATTATCGAAACTTAAGTATCGATACTTACAATACAATATTGATTGTTATCAATGCATTAAAACATTTAAAGGGCAATCAAAAGAAAAGGAAAAATATTCATATTGTAATGCTTCTAGCTTGGGAACATTGCACTATTCCAACTGATGAGCATCATAGCGCAATACAAGTTCCCGTAGATAAACGTGAATAATATTTTTTTCATTTTCCAGTGTTTCAAGTCACATGAAATATCTCTATTCAGGATTAAATATATGTAAATATTCCTCTTTACGAGGATAGGAAAATTAAATGAGCTATCGAAACACCTCAAGGTATCAGTTACGTTTAAATAACATTAGAGAATACAAATTTTTACTTTTCAGTGTAAGTACGAATCAAATAAAAATTTTGGATTTGGATTTCCATTCCGTAAACACTGGAAAGGGAACTTCGAGATCGCTCGTGTGGAATGGGGGGTGGGTGGTAGCAGCGCTTCTGAATCCCGATATGTCTGCGCCTTGTCCGTCACTGCCACTTCTGCCTTTGATGGCCCGTGTTCGACGCATTTGGTGAGGGGAATTCCTTCCGGTTCTCAGCGACCACATCACTCGTCATTTCTGTGTGAAGATATTTCAATCGCTGGCAGCGAATCAAACAGGGTTTCTTTATAAGAAGTACGAGATAGACGATTCAGTGATGTTTCAATTTTTTCAAGTCCAGAACTTTTCGTGTGGTCTCTTACTGATGTGTCACGTCCTCAAAGTAAAGCAAAAATAAAAGTATATTTCT
Organism: Acheta domesticus; assembly: GCA_031308135.1. Taxonomy (NCBI): domain Eukaryota; kingdom Metazoa; phylum Arthropoda; class Insecta; order Orthoptera; family Gryllidae; genus Acheta; species Acheta domesticus. The sequence goes on along the minus strand of JAHLJT010009436.1, from coordinate 147,512,838 downwards.
TCTGAGCAAGCAAAAGGTGTCAGAAAGAAGCACACGTCTTATTTAATACTTTTATCACCAAAGCCGGATCTGATGAGTTTCTTTCCATGATCAGTGGCTTGGAGCATCGAAAATGCTGCTGAACAAAATCTCACAAAATAATTTTTCAAAAAGACGCACGCATACCAACTAAAATAAAATACTCTCGTATTTTATGGAATAAATGATATAGTGCAAACAGAGCCTTCACGAATACTTTAATAACATAGTATAAGTACGGATATAGTACAGTGTGAGTTTTGTATTTTCCAAGAATATCAAAAAGTTACAGTTTCATAATGCAACTCATGTATATAAATATTGAATAGTGAACACTTTCTTTTCCGGCGACTTACTATCACATGACGTCAGCTGTGTAGTAAACAGTGACACACTGAGTATAAGAATTCAATTGGTATGCACAGGATGAGAATAGAGGAATAATAAAATCAAATATTTGCATTTGTAGTAAAAATAGAATTTATTTAATTTACTTTGGATTTCTCCGCGTTTCAGGATATCTAAAGAAACCGTAGACACCTCTCACATGGCCGGAGGCTGCATAGTTTTCTTTCAGTTTCTGCGCGCATAGGAAATTAGTAATATACTCGTAGATGCCACTGATACCACGGAGAAGGGCAATGGAAATTCTACATTTCCGGAATGAAAAATCGATTATCGTCGTATTTTGTCTTAACCAAAAATACCATCCGTTTCTGCTTCATGCCTTCTGTTGGGGCAGTGTACGGATTAATTTGGAAAAGTTCCAACGACGTTCCGGTAAGATTTCTAAACAGAGAAAGTAACGCAAATCGATTATTATTTAATGAGAAAAATAGAGATGTAAGTAGCTTCAAAACAGAAACACTTACCATAAAAATTCTTTGATGTCTATACGGAGAAGTTGACGCACAACACTAGGGTGTACAGACGTCAACTGATTTCCGCCAAGTCTGCATCAGCTAGATACAAATCTTAATACTTTTGTATGTACTTGATGTCAGCTTCTGTGTCGTTGGGACTTGGATCTTCGTGGAAAAACGAAGGATGTGGGTTTGAGCCCCTCGACTTCTTGTGATTGTGGCTTTGAAACGAGTCACTCGAGTTCTATTAGAACAATAACCCTTTTCGCTTTGTTTCATTCACTCATCATTATGTCACCATCATCCCCAGGTTCCGGCCAGGTGCCACTGGTCACCTGCGGGAAGGCATCACCTTCAGTGAGTATACTTCGGTTTTTCTTTCTTGGCGCGTGGAGGTGTGTCATCAAAATGGAATATCTCCCGGTATTTCGCGTCGTTCTCAGTTGTGCTGCTAGGAGTCGCATAGTCGCCAGCACTGCTCGATACAGTCGCGGTCATCCGACTCCTAAGGGCACAACCGAGAACGACGTCAAATACCGTGAGATATTCCATTTGGAAGACACCCCCAAGCGCCAAGAAAGAAAAACCGAAGTATAGTGGGCTTGCTAAGGTGAGCAGTGCGCCTGGCACTTGCTGTGTGGTGTTGCATAAGCGGGAGGATTGCCCCGCGGCATGGCTGCGCGGGCGCGGGCGCGGGCGCGGGCGCGGGACGGGCGTCTGAGGCGATGCGTCATGAGACGCGGGCGGTCGCCCGAGGCGAAGGCCACGGCCCGCTCTGCTCCTCCCCGCTCCTCTCCGCTCCACCCTCACCTCTCGCTGCGCTCCTCGGCACCAGGCGCTCAGCTGCTCCCGGCCAGCGCACAGTGGTCGATTTGGGGTTCGTTGCTGGACAGAAATAGAGGCGCTTAAATAATGACCATTATTTGGCGTAAAAACGATGTCAATAAGACGTAGTCGTTTCGTGGCTTCCAGACAGCAGAAAACTGATGATGATGGCTAAGCCATCGAAGCTGCTCTTAAAATAAATAACATTGTTGGCAATGACAACACCTGTGATCATTTAATTTTAAATGCTAACGACATTTCACCACTAAACCAATAAGACGTATCCTGGTTTTATGTTTTTATGGCCAGAAAAAAAGGCGCTTAGGCGCTAATGACCATTATTTGGCGTAAAAACGATGTAAATAAGGCGTATCCTGGTTTTATGTTTTATACTCGTTTTTATGCATCGCACATTAGTTTTTATGCTTCCAACCAAGACAGTAACAGACGACCGTATGGCGTATGACGACCTGTTACTTCCCCATTACGTATAATAGCATGGTACAAAACCTCATCTCGAACCGCAAATCTTTTCGAAGATATTTCCTGTGACTAACTTAAGTAGTCCACCCTGTTCAAAACTAAAGACCACGTAAAACTACATACTTACAGGTTTCATTTTCACCACGGACACTCTACTTGGTAGCAATCGTAGATGTCGAAATCATCCTCACTATTTGCCGTCAAGGAAACTTTTGACGTCACGCGGTGGACCTTCTCTGAGGTCTCCAAATAGCCTTATCCGATCCATTTATGAGCTGAAGCTGAAGCTGAATTAAAAGCTCACTTGTCAATTTCCTATCCGTCGGTTGGATTTCTTTTGAAAGTCAGTTGTGAAAATTGCAAGTCTCTGTGCCACATTTCGATTTTTCGTTGTTTCCCAGCCAAAATGCGACCACTGTGCAATGGCGCAGACGCCGTGCCAGTGTGTGCGGTCTCGGACCCGAAGTGGCCCATTCACAAATAAGCCAGACTTGACGAGCCTCCTTTATATATCTGTCGCCGTTGCTATCGGCTTCATTTGGCGTAATGCATTCAGTCAAATGTACAACCGGCGCGTCTCAGGCTCTTCAAGTCTGTCGCACTGCTGAATGGATCGCAGAAGGTACCCATACACCAGTGAACTCGACTTGCGCCGTCTCGCCGCCGAATTATTATACCGTCTATTTTCAATCGATGTAAGTTAGGTTCGTAAGCAAGGTATGGACCACTCAAGAGCCACGAACGTAAGAATTGTTTTGGCAAACAGGTTAAAAGTGTATGGAGAGGTCATTCAGGAGATCCGTTCGCTTGTAGGGGCAAGGAGATTCCCACAAATACTACTAGTGTTTGTGTCCTTACGCTGTGTTCAAAGTAAACAGCTAAAAACAATTTAATATCTTTTTTGATAATTTATAAAACTATTTCGAGCGTCTGCTACCAAAACCTCCTCATTGCATTTGTGGAAATTTTACAAGAGAAACAAATAAATCTTATCGTGGCTATACGCAATTTGAAATAAACGGCATATTGTCTCCATATTTTAGATGGAAATAAACTCATTATATCCGTTCGTGAAGGTTGTGAGAGATCTCAGCTAAAAATGCAACAAAGTTAATTTTGGTAAATAATGGTATGGTCACATGAACGTCTCATATGTGCATTTTCTGTTTAATAGTTAGTTATTTTACTGAATAAATTAAGCCGCCATTGCTCGCGAAGGTTTTTATTACGTGATTATTCGCGTTTCATATTATTCAGTGTCCTTTCTTTTGAATTTATTATACAATTGCGAATCAGATTACACGAATACCTCGAAAAAATTATTATTGATTTCCGTCGCTTTCTGCATGAAATGACATGCGTTTTTGGTTTAAATGGTGTTTAGATAGAGATTATTGGGAATAAACATTGATCAAATGTCAAGAACCCAAACCACAAATTACATTTAAATAAATATCAATTGTTTCACTATTGACGTTGTGGAAAGTATAGCAATGAATTTTGTCAATCAAAAACGCTGAATGAATTTGTGTTGATTTTCATTCAGATATTAGATCCGGGTTTGCGGCGCATAGATGAAGGTTAGTTTACTCAGAATACTCTCTGAAATGATTATCCAGGGTAAACAAAAAAATTAAATCTGCAAATATGTTAATACCGAATCCATTCTTGTAATTTAATAATATTGTTATCTCTCGGTCCGTATGAATTAAAAGATAATTTGGCACGTTTGGGTCTAGGGCAGTGTTGTCAAGGTCGCTGCCACGAGCGGGAATCCGTGGCACTCGTGCCACGGAGAAATCGCCCCTCCATGCAGTTCATTACCCCGCCACCAGAGACATTCAACCATCATTCAACGCCACTATCATTACAACGCCATCCCTATTGTAAAACGGCGGGGTTACTAATAGTTTCCTTTTCCGACGCTAGTTGCGCAGAAAAGCTGGTGGCATGCTACGATGCCTAAACGCATGCCACTGCCACCAGTATACTTCGGTTTTTCTTTCTTAGCGCGTGGGGATGTGTCATCAAAATGGAATATTTCACGGCATTTCGCGTCGTTCTCGGTTGTGCCACTAGGAGTCGCATGATTGCCAGGACTGCTCGATACAGTCACGATCATGCGACTTCTAGCGACACAACCGAGAACGACGCGAAATGCCGTGAAATATTCCATTTTGATGACACATCCCCACGCGCCAAGAAAGAAAAACCGAAGTATAGAAGACATTGACTCCACCGGTCTAGGGACTAACAAGGACGCAATGCAGGAAATGATTTGCTGCGATCAACCGCCAAGACAAAGACCGCTTTTTTCTTGCGGTTGCACCTCGGAATCGGGATTTCCTCGCCACGGAAAGCGCCTTGCGAGCGTTGACGAAGACGAGAGGAATCCGCTAGGAGAGGGAGACGCGACTCGAGTCGACGCGGATATCCGCCGACGGCTCCCTCTGAGCGGCGGCGGCAGTGCACCGCAGTGACTCAGCCCGGGTCACGAACCCCTGGCCAATTGCCTCAATTGAGGCGAAGGACCCGACGCGCCGTCGCGGCGCGCGCACGAGCAGGAGTGGAAGGAGGAGGAGAGGGGGAAAAGAAGGAGGAGGAGGAGAGGGAACGGGAGGAGGAACAGAGAATGGAAGCAAGGAGGAAGAAAATGGGAGGAGGAGGAAATCGTGGGGGAGAATCGACGAGGTGGAAGCATAGACTAAAAAGGTACACCAAAGATACATCTTTACTCTGTGGTGAGAGAGAAGTCAGAGAGAGGGAATGTGAAGAGGAAGGTGGCGTAGGAGACTGAGGCGGCAGCGCTGAGATGGAAGCGGCGGTGACGGAGGGGAGCAGGTGAACGAATAGATGGCGCGGGAGGAAGTGGAGGCTGTGGTGGGGGTGATGAATCAGTGGTACATGCGGGGGAAATTGCGATGGAGGCATCAGATTTGTTATCACCTACCGCAGTTGACGCTATTCCCTCAGTTCTGCTCCCTTCACAACGTCCTTCAGGGATCCTTTTCTTTACTGATTACGGACAAAACGTAATCTTAAGTCGACCTCAACTTGTTTATACATGTGGATTTGTCTGCCTTTTTTGGTGTTCAGAGAAAGATTTTGGACTTTGCTAGAGAGATATTCCGAACATATTTCTAGAACATCTTGCAAAAAGTATTGCCGGCGTAGTGAAGAAGTGCTACAGAAACTGTGAAGAGAAAGTCGTACTTCATTGATAGTCAACTAAGTAAATCTTTATTTGAATAATTGCTTTAGAGTGTATAGGGAAGTGTTGGCATATCACTCTTCAAACACTTCACAAATTAGGAACGGGCAATTCGGAGACCTCAGGTACGTTCCCTTCAGAAGAATTGAATGCATTAATTTCAAAATAAATTCAAGACATCTGTTCATATTAACTGCATTTTGCAGATAACGTAACCAAATTATCTGTATCGCAAACTCGTGCTTGTTAAGTTTTATGTCCTCCCCCCTAGCCAGCCCATTACTTTTCGACTTTCATGGTGAGCCACTGGCATTGAAGAAAAATATTGGAATTCCCTTAAATTTGTGTTTATCTTTGAAGGGATCTGGATTTTACATCTCTCTGTCTGGGAGTTATGCGTGTCAGGCGCACAGTGCTCTCTCAGAGGCGCCATCAAGGGCCGTTAACGAGCCCGAGGCGACGATTGCCTCTCGATGGCGACAGAATGCGTCCATTAACAGCGGTTGGGGGAGGGTCGTCTCCAAAGCGCTATAGAGACCCCTCCGCCCCGCCCCCGTCTTTCCTCCGCCCCACACAACACACGCTCATCGCTGCTCTCCGTCCCAGCGACGCCTCGCCGCCACGGAGTGCTTCCCCGACACAAAGAATCGATACTCTCGATTTCAAAATTACCACGATCTTTATCGATGTATTCGTAGGATCGTTAATAGGAAGTTTTTGCACGGCAGAACGTACAGCAATCGACTGCAATCTCGATTTATATGGATGCGTAGAAATCCAAAAGTTACGCGAAGTTCGAACTACAATTTTTTATACGCCCTTGTATCATGGATCGTCGTCAGTCGGTATCTTGGACAGAGTGCGTTTCAAGAAATTTAGTATTATTTTCATGCAAAAACTTTAAAATTTCTGCCATTTTTATATTGTTTTGAACGTTTGAATCACGAAGACTCTTTCAATTACTCGAAGGTATTTTATTTCTGAAGACATTTAGAAACAAAAATTACAGCCCAGCTGTAAGGACGAATAAATTTATTTACATTTGGGCTTCGTAGCAAATCCGGAACAAAATAGTTAGGGTCCAATTCCATGTCGAGAAATGTTTTCAAGTAGATGGATGAAGTCTTCTTTATTGAAATATCTTCAGCAAACCAAACACACTGAGATGCTTAATAAAGCTATTGAAATATTTCACAGGTAATCCAAATTTCTTAAAGAGTCACAAAGCACGAAAGATTTCACAAGAAGTTTGTGTTTTATTAGAAAATAATACCTCTGAGTTACTGGTAATAAAGACAAATTTATTTACATTGCAATTCGGTATAACTTGGTGGCAGCTAATTTAATCCGGCTTCGAGAATGATAGTACATCAAAATCTCTGTAATTTAAAGTGGTACTCGTAAACGTACAAACTAGGAATTTGTGATCTGTAAGGTATTACAGTTCAATTATTATCAACAAAATTGTAAATGTTACAAACAACAAAACAAAATATATTTTCCCATCATCTACCAAACCTTGGTGCAAACCGCATCTCGAACCGCGAACCGTTGTGAAGACGTTTGCTATGACTAAATTAGAATGACTTAAACTGGAAGTTTAAGTCATCGGTTGGATTTCTTTTGGAGCCGGTGACGAGTCGATTCCTGTGCAGACACGGTAGGGCGAGGGTGAACTACGGTGAAGTGAAGTGTAGTGCAGTGGAAGGGAAGGGAGTGTAGTGAAGGGGAGTGTAGTGTAGTGAAGTGAAGTATTAGTTAAACTAGAAGTCAATTTAGAGGTAACTGGAAATTAATTAGAACTAAGACATCATCCTCTAATTCTAATGGTAATTCTAATTGTAAATGGTTGTAATTGTTCTAATTCTAATAGTTATCATGTTTGCCACCGAGCATTAGCTCAAAGCGAGCTGTAATAAATGTATCTAATCTATCTAAGTGCTAGAGAGGGGCACGCGAGCGGAGGGTGGCGGGGGCGGGGCGCGGTGTAGCGGGGGGGGGAGCGGGTGTGGTCGGTGCGGTTGTGCGGTGGCGGCGTTCGCGTGCGGTGGCGTCCTGCGGTGGCAAGTGTGGGCGATGGTGGCGAAGGACATGGGGCAGAAGGCGCTTCCCATGGAAGGGATTTACCGCATCCCCCAGCAGCTGCGCGGGCCCGCCTCGCCCACGTCGCCGTTCGAGGCAGCGATCTGGACGCGTGGAGATTTGCGTGAGTTTTGTTTCGGGATCCTCTTTCGAGCTGCCATGTGTGAACCCATGAACACGACATATACCAAATGCATTGTGACCCTTTTGTATTTTGCATCGTTTGCGTCCCGTCTTGCGTAGTCTGAATTGGCCGTCCGTTTTCAGAGATGGAAAGACGAGATAAATGTCACGCTATCTCTGAAGTAAACCACTGGTTCTGCAAGATTACTGGCGAATACTCCAGCTCGGCAAAAGAAGTTATATACATTTACAGAGCAGAAAAATATTTAAGAACGGAGTGGCTCTCCTGAGTTCTGCAGTAATATTACACGGATGATGATTATCTTCAGTAATTCTGTTATCAACGGCAATACAAGACGTTTCGAAGGTAAAATCAAAATATCTTGGCAATCTCTTTATCTGTGCTTCACAGGCTGTTTCATTATTAGTTGGATGAAATTTCACTTGGCAGAGAAATTTCACATTGGTAATTATATCCTCACCTACACTCAACAATATTTTAAGCTTCTTTCCGTTTAATTTTTCTTCATCTTTGCAAATTATGAATTGTTCCAGAGGCTTCTGTTTCCTATTTAGACCTTTTAAATGATACCTCACGTGTTTACTCACGAATTCTGATTCACGAGATATGATTTACTAACAAGTTCTCATTTCGTTTGCATTCAACGTCTCAAATATTTTCTTTTGTGATGCTACTCTTCACCCAGTTCATTTTAGCTTCAATATTCATGAATTACTGAAGATTTTTTATTGCATATTTCATTCATAATTCGAATTTCAGGTTTCGCTTGGGTACGACATTGTCATTATCAAATTCCTTGAAATGTCTTTTCGTGTTTTCACAAGATACTCAACTTTCAACGAAACTTAAATGTCTTAGACACATTATCATAAAGTGAATATGTCGTGTAGAACGTAATTTAATTATCAAGTACAATTTTATTAAGCCTCAAATTTTCGGAATATTTTTTAAAATGTATTCATTTACTTATTTTTATGTAGCTCATTCAGTTGTTGTCAATCTGCCTGTGCGCTTGCAACTTTAGTAAGATGTAAATAGAAATGAAACGATCCTGATTTTGACGATGAGTGATGATTGTTACATCGAATTACGGAGAGAGGAAAAACGGACATAATTTCGGCAAAGTCTTCCTCACACCTAACGTTTCAACCACAATGTCCAAGGAAGGTTGGAATTTAAAATCGTGACATTCGAAAGTGGGGTGCACGCTGCGTTATAAGTAAGCCATTAGGAAGAAATTTAAATTTATTACTATTGTTTTCAGTTTCGGAAAGTTTAATTTTCCACTTTCCGTTGTCTGTGACTGCGCCAAACCCAATGCCTTGCACACATCGCGTGCTCACCCCCTATACTATTCCTCCCACTCACCTGCCTCCTCCCCTCCCCCCGTCCTCCCGCCACCCTTCCCACCCTCATGTTGCCGCCTCTTCTACTCACACACACCCACTTGCCTTCCTCACCTACCGCTCCCCATTTCACCCGTTCTCCTTACCCATCCACTGCCTCCCCTCCCACCTACATGCCTTTCCTACTTGTTTCCCTTTCAACTTTCTGCCTTTCTCACTGCCAACTTCTTCCCTCCCATCTACCTGCCTTTCCCACCTGCCACCTTCTTCCATCCCACCTGCCTCCCCCCCCTCGAAAGTGCTGGTGCAAGCGAAAGCGATTGGATTCGATTGGTTCGTCTAAGCTTATTACACGTTTCATTTGGGCGAGTGCAGATATTTCACATGGATTTCCGCTGAAAGGATTAACTGCTGTCAGATCTTGGTAGCGGAGCCCAACTGGACTTCATTCCATTAATTCCACTGTCGGAGGCGTCCGTGAGGGCTTTCAGCTTCATTAAGAGCTCTCGTTGAGCAAAAATCCGCTGGAGGTCGACAATTGAAAAACATCCAGCGCCCGCTTTTGTGCCGAAGCCCTTGCAACATGAAAGTATTTTTGATTCTGCGAAGCCGCGAAAGCTTTAGCACTCGTACATCAGTAATCCCGTATGAGATTAGTACTAGTTGCTCTGCCAGTTAATTTACGGAAGATTCGAAAATTTGGGTGGACATATGAGAAGAATGCTAGTGAGAATTAATGTTGCAACCGCCATGGTGTGGTGAGAATGAAATACAGCACGCAGTTGATAATTCTGCGAGTAATAGTAGAACTAAAGCGGTTTACAAGTTAAGTATAATACCATGTAAGCGAACATTAAAGAGATTTAAGGCGAAACTTTTTTGAACGTCAACGTGTAATTTTACTATTGTCACAAGTGTTTCGTTGAACTATGTTCATCGCCTTGCGAAAAAACAATTGAATCGGTTATTTTTAAAACCTCGCCAGTCAGGAATTGTAAAGTGGGGAAAAAGAAAAACTTAATAATTAAGTACAGAGAGAACTTTTCTTTGTTTTTTTTAAATCTCTCATGAATAAAACTTGATTGCAAATGCCATGGAGATAGTACAATAATCGCTGAACTTATTTAAAAGTTTGACTTACGGGAATTCAAAAACTAATCAGGAATTGTTTACCTAAACATGTAAATATATACATATTGCAGGTTCAATTTGTAATTTGACATGTTCATTACAACATTATGTGAAATGACAAAATGCATCTACATCAAACATGATTCATATGACAGAAACATTTGCTTGAAATATGTGTTTCTATGATAGTACTTCAGAAAATTTCCGTATTGAACATCCCTTTTAGCAAATCTCTCTGTCAATGATATTCCAGCCATACACACTGTATGCATACCTACATACAAACACAGTCTTACATACCCTGTAAGTCAATGTTTTTCAGAGTTTCAAAACCGAACCCAAATTTTGCAGTGTCCTCATTCTATTAATCTGATTTACGGGATTTACACACGGAACGATGCATCTATTCTGCAACTTCTATTTTCTCACAAAAAGCGAAAATGCTGCTTACGGGGTTTTAAAAATAACCGATTTAATTGTAATAATATGAAATACCTGTTAATAGTTTACTAAAGTAGTACAAGTATGAAAAGAGAGCAAGTGACGTAAAAGAAGATATGCTTGTATTATCTCTCTGGTGTACGATGTATTTTGTCCCGTTTCTTAGTTTTTGGTGAATTATTATCATATAATCACAGAAATTAGGATCAACAGGGTAATTATAAAAAATTCTATTTTTTTAAATATCGAATGTTATTGCTTGTCTCAATTGTGTCTGCTTCCTACTGGACTGACAACGGTCTTCAGTTGTGTTAATTTTATTAAATAGCAACAGCATCTTCTTCGTAGAGTTTTTTATTTCCCATTAAAATGGCGGCCAAGGCCCCTTTCACCCCGTGGGTCCTGAATTATCTGTCCACTGAATTGTGGGGGCTTATTCTGGCTACTTATTCCTTCAGAATGAAGTTTATACAATTTACGTTAGGGGAAGGTCGGGTGATATCGGCCACCTTAGCTTTAAATATGATTTCTTAATGAAGGTTAGTTAAAATTTTTCGTAATATACAATAAATGAAACTTCAATCTCTTACTCACACACTCTATCACAGCCGTGTGGTTTGAATGTTAAATAATATTATTATTTTGGGATAGTTAAAGTCGTTGACAATTTACATGTGTGAAACGTGGAGGGTGGTATCGGAAAATTTAGTAAATAATGGTAAAATAATTTTAATGGAGTTTTTTACAGCAATTCATCGAAGATACGCTCCTTATTGAGACAAATATTTCATTGCTTAATACAAAGAAAAAATGAGTATTTGGTTACATGGGAAAAGAACATTCTTGAATTAAAAAACAAAAACTCAATTACAATGTTCAATTTATATCATTTTTTAAGGGTTTTTCTTTTGAATTGACCTTCATAATGGCTAACTTCCTATTATTTCTTCCCATTTCCCTCAAATTTTATCTATAATTTCCCGAAACACGGACAAAATCCATAATTAATATTCGAATATTATCTTCTAACAATCTACACACAAGAAATACGGAAAAGTGAAGAGAAGGCGAAGAAGTAACTGTCCGGTACCACCCGATTCTACTTTGTCCGATACCACCCGAACGACCCTCATCCTTCAGAAGAATACAACACAGATATAAATTGTACAAACACCCTTGTACTGCTGTAACGTAACAAATACACCTAAGTAAGCATACTAGTCACAGTACAATGTATTTGAACTTATCATAAGAAAAGTTTCAAAGCTCCAAAGTTATCTTCGTATACTGGTCAGCATAAAAAAAAGCAATGCATGTCGCAATAACCAAACTGATTGATGTACTCAACTCATATGGCGTATGCAAAGATAATTCGTGTCCAGGAACACACTGACACTGTGGCACGCGCTACCACCATTGCCCAGTTCCCTAAACTACTTTTGTCCGAAACCACCCGCTGTCTGATATCACCCGACCTTCCCCTATACTAGGAAAACCCGGCAGACGTTCTAACCTTCATCTCCCTCTTTCCCCTCCCATTTCCCTTTCTCACTGTCTCTCCATCCTTCCCTCACCCTGTCCCTGTCTGTCTGTTTCTGTCCATTTCATTCACATTTACTTGAAGATTCTGCAAGTCTCTGAGCAGGTGAGGTAATATCGGGAAGTGCCGGACCAGCAAAAATGTAATAGAATTTTCGAGAAGAGGTCTTTCTGTAGATTACTGTGTGAGAAATGTTTCTTTGAGGCCTTCGGCTAGTTTTAAAGTTGCTAGAACGCCTCGTTTAGGAGTTATTTTACGATGCAGATTCAAAATAATAACGAGTGTGTTGCGGGTTGCGTTTGACGTGAATATTTCGTTTTGTTCTACAACGCCATGAGGTGGAATTACAACAGATTTAACTGTACATAAACCTTCTGGATGAAAAAAATACGTAGAAGTGCCAATTTTTATGGAGATCGGTCGAACGGTGTAGGAGTTTAGCTCTTATGTACATACCAACATCCAGTTTATATATATATATATATTGTAACACCCGCCCCCCGTACACACGACCACTCATCGGTGTCGGCGGTGTTAATCTCTCTCAGGGCGTGACCCGACTCACCTGTGGATTCCCGTCTGCTGCAGGTTGCCTCATGTGCTCGGCTGGAATCTATGTAGGACGCATGCGTGACTGGGCATATTCATGCACTACACAGTAAAACGCTCTTTCATGATTTCTGAGTTTAATTCACAGCAAAAAATAATCGGGTGAAGCCCCCTTCAGTTCTTAATACTATCTTAACCTAACTTATAACTAGCTTAACTTAACAGTCCAACCCTTCCGGGTCATCGCACGGGCGCCCCGTTCCTCCGGGCGTCGGCATCGGCCCGGGTGTCGGGCGGCAGGGCAACGGCGCTCCCCCCGTTTCCTGGGCCGGACGGGCAGCTGGTGGCCGCGGCGGCGGTGTCGCGGCACGCGGCAGGCCTTGGCTGCGGCGGCGTAGGGCTGCACGCGGGCGGCGTACGCGACAGCGCAGCGGCGGCGGCGCGGCGCGTGGGCTGGCGCGGCGGCGACGACGGCGTGGCGGCGGCGGCGCGCGGGCGGGCGCGCGCGGCAGGCATTGACTGCGGCGGCGGCGGCCAGGAATCGCCACACCAAAGCGTCTTTTAGTGGCGGCCGGCCCTCAGGCCGCGTCCGAAAGCTTCTTCGTTCATTCGAGTATCGGCACTCACACGGTGTTCCGCCTCTCCCATCGGCGGCACCTGAGCGGGCGGTGAGGTGGCGACGATGCGTTGCCGGCGGCGATCTAGCGTCTCGCGGCGGTCGTTACCATCGGACCCAACACCTCGGTCGTCGCTTACATCGGAAGGTAACACTCGCGGCCGTCGTTCGTATCGGAATGGCCGAGTCTCGCGTTCGCAGCAACCTCCCTTGCTCGCGAGATCACATGTCTCACCCCCGCCTAGTGTTCGACTATTGGCGCAGCCAAACCGCGTGATGCGCGCCGTCCAATTGCCATGGGTCCATCGACGGTTGGAACCCGATTTCGAGTGGGCGTTCACGTCACCACGATTTCCGAGAAGACGCTGGGTGCTCTGACGCAGCGCTCGGAAATACCAGAGGTGTGGCAAACGGTCTTTGAACAAAGGGAGGCGCTCCCCCCGACGGCTGGCGGCGACCCTTCGCGCACTCAGGTAGCGGAGAAACGCACATTTTCAGCCAGCTAAGTTTTCCCGGACTCCCTGTTATATAAAATATTCATCTCGCACACGCCGAAATTAGTTCGTGTGCGACCGTCCCATTACATTCACCCCCTCCACCGCCTAGCTATGAAATCGGAGAGAAAAGATGATTTCATGGCTCAACAGAAAACTAATGGCGACGGGAGCAAACGGAATAATTTAACAAAAAAAAAACCCTAATCAAAATATAGACGAAATACGCACTAAAACTACAAATAATTGAACAAAGTGCTTACAATAGCAGGAAAAATAAAAAAAACTAAGACAAAAGAAGCGAGGGAAATACTATCGGGAATATCTCATCCACAAACACCAACATCAAAACCAACCCAGTAACGTCCTCGTTATAGGAAATAAGAACTCCAACCCACATCAACAATAAGTAAACCGTCTAACAATTAAGCAATGACAATTAAGTAAAATCTCGGTAAACGAATGAAGAAGACACAGGCAGTCGTTAGAGACTTAAACAAACCACATCAACAATAGCATATAAATTCAACGAAGACTAGCACAAAATAGACAACTAGAGCACCAATTAATTGACAAACAAAAAATACTAAAATTACGACAATAATTAATGAAAAGGACAAAACAGGTCTCATTCGCGAAATGGAATTAAATTAAAAGCATTATATTTTCCGGCCGGTTGCCTATCGTCTGTGACGAGTTCAAAAACATTGGGGTGAGGATTACCTCGAATAGTGAAAGGGCCTGCGAACAATGGAAAAAACTTCGCAAACAGACCTCTCGGCGCGTCAGACGAAGCAGGTGTGCGCAGAAGCACCCTGTCCCCGACTTTGAATTCGTGCGGTCTCTTGACCATCTTCTCTCTCCTTTCAGCTGCTCTATTTAAGTTCGCGTAAACAATGCGGCACCTTTCCTCATAGTTCAATACACTGTGCGTGGCCAGGCGCTCTAAAAGAGGAAAATCGGCTGGTGGCTTCTTTCCGAAATGTATTTCAAAAGGAGATAGGCCCGCGCTCTCGTGAGGTACTCGATTAATCCATTTATTGATGTGGGGCAGTATTTCTGGCCATCTCTTGTGATTGTCACTAACATACACCCTGAAAAGGCGGGATAGTTCCCTCATGATTCTTTCGCTGGGGTTGCTTTGAGGGTGTCTGATAGAGGAAAAAATCGTGCGTACGCCTAATCCTTCTAACGTAGATCGCCATAGGTTTCCAGTGAATTGCGTGGCGTGATCGGACAGCACTTTCTTACTTTGCCCAGCTTCCTGAAAATAATCTTGCGTTAGTTTACGCAAACAATTTCGCGCCGTCGGTCTCGTGATCGGATACGTGAGCGTGAACTTTGAAAAAGCATCACATATAACCATCACGTGCTTGTAACCATAACGAGCGGTAGGTAGTGGCCCGTACAAATCTAAGCACACTAGATCACCCGGAGCGCGTGGAATGATGTGTTCCATCGGTCCGGTATAGTATCGATTCGGATATTTGGTTTTCTGGCACAAGGCGCATTTAGCAATAACTACTCTAATTTCTCGCGTCATATTCTTCCAATATGCAAACGCCTGAGCTATGGCTAAAATCTTTTTGCTACCGTAGTGCGCGTACTTCTGATGCAAATGAAGTGTCAACTTCCTAGAAATAGCAGCCGGGATCCAGACCTTGTATTGTGGATCGGGCTCATTGGCGGTTCTAAATAGAATTAAATCAGCCGACAATTTGAAAGCAGAGCTATCGCTCTGAAACTTGGCGTATAACCGGTCTTCACTATTTAATTCCCCCTTCAAAAATTTCTTTGCTTTGCCTATGACTTCGTCCTGCTCTTGCAACAATTTCAAATTTGAGGGTCGCATTTCCGGAATTGGTTCCACGTCAATTTTAATTGCATTCATTTGAAAGCTCGGCCCGCTCTCTGCACGGCAGCTCTCCTTCTGTGATAGCCGGCTCAAATAATCCGGAGCGACGTTCTCGTTTCCTTTGCGATATTGAATGGTAAAATCAAATTTCTGCAACCATAATGCCCATCTTAGTAAGCGCGCGTTCGTGCAGTGGCACTTATTTAAAAATGTGAGAGCGCGGTGGTCAGTGATAATCGTGAAGTGGCGATGCAACAGATATCCCTGGAATTTCTGAAGGGGCCAACAAATACTCAAAGTTTCCTTCTCAGAAACTGAAAAATGAAATTCACTCCCACGCAACACTCGACTCGCCAGAGCGATGGCTCTCTCGTTTCCGTCCTCGTCTCGTTGCGATAAAACGGCCCCTAGACCGTAGGCGCTACTATCGGCATGCAGGAAAAATGGCCGATTGAAATCTGGGTGTGCCAACTGAGTAGCCTTCTGAAACTCATCCTTTACTTTATTAAAAGCCTCGTCATGAAGACGGCTCCATTCCCACTTCTTGCTTTTCCTGAGGAGTTCAACTAGCGGTGCGATGGCGTCTGCATAATTCTTAATGAATCGTGCCTGATAATTACAGGTGCCTAGAAATCCGCGTAATTGCTTAACATTTCTTGGCGGCCGAAAATCTTGAATGGAGCGCACTTTCTCCGGATTTATTCGGATCCCTTGCGTGTCAACAATATAGCCTAAAAATTGGATCTCCTGCGTGCAGAATTGTGATTTCTCGATGTTTAGTTGCATATTGTGATCTAACATGATCTTAAATATTTCCTGTAAGTGATCTAAATGCTCTGCAAATGATTGAGACGTGATAACCAAATCATCGATATAAGGAGTTACGAATTTCTTCACATGATCCGGCAGCTTCTGATCCAAACACCTAATAAAATATGCTCCAGAATTTCGGAGACCGAAAGGAGTGCGACACCAAACATAACTCAAACCATCATACAAAAATCCAGTGAATTTCTGGTCATCGGGGTGAATTGCGATCTGCCAGTAAGAAGAAACAAAATCAATAGCTGAAAAATATTTAGCACCATGGAATTTCCCTAAAGTGACGTCAATTGGCACGACCGAGTCGTGATCTGGAACAGTTACCTGATTTAACCTCCTAGCATCGAGACAAATACGAACTCCACCATCCTTTTTTCTTACTATTACCAGGGGATTGATATACGGCGTAGAAGCTCTTTTAATAATTCCTTCTGCAATCATGTCTGAAATCGTCTTATCTACTTCTGTCCTCAAAGCAAATGGAACAGGATAATTTCTACATTTAAACGGTGAGCGGTCGGTAACTTGAATGCGAAAGAGAAAATCCTTAATGGGTTCTGTCGGCCGAAGAAAAATTTCAAAATTATTGAACAACATGTCCCGTAAAGCGCTATTCTCGGCTGCTGTCAGACAGTGGTTGCGATCAATAGAGTGGGTGATACTTTCTCGTACCTCGTCCCTATTCAAATTGTTGATCCTGAGTTCATCAGCAATCAATTCATTATTTTCGCCGGTGAACGGCAGTAAATACGGCGGTTCGAACCTCAACACGTTCTCTTTGAAATCGATACAGACCTGTAACTCACGTAAGAAATCAACGCCTAAAATGAGCTCGTAAGCTAGATTTTTGATGACAAGACATGTAGCATCGAACTGAAAAACTCCGTGGCTAATAGTGACAAAGATTTGTTTAGTAATGGGATGGCTTTTCTTCCTATCCGCTCCAACGACGTAAGTTTTAAGAATGGGAAACTCGGGCAAATTTGAGTGTTCACTCTTTAATTTAAAATAGAATTGCTCCGAAACGGCTGAAACTTCACTCCCTGAATCAATTAAAATCTGGACTGGCTTGCCCTCGCACTCTGCGGCGATGATCGGACACCTTCTTGCCCTGGCACGATCGACATCGCGATCCGCTTCCTCCTCAAATAATTCGTCGACAATAACGGTTCTCACTAGTGGCATCTCTACAGTACTTGTATTGCGTCCCAAGCGCTGATGCCTACCTGCTCCGGACGCTTCTAATTTTCCAAGGGTCGGTTCCCTCGCCCCTCGGCGGGTGAATGTCCATCGGGTCGTTCGTCCCGAGGTGGGCCTCGGTCGTGCTGTCCCCTGTTTCTGCCGGCGTCGCCCTCTCGACGCGGCCACCTCTGATGGTTTTGCGGTGGAGGCCTATCATTTTCCGTCTCATTATTCCCCGAAATTCGTGCCTGGTCGAATTTTCCTAATAAATCTTGGAATTCGTGGATATTTTCCAAGCGCGCGCTGTTCAGAGAATTCTGAATTCGCTCCGGGAACTGTGATGTGATGATCCAGATAAGCCGGTTATCACTAATTGAAGGATCGCACAAACGGAATGCTGCAATTTTCCCGACGGCATAGTCCAGATATGATATCCCCATCTTCGGATACCACCTCTTCTCTAATAGTCGGCGCTCATACGTGAATTTGGTTTCTTCCCCCCAAAACCGTTTCAAAAATTTCTCCCTAAATTCCTCGTATGTCTCGGGAAATCGTGACATTGATAAGCTCCATTGGAGTGCGGCTCCAAACAAATACTGTTGAGCGAATTTTGCTTTTAGCCTGTTGGGTACTGCGTTAGATAACGTAAAATAATCTTCCATGCGTCGCAAGAATTCGCACGGATGTTCGTTTTTCGCACCTGAAAAACCGAGATTTTGCGGCGGCGATAAATGAACTCTACTTCCGTGGCCGTCCGAACATACTCCTGCGGGCGTTTGCATTTCGTCGCGCAAACCGTCGACGCTTTCTCGGATTATTTGTTTGAAATCCGCGCCCTGTTTCTGGATTGACGCCTCGGTCGTCGCTTGCAAATTTTTAATATCCCCATCAAGCCTAGCGACTTCCGCGATCACCTTCCCATCTAATCTCGCGATTTTCTTGCAATTCGCGGCGCCCTTTTTTTCAACTTCAATTACGGCGTCCTTCAATCCGTCACAAAACTCCGCGACTTTTCCCTTAGTTTCGTCTACGACAGATTCGACATGCGCGTGCAAGCTACGCATTTTCCCTTCCTGTTCTCTAAGCTTGGCCTCTACCTGCGTCTCACACTCCGCGAGTCGAGCGTTATTTATCTCGATCGACGCATCTAGTCGTTCGGCGACGGCACCGATTCGTTTAGAAATCGCGACTGATTCCTGAGTGTAAGCGGCGATGTGCTCGTCTAAGCGTGCGGTCGCGGCACTCACCTCCGCTCTTACGCGCTCGCCTATTTGGTCGCTGATTCCGTTGAACCGTTCCGTGAAGTGCTCCGTAAGATCGGCAATCTGATTCGCCGTCTGTTTCTGGCTTTCCCCTAATTTACTGCGTAATTCAGCGAACTGATTTTCCTGCATCTCTTTATTTTCCAATAATTTGCATTGAAGCTCAGCAAATTGACTCCCCTGAATTTTAGTAAGATTTGCCATCTGATTTGCTATTACCGCCTGCATCATTGCCAACATCTCCGCCCGCTCCTGTGACGCTGATGGCTCACTCTCGTGGTCGGACATCTTGACGTTGAAACGCGCACACGATAAACACTTATCACAGTACAGAACACACAAATACAAGAAAAGCAAAAAACACAGAAAATACACAATACATAGCAAAATATCACCCTCGGTGAACAAATTATTACTTTGGCAATTAGCCAGTTTAATTATAGCTACCGCAGTCACGCATGCAAATTTAAGAGACTTTACTGAGGAATCGTAAGTCGGGTCACGTGGGTTCGGGCCATAGATCTGAAATCTACCTCGACATCACAGGTTCGGCGGCACGTCGTCAGTGAATATAGCCAAAATTGGCGACGATTAGCCTCGCCTGATTCGTCGCTTGCCACACGTTGCAAGGCGCCATTTGTAACACCCGCCCCCCGTACACACGACCACTCATCGGTGTCGGCGGTGTTAATCTCTCTCAGGGCGTGACCCGACTCACCTGTGGATTCCCGTCTGCTGCAGGTTGCCTCATGTGCTCGGCTGGAATCTATGTAGGACGCATGCGTGACTGGGCATATTCATGCACTACACAGTAAAACGCTCTTTCATGATTTCTGAGTTTAATTCACAGCAAAAAATAATCGGGTGAAGCCCCCTTCAGTTCTTAATACTATCTTAACCTAACTTATAACTAGCTTAACTTAACAGTCCAACCCTTCCGGGTCATCGCACGGGCGCCCCGTTCCTCCGGGCGTCGGCATCGGCCCGGGTGTCGGGCGGCAGGGCAACGGCGCTCCCCCCGTTTCCTGGGCCGGACGGGCAGCTGGTGGCCGCGGCGGCGGTGTCGCGGCACGCGGCAGGCCTTGGCTGCGGCGGCGTAGGGCTGCACGCGGGCGGCGTACGCGACAGCGCAGCGGCGGCGGCGCGGCGCGTGGGCTGGCGCGGCGGCGACGACGGCGTGGCGGCGGCGGCGCGCGGGCGGGCGCGCGCGGCAGGCATTGACTGCGGCGGCGGCGGCCAGGAATCGCCACACCAAAGCGTCTTTTAGTGGCGGCCGGCCCTCAGGCCGCGTCCGAAAGCTTCTTCGTTCATTCGAGTATCGGCACTCACACGGTGTTCCGCCTCTCCCATCGGCGGCACCTGAGCGGGCGGTGAGGTGGCGACGATGCGTTGCCGGCGGCGATCTAGCGTCTCGCTGCGGTCGTTACCATCGGACCCAACACCTCGGTCGTCGCTTACATCGGAAGGTAACACTCGCGGCCGTCGTTCGTATCGGAATGGCCGAGTCTCGCGTTCGCAGCAACCTCCCTTGCTCGCGAGATCACATGTCTCACCCCCGCCTAGTGTTCGACTATTGGCGCAGCCAAACCGCGTGATGTGCGCCGTCCAATTGCCATGGGTCCATCGACGGTTGGAACCCGATTTCGAGTGGGCGTTCACGTCACCACGATTTCCGAGAAGACGCTGGGTGCTCTGACGCAGCGCTCGGAAATACCAGAGGTGTGGCAAACGGTCTTTGAACAAAGGGAGGCGCTCCCCCCGACGGCTGGCGGCGACCCTTCGCGCACTCAGGTAGCGGAGAAACGCACATTTTCAGCCAGCTAAGTTTTCCCGGACTCCCTGTTATATAAAATATTCATCTCGCACACGCCGAAATTAGTTCGTGTGCGACCGTCCCATTACAATATATATATATATTACTCGGGAAGGGCAGGATCCAGGGGTGGGTGGGGAAGATGGCACGGGCGAGAGAGCTTTGCGAGCGCGCGATTGCTCGCAGTGCAACGCTGCATGCCATAGCGTTCGCCTGCGGGGCGTGGCGCCGCCGCCCTCTTTTGACCCCGCCGCCACCAAAGCACCGATGTCCCGCTCCCGCACCTTTAAAGCCCCGCTCGCGAGTGAGTTGTCGCTGTTCAATCAGTTCGCGCATTGTGCTCGTCGCCGACCAAGAATTCAATTTGCTTGGGCGTGTGGCCAGGCATTCGGGAGGCAGATACGCTGGTGCTAGGCGGTGATACTACTGGTGTTTGTTGGTGATTGTCACGACCATGGAGGTGTTCTGATGATCCTAAAAATGGTCGTGATATTGAAGATTATGTATTTATGATGATTGTTGTTGTTGTTATTATTATTATTATTATTATTATTATTATTATTGTTATTCGCGTATGTGCCACAACTGACCACGCAACACGTTTCTCTCTTCCGAGGCCCAGTCGTATTCTATCCTGGAAAGATCAACGTGTAGAATTAAGGGGATCAGCCTTTCGGCTGCATCCCTTGGTTAAGACAAGGTTGTTAGCCTTGAATAATCAATTATGAGGTTATAGGATGTTGTTATTATTATTAATGTATTTATTATTTATTTAATTGATTTTTTTGGTCGGGAATTGGCCATCTCGGGATCTCGCGAACGTGCAAACTATCGGGGCTTACTTATATTTATCGAGGGTAGGCGCACGTGACTTTTTTATACGGGGTGATCAGCATTTTCATGCTGAATCTGTTATTACACCCAGAGTTGTTATTCCTGGGGGATGAGGTGAGATGATAATGATGATGAAAGATGAAATGGACAATCACAAACACACAGAGACACACACAAACGCAACCATGGCCGAGGTAGGACTCGAACCCGCAATCCTGTTGTTCAAGACAGCCACGGCACTACTTTGACTTTTTCCGTCTTCACTCCAGCTACCTTTTTTTGGGGGGGGGTATCCTAATTCTCGTTTTCAAGTTGGTTTGTAGTTAAGAATTGATTTTATTGATCTGTTACTGTCCAGTCTTTCTACTTTTTGCATTTTTTCTTCTATTAATAAAATAAGAATTCTTGTAATAAAAAAGGAAGTAATATGTGTATATATTTTATTTATTTATTGGGTTTAAAGAACTTTCAAATACTGCGGGCGTGGAAACTATTTTATTTACGATTTAGTGATTAGATGATTATGATAATGATAGAGAAATGTTGGGCACGGGCAACGGGACAACCCCTAGCAAACATGCTCTCATATCGCTTGATCCATCAAACTCCACATGCCTAAACCATGAAAGCGGCCTGCGCTAGTCCACCTCGAAGCCACTCGCCAATGAAGGGTATATTTATGAAGGTTCTGATAGTGTTTATGCTGATGGATATGACGCAAGTTGTAATAATGATATGGGGCATACCTAGTGATGTCATTGCTGAAAAGTGGCAGCGCAAGAGGAGTGATCGTTGCTGTCGGAAGAGACCCAGGGTGCAGGAACCGTCGGATACAGAGCAAGTGATGCTGCGGAGTAGGGACAAGAGTCCCTGCTGAGTTGCAGAGGGTTGCGAAGGAAGTAATTGACAAAAAGGCTAGTGAAGATCCTTTTGACAAAAGAACTCCATTTATCAGATATCTTCTGAGGTGTTTTCGAATGGATATTGAGTATAATGACGATCTTTTAGTTTTTAAGAGGAATAATTCCTCAACACCCAGTCGTAAAATATAAAAAAAACTAACTCAATATAAGATATATAAATAGACTCAATAAGAATTTTAATATCCTTATATTATAAGGATATGAAAACTCAATCAATACTTAATTTTTTAATTTTTATGGTTAATAGAAACGACACTAAAATAATGTAATTTCCGGGGAAAAAATTCCGAAGAAATTTTAACACAAAAGAGCACTCAAACATAGGCTCCCACTTTGCTGTATTGCAATCTCTAGTCGTAACTCACGAATTTAAAATAGGGACCCCCGACACGGTATTGGTTCTGACGGGCAATGCTAAAAGGAAACACCATGACATTGTAGAGGATGACTTCGATCAGTCAGGGGAACTCTGATGCCATTTTATGGACGGTTTACGTTGCGACGTTGTTATTCCTGTTTTATCGAACAAGTTCCTGAATCCGTATTGAAGAACTTAAGAGGTAGTGATGTTTACTAGTTTGATAGCATGGACTGTTGTATGTGGATGTGGCGCAAATGATGCTGGCAATTTGGTGTGGCCGTGATGTAATGGTGGTGCGCACGGTGGTTGTCATGGTGATTGGTATGCTGGGAGGGGCTCGATAGGCACAGTGTTGGCGAATGGAGACGGTGTGGGAGCTAGTGTCTCAAGGTTCCATGGTGGAGCTCCGAGCGGGTGGATTAATTGCTTCATTGATTGATTGTGTCCGGGCGCTTCATTGATTGATTCTGTGTCTGGGCGCGTATACTTATGGTCATTAGTCCCAACAGTATAGTGAATGTAGTCCCGTGGGATGTGATGAACTCCCCTGCTAGAACGAGAGATACGGCGCCAGCCTTCACAACGGCTTGCAGGTATCTTATTTCCAGGTATCCCTCGGTTTCCAGAATTTTACTCCCCAGCGTGGCACCGCCCCACCCGGGAGACACTCGAAGTTCCCGACTGATCCCCCAAGTGTAGTAGAGTAGTGCGTGTGAGTGTAAGAGTGTGAAGGGACAGGGATAAAGGAGGAAATATCGCTGGCGATCCGAAGCTCGGTTGTTGCTATATTGCTCCGACAATCACCTGGTATTGATCGGCGAGACCAAGAAAAATCACCGATCAGAGCAACCGACAGCTAGAATTCTCCTCCGACTGCAGCTGAAATCAACCTAGCTATCTGAAGGTAATGTCTATTTTACGTGGCGAGACTCGGACCATCAAGCCCACTCTTCCGTCTGATCATGCAAATTTCGCAATGCTTCTTTCACCATCTAGCGGAGAAGGAAGGTATTATATCGGGCGACGAAACGGGCGATTTGAATTTAGCTCAGAGGCTTTATTTAGGCTTGAAGATCTTTTACATGCAGTAAATCCACTACATGGGACAGCCGGCTTTACGTCCCCCCCTGAAGGAAGGCGTACGAAGGACTTTTTCGCCCTTAAATATCCACGGCTTCGATCGGGTTTGAACCCGCAATCTTGAGTACAGCGGTTCGAATCCGCAGTTGGGGAATCTGCAGGAGCGTCGAAAATCCGTCGTTGGGGCTCGAACGCTAAAACATCTCCGATCAGAATCGCTGCAGTGGTAACAATTGTCCCCCTGAGCCAACTCTGTGGATGGCGGGTGGAGATCGCGCGCGCGGGCGGTGCCTGGGCGGGACGCCGCCCATCGCGCTCTGCGTCCATGGGCACTTCTCCGAACGGCGCCCGCGCCCGCACCTTCCCGGAAGGCCTTGCCCTGCGAGCGCCGGCGCCGGCTAATGACCCTTCACAATGGGAGCGGCTGCGCCCACGCACTGATCCAGCGCCACCTAGACGCCTGTGCTCCTAATCGCCGGCTGCTCTGACGCTTGTTGATGCGCGCCGACGCTTGGCCGACCGGGAGGCCCTAGGTTTCTAGGGATGCTGCTACACTGTCAGAAATGCATTATATTGAATGAAGATTAATATAGTCGTAATGTACATGAAAATTAATGCAAATTGTACATTAAAAGAAGTTAACATATTTATACGTTCAACTTGATGCTTAAATGAAAATTGGTGTAGATTTAATACATAGGTTCTCAAGTTTCCGCTGCCTCTAATCATTCATTCCAGATAAGAGATCGTTTCCCCTCCCTCTCATCATTTATATCATATATTCATAATTACCAGTCCATCTAGATCATTCATTCACTTCAGTTAAAACCATAAAGCTTTGGCTCTTGCATTCTACATGTGTACATTACACTTATTGTGTATTCATGATAATATGTACATTTACATTAAAGTAATGCAGAAATTCCTGACAAATGTGTGTGAAGTTGATGGGGTGAATTTTGAAAATCGTACATATTTGCGAGCAAAGAGTTTTAGAATTCTTGAAAAGTTTCCGAAAAATTCTTCAAAAACCTCAAGCGTATCACAAAATGTGAAATTCAAAAGCAAAACACGGGCTGCGGGCAAAAATCGAAAAAATGTAAATATTGTAAGAGTTCTCATTGGTAGTATAACAGTCCTCAAAAAGTTCAGAAAAAAATTAAAAAAAGAACTAAATTATTGAAAAAATTAATTTTCATTTTTTCAACATAGAACAACATGGAGCAAAATATCTTAACAAACATGCATCAC
Organism: Acheta domesticus; assembly: GCA_031308135.1. Classification (NCBI taxonomy): domain Eukaryota; kingdom Metazoa; phylum Arthropoda; class Insecta; order Orthoptera; family Gryllidae; genus Acheta; species Acheta domesticus. The sequence continues at coordinate 147,487,711 of JAHLJT010009436.1, read as the reverse complement.
ATTTATCAAAGCCACAAAAAAAGTTCCCAAAAGCGACCGAGTTCTGACAAAACTTCTTATGAGCATTTGACGTACCAAGTAAAACAGAAGAAATATTCCCAATTTGAGGGTTAGATTTTGTTGCATATCAAAATTTATGAACAATGAAAAGACGTTTTCTACACGTTTGCCAAGAGTTCTGGGTCGCCAACGAAGACTTCTAAAGAAAGTTTAATTGAGCCGTTGAGAGCAAAAGTGGTGTAAGTCAAATTTTGGGAGTTTTGAGTAAGATGCACCGTTAGAACTGGTTTGAACATTATTTCATCACGGGCTAAAATGTTGTGAGTCAAACTTCAATATTTCTTAGCTAGAGCCCAGCACAATGCAGAAGTAGCCAACAAGTTGCTCATACCGCTGCATGCAATTGTGGTGTAAGTCACAGGTGGGACGAAACAATAGCTTCCAGGGGCTCTCAAGAAATAGCTTTCTGTTTTCTCTTCACAGAAGAAGCATTTAGAAAAAAACAACATTTAATCCCTCTTAGTGAAACGTGCACAGGTCAGAATCGCAACTTCAAAATTGCTCTCAATTGGTTAAAAATCGTAAAAAAGCCCTATTTTTTCCTGTTTTTCCATCACATTACTACCCTAGACGGAAATTGTGCTTGCCAATTATTTGAAAGTAAGTCATAGTTTTTAGAAATGGTGGGTGGAAAAATGGTGAAAGTCAAGAAAATAGTTAATTACTTAATTAATAAGGAATGTTTCAGTCCAAAGTATCTGTAGTAAGTTAAAAGAATCTCTCCTGAACACGTTCATAACACTTTAGGTCATTTATTTCTAACACAAAGCATTACAGTATTACAGCGTTTTCGTTTACACGTCATTTTCCGGAAAGTATGTTTTTTTACTTACACCACTTTTGTTCTCAACGGCTCAATTACACTTTTCTCGTCAATAAAACAAATTCTGTTCTGCAAGTTTCATCTTTGAATAGAGAAGTGTACAATTTTTCGAAAATCTTAATAGATTTCGCAAATTTTGAGTGAAATTTGGTCAATATTAAAAACTTCGATCTTCTTTAAACTTTTTAACAGTCAGTGCTAAATGCACTGCATAATATCTCCCAGTGCTAAATGCAATGAACAATATCAAAGACTCGTCTTTTTTATGTATTCTTTTCATTATTTAAACATTACACATTATAAAAGAATATCTCTCATCTCGTTTATATATTTATTGCGGTCATTTTTGTATTACATTTGTGAGCACTAAAACTTCAAATGATTTATGAAGTTTCTCGAAAACTTAAAAGTTTTCTGTGAAAATGTGTTCAAAATTAAGCATTTTCAGAATCGTTTAAACATTTTCTCAAAAATAGCTCTATATTTTTCAAAGAAAATAGAACCACGTTTTATTCTTCTACAATATTCTTAAAATTTTATATCAGTACTTTAATTACCGTAACGAAAAAGTGAAGAAGAAGAAATGTGAAAAAATTAGTGGCCGATAGATAGTAGCTGGAGAGAGGATGGGACAAAACCGAAAATCTAGCCCAGATTGAAGAGACAGGAAACTAACTAGTACGAGAAAGTCCGTGACATTCTATAGGACATCTTGTTTTTGAAACAATGATTGGAAAAGTGGGGAATGTTCGCACGGTTCCGGCTATTTATGTTCATTTGATAAACGAAATTACACACATCGCCCAGTAATTATAATGTCTCGAAACGCCTAGATCACAGTTAATTAATCTAATTTTGCAGAGTTATGATGGAGGAGGGGACGAGACCAAAGCGTAGGGCACGCCCCTGTGAGCTCCTAGAGCCTTCTCCATTAACGTAATTCCCCCAGGCGGCTTCTATTTTGTAGACCGTTTTTCCTCGCTCACCGCAAACACATTGATGCTTTACATTACAAATTCAGCAACTTCTCTTTCATGTGCAAATGTATGATTAATTTATAAACTTCAGTGCACATTACAGTTCTAGTACCCAGTGCGTTTTACAATGTATAAAACATTAAAATTAAAATTTTATTGTGTGGATTTTTGGTATACATTTTTGATGTTATTTATTATGCCTAATAGATACGGATGTACAGGTCCTTCATGTTTAAAAGAAAATTGTCTGGCAAATTTTCAGTCCCACTGAGAAAATAAACATTTTCAAAGAAAATCAATTGAATATTTAGACATAATAAAACACAAAAATGAAAAACTTAGTTTGATTAGAAAATTTATAAATTATCTATTTTACTGGAGGTACCAAGAAGTTCAAGAAGTGGAAACCTACAGGATCGCTTTAAAGAGAGTGTAAATTGCAGTGCGTGTTGTGATTAGCGGACTATAAATAATTTAAAGCTAGGCCAATTTACACTACACCTCACATCCTCTGGTTGTTACTTACGTTGGAGGACTACTGGTGATGAATTAATTGATGATGAGTGAGTCACCAGTCTCGCGTCCTTGAAAATGATTTTTCAGCTACTGTCATCGCCACAAATGAATTGAGAGACGTATTGAAACAATACTTAACAATACATAGAAACCAAATGTCTATTGCACAGAAGAATTACACTAATGAGGTCATTCCTTGCAAGGATCTCTACAGCTGAAGGCGTGTTCGCCCACCACTGAATAGGTGACTTTAGTGGAGCGCCGGGCTCGGCCTCCGCACTGCCCCCCTCAGGCACCTTTAATTAAAAGATGCCTTCATAAAAAAGGAAATTGGAATAATTCTCAGAGAAAGCATTGGCCGCGCATTGGCTTCTTCTGAATTGATGTTTAACGTCAATTTTTTGTGTAATCTTAAATTTTAAGATTTTATTGTGCTATTTTTTTGTATTAGAATTAAGGATTAGGAAAGGGAAAATAATATCGCTGAGCTCATGTGCAGGATTTACAATAACTTTTCATAATTTGGTTATTTTTTCTTTTGATTCAATTTTACATTCTTTTTGAACAATTTATTTTCTTTTCGTAAAGTAGCAACGTCCATCCACCGACCCTATTCCAGGTTGTCACCGCTTCCTGAGCTAGTCGGCACGTTGACTCAGGTAAGAAAAGGGAAATTTACGTCGCAACTGGCCTACCCAAAGTGTTCCTCTACATTTGGTTGGTGAGATCCGACTTTGACCTACATATTTACTTGCGGGCGATTCCTTCCTCAGATTTCTCCTCAGAGGCACACCGCCTTAGTCGCGACAAACCCTAAGCTGCTGACACGTGTAGTAGTGAAGTTTGTGTGTGTGAGGAATTTATATATATATATATATATATATATATATATATATATATATATATTACTGCTCCGGAATTTGCCCGGTATTGATCAAAGAAACCACGGAAAATCACCGATCAGAGCATCCGGCCGCTGGAATTCTCCTCTAGAAAGCACGTGAATTAGACTTAGCTATACAGCTAGTGTCGAATTGTGTTGAATATTCGACATTAGCTGTGTAGCAGTAGAAACTCGAGCCCTCGGACTTCGCGGACAGAGTCGCTGCAGACATCGCCTATGCTTGATCTGAGCTAAATCTGAGGCCGTAGAGCGGTAGAAGTAGATGACGCGAAGGAGGAGAAGGAGATGTTGGAAACAGAGGCAATGAAGGAAGAGTTGGTGAAGAAGAAGTGGTGAAGATTTCGGAGGAGATGATGGTGGAAGTGATACAGGAAGATGAGGAGGTACAGATGGAGGTGAAGGAGGAGAAATTGGTGAAGATGATGGAGAAGGAGGAGATGAAAGATTTGAAGAAGAAAGTGAAAATAATTTAGGAGAAAGATGAAAGTGGTGAAGGAGAGGGTGGTGAAAGTAATCGAGGAAGAGGATCAATCATTTACCTTGCACAAGCTGTTCTTCCTGTAAAGCTTAGTACAGGCGAGCATCATTTCCAAGTTCAACTTCACAAAGCTTCATTTGCTTTTGCTCTGTTCAACACCCTCCTCCGGTTGACCCTGATACGAAGATGATACTGATACGAAATGAAAATATAAATTTGTTCGAGTCGTATGAACTCGTGGAAACGGGAAAATTGAGGATTGTAGCGTTGGTTACCACGGATGCAAGTTTGTTGGGAGAGACTGGGTCAAGTTACTTAGAGAATGGACGCCTGAATGAAGGCCGGAAATATGAACGTGAAATTCTGTTTTTAAAACCGAACTAGTAGGAACGTCAGGATATTGGGAGCTTGGCAAAGCTTGGGGAAGGTACTTCAGGAAATTAATCGGTGGTTCTCAAATACGAAACAAGATATTCGCGGAAGAGGAAAAGGTAACATTTGCCGATTCTGGCTACATGGATTCTAGAATAATGTATTTCCTTTGTGTTTGAACTTAATATTGTTCTTATTTAAATTACATCAAGAGAGAGTCTAACGGGCAACGGTTGGTGAGTGGCAATTCAGATGCATTTGAATTTATTGGCGTTCAAACGATCGTGGCATTCACGTGTGCATACGCTGTTGCGGGAGCATTGTTTTCAGTACATTTCCACTGTTCGCATTCCGGACACCACAACCGCCGTCATCACTCGGATACCAGACTACTGTCGACCCATCCGCCTCCCTCTTCACGGCGCCGTGGGCTGAGAATCCATGACGCATTTTTTTTTTCTAAATTTGCCCCTAATAAATACCTATTTTGGAAGAGGACGACATTTTTAAGGTCAGTGGAAATAATTATGATTTATAAAACTACAATTAAATTAAAATGGTGGATTGAGTTGCTGACCCTCATTTCACTTAAAATAGATGCTACCTAAACCATCCTACCAACTTTTGGAGCTTTGTTGAGGCATTGAAGTGCTTCGCTTTAAGCTGGAAGCAAAGAGCTGGCGTGTTGTAAACCGCCTAGAAAGAGTTTTGCAATTCTGAAAGTCATTGGAGCCATTCTGAAACATAAAAAAATTAAGACTGCTATCACCCGTCGGTTTTAAAATCTGATTTTCAACATTTAGTATTTCAAGAAAAAGATTATATGTCACCTGTGCTGGGACTTTTCAAGCTCATTTCTTCAACTCTCTATTCGTATGCATGTAAACGCTTTCATTAGCATTTGGTGAGAAAACATGCTTGTCCACGGAGAAAATGGTTGTGCCGCCGCCAAGAAAGCACCAATATCCATAAATAATAGCGTCGGTATGCGAAGATGGCGCTGCGCTCTGCTAGCCACGTTGCAAAGCAGTTTTGAAAACGTTTCTCTTAGAAAAAAAATTTCTCTTCTGTAATGAAGTTCATGGATTTTAAGGAAAAATAGACGGTTCACGGTTTTTTAAGGAAAGATAGTAAGATCTTTTAGCCGCAACGTTTGAAATGTACACCCTTAGCTCTTGACTTACACCAATGTGTTAACAAGCTACACTGTCGTTTATATTATTTAATAAGCTTCTAAGCTAATCATTAAGTTGCAGATCTATGCAAATTCATACAATTATGCAACGTATATATTTACTATACACGTGTTTGTTTTAAAGTTTTCTGCGAAAAAAAACTGAATGCCTTTGAATTAGATCAACTTTTTCTTTTCTTTCTTTCTTTATTTGTTCAGCCAAAAGGCCTTTCAAGATCTTGAATGCAATTTTATTAATATTTACAACAAAGTTTTAGCATCATCACTAAGTGTTAACTTATTTACACAATCACTAATCTTGGTACTCTAAGATAATTATTTAATTTTAAAGAATTTTGGTTATAATATTTTTTCCTGGGTGTCAGTAATATTACTACTAATAATTATGGAGGACGCGATTTATCTTTCGGCAATTTGGATTTGATTATGCTAGGGATCACAACTTTACGGCCTAATTTAAATTTTTGAGTAAGAGGAGAAAAGTTAAGTGAAAAGAAAAAAGAGATATTTTCAATATATGATTTTTAATTGAATCTACACGTAATTCTCCATGAATTTGTAAATTTGGTACAAACCAAGAATATAGGATCCACCCAAGCATTTATTTTGCACTTGTAATTTCTCTATTGTTGTCAGAGAAGTATTTATCCAAATTGGGCATGCATTAGTTAAAGATGGTAATATTATAGATTTGAATAATAACAATTGAAATTCAATTTTTAACGATGATTCTCTACTAGGAAAGACAGTGGCGTAACAATCCTTCCCGGGGCCCCAATGCATAATCGGTCGGGAGCCCCAGCTTACAAGCAACAAAAAAAGAAGAAGAAGAAGACACTGTTTTTATTTGCTTATTTCGTACGTTTTTCAATTCCAATTTAAGGACTATTTACAGTTTAAGGATAACATACTTAGAATCTAACCCTCCGGACTTTCGTTTTAACGAACGAATCGATTATTTCGTCCAGATTCGCTTTCAAGGAGTTGGTTACCTTGTTCTCTATGGACAAAATACTCAAGTCCGCCAGCCTCTCTTGTCCCATCGACTTTCGAAGGATTTGGGGACCAAAATATCGTAAAATAATAGAGGCCGCGTAAAGTCGTTACCAAAGATTTTACAGATCCAATTGAAACATATTGCATCCCTATTTTTCATTTTAAAAAATCATACCAGAAATAATAATTACTTTTTGTTCTCAACTGTAATGAACAAGCAAAAAAAAGACCTCAAATGGGGGCCCCCCCGCTCTGCATCCGCTGGACCGGCGGTAGTTACGCCACTGAGGAAAAGGATATGGTTTTATTAAAGCCATATATCAATTTTTTGGATATAATCAGGGACTCCTTATATTCAATCAACTAAACGAATTTTAATGTGCAGATAGTTTCTTTCATACGTAGCACCTGAAATTTTAAAAATAACAGTTCGGAGGGAGAGTTTGTGTAGAGTAACTACAACATTATAGGAGTTGGAAGTTACAAGTTATATATGCCCACATCAGGTATTCATTTTACAAAAATATGTTGGGCATTCCATGAAGGTAAAAGGAGAAGTGGTGAAAGAAAAAAGCCTTTCAACTGTAAAAAATGAATGCTCGTCTACAAGAAGTAGTATTGGATTGAAAATTGTAAAAAATAAACAGTACAGGTCCAAACCTAGGTGCTTCATTCCTATTGCAGCATTGAGGTTTGTAGTTTCTATGGTAAAAGCTAGGCTAAATTTCAAGGGGGCGTTGTGGCTAGCTTCAAACAATGTTTCGTTGGTTTATTACACAATCACATTATCCAGTGACTGCTGACACCTAGGGCAGTTTATTTATAGTAATATGAAACAGACGCAGTGTGTAGGGATACAAAAAGATAGTACTGTACTTAAAATGTTCAATAAGCACTAGCAATACCTGGAAATGCCTCGACGTCTTACAGGTGTCAATTGCATTATTATTTTAATGGGAGCCAGACGTGGCCAGCGTTCAGGTGCCACCCCTCAGCCCCGCGTGGCTGCTCAACGATGAGTAATAGATCGAGGCTCCCTCATCCCCAAGCGCCCCTCGGCGCTCGCTTTTTCTTCGCTGCGGGGCGGGGGAGGGGGCGGGCCGACATGGAAGGGGAAGGCCTGCTGCTGCGGCGTGAGGCCAGCGCGAGGGCGGGTGCACGCTGAACGGGGGCGATGTGAGGGCGGGGGCGGGAGAGGGGGCGGGGGCGGGAGCCGGGCGGCGCGGGCTCCGGGATATGAATGCGCAGCTTTTATGTGCGAGCGCTTTTAATATTTCATAAGAAAAGAGCGGCGCCTCTGAGTGAGTCAGGGGCGGAAGTACGTGCATCGCTGCCGGGGCGGGGAGGGGCGGGGAGGGGCGGGGCAGGGCGGTGCGGGGCGGTGCGGGGCGGAGCGCGGCGGGGAGGGGCGTTCGAGTGGCTGCACCGTGCCGCAGACCGCTTCCGCCGCTAGGCCCGACAGCGCAGCCGAGAGAGCCTGCAGGGAAGACACGGCGTCCTCCCTGCAGAACATGAGGGGCAGAGGGCAGCGGGGGAAGCAGAGAGCACACTCGGATACCGTAACACATGCAAAACATTTGGAAGGGAAATTTAAGCTTTCTTCTTATTGGAGACAAAATATGTTCCAAAAATCGTCCAGATCCCAGGCAAACGAAAGAGATTTTGTTGCCAAATCTCTCTTAATAATTCAATAGCTCAAATACAATATTAGCAATAAGATCTAAAATATACGCACTTCAGAATCATTAATTTAAATACTTAATAATCTGTTATATAATTCCCAATATTTAAGAACTCAACCAGGCTTAAGTGGTTTTGTGAAAGTAGACCTAACAAACATCAACGTTTTTTATTACAATTTTAAAACAATTATCAATATTTTTCACTAGTTACAAAAAGTTTTCAATAATATTAAGGATTACATACCACTAATAATTAATAATTACATTACAGTAATAATAACTACAAAACAATAATTCAAAATTACATTACATACTAATGCGTCAGTAGCGTCAGGTCAGAAATTGTCTTGAGATTGTGTTATGAAGAAATGAACTACCTTGCGTTAGGGACAATTAAAATTTCGTTCTGGAAATTTTATTTTTATTAAAAATGAGAAAGTATAAATGTTTGGAAAGCTCTTAGATGTTTTTCATCTGGTGATCTGCAAATACAAACATTTTTCATATTACATATATAAACAAGTTATACATTTATATATCAATATTTTTTATTAAATATTTAGAAAAGCTAAATTACAATGTCCTACAAATTCATTTTTGGTATTACGAATATCGGATGTGTTATACATAAAACGAAATTTATATCAGACGAATAAGCGACTCAAGTTGTAAAAAAAAAACTCACTCTGTAAATTGATGGAACGAGGTGAAAATTAACACTCATTGTCAGTCATGCAAAACGATAACATGTTTAGAGCACCTAATTACGTTGTTACAAATTGTGTTAAATATATTTAAAACACTAAGGGATTTCGTTTAGATGATAATAATAAGAGCTTTCTACTAAACCAAATGTCATTTTATAAAAAAATGAACGGACACAATCATCTGACACATTACCTAATATCCTTTGCAAAAAATTCAGAATTATAATTATATTGTAATGGTTTTTGTAATAAATCTCTCTTTGTGTATTAATATTCGATTATTACTACTTCCCACTTGGGCACGCTATCGAAACTCACTTGATATTAATCTATAAATATTTCTGTAATTGATTTGCCCTGCTATGCTCATAAATTCATCCTGTACTGAAATATTTATTGTGTTGATTCTATTTCCATTTATTTGTGGGTATCGACAAACATCATGATATATCTTACCTTGCTGAATGCAGACGTGCTATCAGTACAGACTTGCGATCTCTAGAATTTCTGTTAATTAAATAAAAAAATTCAATTGACGGTAATCAACTATAAATTATCAACTTGTTCCAATAAAATAAATTAACATTTATTAACATTTTAATTTACAACCTGAAATGAGTTCATCTTATTAAAATTTTTATGATATCTCTGTTATAAAGAATTATCCTGCCTGTTCAGGTCAAAATCAAATTTCGTGGTTTACTGAGATCCTCGGGCGCATTGGGTACTCCTCGGTTGTATTCCGGTGGGAAAGTACAGCGTCTTCTTTTCTGATGCTGTCTATTTGATGCAGGGCCGTTTTAACGACCTGCGGGCCTGTAGCACTTTTCATCATTCGTTATTAATTTTTCTAATTTTTTAAGCCATTTCAATCCCTTATCTCTGTGTTCACCATGAATAGTGATTGTATTGATAGAACTTTTATTTACCCTCATTTAATCAGTTTGGGAGAATAAGTTCTGAACAACAATGCAAACATTTTTTTGTTTTCGATTTTCCGTTTAGTACATAGGTGTTGTAACTTTCCCACAACTCGTCCTTTCGTGCCACGTAATCGCAAGGGTTCAGCTAGTTAGTCTTTATGATGTTACAGTAATTTTGACTGAGCATGTACTGTAGATACCTGTCGTTTAGCACGGATATCCAACAAACATATAGTGTCTGTGGGTTAGTGTCAGGCTGACAGGATCGAAGGGTGTACAGTAGAGGAGTAGGAGGGACATTCGGAGGTGAAGTATGGCACTGTTGTCATCTTAGAAATTATGTTTGTTATTTCTATTAGCAAATTGCATTGCAATACTTATTTGTAAGTGTATTAGAGTCAATTTTACTCTTAATAGTATTACCCAAATTAGACTGTAATGTCCCTGAAATCAGGAGCGGGTATTTTCTAGTAAATTGAATTAATCAAATAAGCACCAATAACATAAAGAATTTTTGTTGGGCGAAGTTTATTTAGAATACAATTTAATACGAAGAATCATTATTTAAAAACAATGTTTACAAAAATTGTTATGAGTGTTATTTTTGATTGACGTCTGTGATTTTTGTGACAGCATTTCGCCAAAAAATGTTCAACCGATTTATTCTGAAAATAATTTAAAAGGCGAAAAGTTTGACGAATGTTGATTTGTGTGTGTAATGTATACGAATTCATATACCTGTAACTACATTAAAAGTCTATATTTAATTTTTTCGTTATTCCTGCCCTATCAGGCGATAGTCATCCACAACCTCTGGACCGAAGGCAGTATTCTGAGCTGCTACTACACTAACTTACCTTCATTGGGCACCGATCTTTCAACGATGTGGATTTGTGAAGGAATGTTGTCAGGTCACACGACTTCGCGTTTCATCCGTTCTTCATTTGGAATTACCTCCCTCGACCACATTTTCCCCCATAGTACAAGCCGTCCTAAACCATGCGGTCTTCAGGCAAATATGAGGCGAATGAAACCATGAGATGTCCGACATATTGCGTTTGAGAGTTAGTGAAAAGATTATGGTCGGACTCCACAAAATATAATTGCTCACTATTACCTCAAGAAAGAATAAAAACTGTTAATACTTAACTTGCGGGAAGATTAGTAAACTAATCGTTGAAGAAGAGCGTTAACAGCCGGAGTAACTAAAGTAGAACCTCGCTAAGTCACGGGGTCGGAGCTTTGACGGATAACTAAAAAAAATTAAGTGGGAAAGGATAACTAATTCACATAATATTTTTTTAAATAAATGTTTTCTTAAGGATGAGTCATTTATAAACTGAAATACTCCAATTCAAGGTCACATGAATGTAAGAATATCGTCATTTTAGTGGTCAGGTTCTTTTTGGTTTTGATTGTTTCTTTAGACATCCCTTGTAATTCTTTGACAGCTAACTCACACTTTTCCAGACCGTATCTGAAGCAGCATCAAATCAGCCAAGAGACTGGGAAAGCATTGTTTCTGGGTGAGCATACCTAATGGTTGATATTTTTTATTTATTGTAGAATGAAGGTAGAATGGTCACAGAATATCAAGACATGGACCGGTATCAACAACTTTGAAGAGCTAGTAGAAGAAACAAGAGAAAGCCGCCTGTGAGCAGCCGACGCATTTCAAGTGTATGGCACCGAGAAGAAGAAGAATTTCTTGTCTCTTGTTCATTTTCATCGTTTCTTCAGCGTAATTTATGCTCATCTCTTGCTGGTTGAGAACGTAGTCACTTAGAAACTTGAAACTTGCGACAAATGTGTCCATGTCCAGCCATACAGACACATTATTAATTTTTAGTGTTGTTTCCCGTTTGAATACGCGATGGTATGGCGTGAAGGGGAACCTGGTAATACATTGGGAACAGTCAGACCTGAGAGGCAAGCCAGAAAGACAGTAAATTAGGAGACAAGACTACCAACGTTCTGCTGTTCTTCTTGACTGAATAACACGAGTGCTTATTCTTTCAAAATTAATAATGAATGTTTCTCTTTAGGTAAAGCATAGACATCGCTAGGGAAGTGATCTGGATTTGGAGATGATATCTTCAAACAAATGCCTAAAACCCTGACTCGTTTCCAATTAAAGAGGAATTTTACTGCCTATTTTAAAGAGGAATCAAGACAAATGATGGTGGGAGTGTCTTAGGCGGACCTAGTGTGCCGGAAAACTATTGTCAAAAACCAGTAACCACTATATGATACACGGTGGGCCATCTATACACGTTTTCGTGAGCATAGGAATTCTACCCTCGTTTGTATTATAAATTGTTGCAATGTAGATGTAGGTAGCGACATACGTTTTGTAACATTTGATAACAAGAAAAATTCGTTCCCGTGTAACAGAAAATATTTGAATTAGTAAACGAATCTCCGACTGTGTTTCATAGTGTTGCTGATCAAATAACGAACCTTGCAAATACAAAAAATGCATAGAGTTATGTTACATTTGCTGCTCACAACCAATGGAAGTGGTAATCACAGCTTATGCTCAATGGATCAAGGGAAATTGGACGAAACAGGGTTCGAGATGAGGATCGTTGACCCAAGCGTGATTGGCGATGTTGTTAATACTCAGCAGCACGCACGCGACAATGAATCGTTCGTTATCGTTCTCCAACATCCTCAATAGCCCAGACTTTTGCATTACTTGGCCTTTTCTCATATACTCTTTATCGAATGTATTGTTTTTCTGACCTTCCCCCATAGGTTAAGTTAAAATCTTCGTACAGTTATTATACACGGTGTTACCAGCAATTATCATGGAATGAAATTAATTAGTGGTGCAAAATTTCATACGGCATGCTATAATTTCCACTGTAATTCAAAATAATTTCCTTTGTATGTTGGATACAGGAGTATTCTCTGAAGATTCATTGGAATTCTTTACAGTGACAAGAAGGGAACCAGAAGTGTCTGAACAATAGTGACGTTCATGGAGAGTTGGCATTCCTTTCTGAAGAACCAAGACATTTTTGAAAATTTAAGAACCCATAGAGTTTCTATGAATCGGAGAAAATGCACTTCTTCTTCTTCTTCTTCTTCTTCTTATTATTATTATTATTATTATTATTATTATTATTATACATTGAAATCATTGTTACTATTTATTTTTTAAGACACATTTATACGGAAAATATAAGCAAATATCAACTTAAATCCTTATTAAATCAACTGATTTACGATTACTGAACGTAATAGAAAAGTATGTGTATGGAAAAGTATGATTCTGCATCTGCTCACCAGAAACGTCTTTATTTTGACTTTTAAGAAACACCTCTTGTTCACTATTTTAGGGAATATCTCAGATCAATTAAATTGAATTTTATATATTCTTTTAAAACGTTATTTTCCATAACATTGAAACCACAAAATATGAGACTAAAGTACTCGTACTTCGTCAGCATTTTGTATTTTAAATAAACAACACTTTAATAGTATCTGAAAATAGAGTTTTGTTCTTGTTTACATTATATACAAAAGACATTCCGATTAAGACGAGGAGGAATATCTGGAATTGATGGAACCGCAAGCCCGCGAAACGTTTGTGTTCTCGCGTGCCACGAGATTGCAGGTCGTCTCCGCTCCTCATCGATTCCTCGCGTTATTAGCTCTGGGTGTCGCCGCCCCCCGCGCTCGCAACAAAGACAGTTGAACCCTCCCGGAAGCGGCAGGGGCGCCCGACCCCTCGCCGCCTCCATTAATTATTTCCTTGGCTTTTCATTTCCTATTCCCTTTCCATTTCCCAGCTGCTGCTCAGGAACGGCATCGCCGTGTGCTTCGTCATCTCATGAAACTCGCAACTTGTAATGCAGCGCGTGCTATAAATCAACGATATTTACTGCTGCTACTTGGGATTTATGCGCTTAGAATGTAGACCAACAAACAATGACCAAAATTGCTTCTTAAATTTATCGTGCGTCAAAAGAATTGTTGCATTTTGATAATTTAATCTAAGATACCTCGATTCAGTTATTAATGTGTGTGTATATACATATATATTTCTAAATATTGTTTGATTGTGTGTTGATAGAAGGAATTCAGAAAAATCCTCCAACTAAGACAATGAACCACTTTGACAGACAGCTTAAAGTTAGCAATACGACAGAAAAGTAAATACAGCAAGTAATAGTGCAAAGTGCATACGAACGGTAAACTTCTTTTCCATTCCAACTGCAAACGAACAAACCATGTGATACATTGTTTAAATCATATTGAAAAACAAGGCGCCCAGAAGACATTTTATTTTTCTTTCTGCTCAGCTTGCAAGGTTTTTGTTGTAAAATATTTGCAATAATTAATACCAAATTTTTTCTTCGTGAAGAGGGCAGTGGGTGCATCTTAATTAATTTACATTAAATCGAAATTAATGAATGCAAAAGGAATGAGTTTGCAAGAAAGTGATATGTCGAGCATTTCGTAAATGTCGTCTATCTACAGTTCAATAAGTTTCACTTTCCCCGTTTTCTCTCTCCCTCTCTCTCCTCCTTCTCCTCTCTTTCTCCCTCCCTCTCTCTCTCTCTCTCTCTTTCTCTCTCGTTTTTCAAGAAAGTTTCGAGACGGCAGGGTAGGTGATGGAATCCAAGGTTGTTAATCGAAGTATGTATTCGATGATTGGAACGTTTTGAAGACAATTATTGTAAAAATGTAAGGTAATGGAATTGATTGAATTGATTGAAATACCTTACATCAGACGTAAAGATTTGCAGCAATTAAGTTGTTGGTTAACCCCAAACACAAATAGGTGCCTGCACTGCAGCCTGTCGTCCGTCGGCTTGGCATCCCGGTGGCAATGAAGTGCCTGCTGGGAGTGTGCATGGTGGAAAGATATGGGTGAGCTCTAAGACATCGTATCCAACTTCAGACAATGAACTTTAGCAACCAGTTTGCGTCACAATATTAGCGGGAATTTTAAATGCAGCCAGATACCAAAAATATCACCTTGTTACTAGTCATCGAGCCGGCCTGGATGCCCGAGGTGGCTAAGAGCATGTACCGACTCAGCGCTTTGATCCGAAGGGTCAAAGGCGAGGGGTCGAGTCCCGCCTTGAGCATGGTTATTTTTCCCTTGTCTCTCATGTATATGTTGTCGCGGAGGGCCTTGCGTTCTACTCATCCCAGATCAGAGGAGTCCACAAGTATGTTGGTGTCTACACATTTTCAATTGCAAAATGAGACCAAACACTTTCAACTTGAGAACAAGCACTTTCATATTGGGAACAAATACTTTTAGATTGGGAACAAGCTTGTTCAAATTGAGACCAAACACATTCAAATCGAGACGCATCACCTTCAAATTGAGACCAAAATTTAACTCCTTCATTTTCAGATGCACGACATTAAAATGAAGAACAATTGAAAGAAAATAATGCGAGTTAGGAATACACATTATTGAACCGAGCGAACAGAAAAATAACATAAATTGAATTAATTACACAATTATATCAATTACATTTAAAGCATCTGGTATGAATCTTTGAATATGAGTAATGCACTTTGTACAGTTATTGACATTTATTGTATTGATATTGTTATTTATATTTTTTCTAACTCACGGAGCCGAAATTCTGTTGGAGATATATTTCTTCTTTCTTCATTAGTTAATATATTTGGCAAGTGTTACGTAACTGCATCGAGTTCCTTCCATAGAATGTCCTTTCTTTCGCGAAATAAAGAAAGGTAATTTCGTTCATGTGTAATATAAGAACAGTCTGCTTGATTACTTAATAGCTGCAAAACATTCGCGACGTTTTGTTATTATTTCATTGCTTTTGGTTTTCTAGCTCTCTCTTCGAATTACCTAAAGTGTGAATAATAAACCATCTAAATGTTTTCGCAAACATTCTGTGAGCCCAATAATTTTAGTATTTTTTCTTGAAATTAACTTTGAAGTTCCTTTAGGGTAAGTCTTAGATTCTTACCAATATAATCAATAATTAATTCACGGTGTTCTGTAATTTTTATCTTTCTCCTTATATCCCATGGTTTTCTTTCGTTTTGGTTCTTTACCCACGTATAAGCAGTAGATATTTTTACTCCAAATGTATTCGCCAGATCTCTCCAATACCTATTATTGTTAAATAAAGCTTATATTTGCTGTTTAATACTTTCTGCACCCCTTTTTTAATTTAGGGCGTAATTAATCAACAATAAAAACTGTCTTGAACAACTAAACGGATCAGGAAGACATAACCTGTCTTTGTCGGTTTACTTTTCGTTTTGAAGTTGTTTTGTCTCAGTTTGAAAATGATACGTCTCAATTGGAATGTGATTTGTCTCAATGTGAACGAGTTTGTTCCTATTTTGAGAGTGCTTATTCTCGATTTGAATGTGATTGGCTTCATTTTGAAGTTGAAAAGGTATAGTATGGTCGAATATGCATCCCATTGGAGCGTAAAGGATAACCTGCAGTTGACTGGATAAAAACCCTCAGAAAGAAGAAGACAAGTCATTGAAACAGATATATGAAACATTCCTTTAAATCTTGCATCTTGTACACCTTCATAGTGTTATTTTTGGTTGGTCACCTCTGAAAAACGTCACTTTATGCCACTTTCAAAATGTTTCTCAACACTTCTCGCTCTCCCTGCAACATAGCGGCCACGTCTGTTCTGGCCTTTCAAACGAAGTGCCCGTGCTGTGGTCACGTGGTTCGTGACGCAGACTGGTGCTGCGCGGAACGAGCAAAAACCGGTGCGCCGGAGTAGCTCTCTCATTCCCACCACTCAGCCCATCTCTCTTTCCACCATGCGAGTGCGTGAGTTCGAATCGAGGGCGATTTGTATGAAGCGTGTGAACGGGACCAGGAGAGAACAAATGAAAAATTAAGAAAATGTTAAAAAACAAAATTTGGGCGGCGATAGATGGCAGCTGGCAAGTGTATTTGGCACATCCGAATAGCTAGCCGAGACCAAAGAAAATAGAAAACTAATACGGGAAAGACTGTGCCATTCTGTAGCACTACTATTATACTGCGATTTTTCTAAGAGCGACCCTCAAGGCCACTCAAATCTCATCTTCGCGATGGAATAGGTCACGGCATTTCGCGTCTTTTCTCGGTCTTGCCGGTAGAAGTCGCATGATCGCAAGCATTGCTTCATATGGTCGCGATCGTGCAAAATCTAGCGGAACGACTGAGAAAGACGCGAAATGCCGTGACATATTCCATCGCGAAGATGGGATTTGAGTGGCCTTGAGGGTCGCTCTTAGAAAAATCGCAGTATAGTTCACTTGGCGCGCTGAAGCGGGGCCGAGGAATCGCCACCCGGCCAAGCGTCGCAATCGCCCGCGCCGCCCACCCGTCGCCTTGGGTTGGACCGGGCGGGGAAGGGGGCACGCGCACTGCACGTCCGCTGCACGAGGCGCTGGTGGGGGGGAGACTATCGCGGGGCTTCCGCGTTCAGTTGTCTTCGTCCGGGCGCGCGAAAGCGGAAGCCGCCGCCGCCGCCTCAGTGGATTCCTCTGCGGACGCTGGCGCGCCTTCCAGCTTGTGCCGCCGCCCCTCCCAGTCCCCCACCCCGCCCAACTGCAGCTTGAAGCACAGCGCCCACACATCGCTTCGGTGCGCCAGGGCCTTGCAACTCTCCATCAAAACCGGAGAATAATTTGAGGTTCTACAATAGGAGGCGCTAGCGTCGCTGGGTACAGGTGCAGGTTAGGCTCATCAACTTCAGCACATACAAACTGGCTGATTTCTGATAAATACAAAAAGTATCTTCTAAATGTTCAATTATTCATAATATTGTGATATACCAGAATATGATAGATTTTATTTAATGATGTTAGCTATAAATGGGTATACAATATGGCGGTATATGCGGCCTTAGCAACGTCAGCGCAGAGGTTGGCAAGGTCAACAAACTATTCACGGGCTTTGATGACGTCAGGACGCCGGCTAGATGGCTGAAGAACATAAGCTGTAATTGGGGCAAAAACGAATGACTGTCTGAGGTCGCGGCTACTCGGATTTGTAAGAGACGCACGGGTTGGCTATTAAAGATCAGATAGTCTAATGTTGCCGCCGTGTTTTGAAATAATAGAAGGATGGACGCCTACCGAGCCATAAAGGGTTTAAAAATGCATTAAACAGAACATTCCGACTCTGGGTGTCGTGGAGTGTAGATCGAACATTCTCTCTCTGGGTGCCGTAGCGTAAAGATCGTTGTAGACAATATAGTGGGAAAGTGAGACTTGTATAGTTTTCTTGTGCGAGAAGTGATAGTTTGTTCCCGGACTTTGAAAATAATTTACCAGAAGTGATTTCGCGGCGGACTTGTTCCGATTTTCGGACATTGCAGTTGGACATCAATAGTTTACATGACCAGTGGGAGAGACTAGGAACCGGGGAGCGTCGGATAAGAACTAACAAATAGTTTAGGCAGTGTGGACTGGACGTGTCAGCAGCGGCGCAAGAACGAAGAAAGAAGCGGAAATTGGAATTAACAACGGCCAAGTGAGAAGCGACCACGGAGCGTTGGCATGCACAAACGGTAAAAAAATACTGCAGTATAAAAGAGACAATTTATTTCAAAAAGGGTCATGACCATCAGATTAATTGTTTAATTTAAAGTTAAATAAATGGTTGAATTTTGTTCTTTGGAAAAGAAAAGAGAGTTTCATTTGTCAATCATAATTTTCAATTAGTTGGTAGCATAATTATTACATTTCAGATTCCACGCCATACTGTATAGTTGGCAGATCAGGTAATCGGCTATCGAGGCGATAGCGAGTATTTGTATCCGGACCCATCGACCCAAGCTAGCTGGATTTTTATATAATTTTGTTAAAATTAGATAGAAAAACTTTGGTAGTAATTCATGTAACCTGTTTCTGGCGCCCAAATCTTAATAAATTTGGAACAGGACATGATTACAGCCACGCTTTTGATGAGACGTTGAGAAAGGTATATTTCAATATATACATACAAAAAACTGCTGAAGAAGGCGCGAACATCGACGCTATTTTTTGTAACATTATGCGCCTTCTTGCTTTTCGCGAACCAATGCAGTCACGCAAGTTTGAAGTGTCGTTGGTAGCAGTTCGTATTTTAGTTGCTGTAAGAAGGTGATAGGGGAGAGCGCGCCACTGTAATGGTCTCCACCACGTTATATGGGAGTTGAAAGGCCCTGTAGGTGCGCCTCGGCAACAGTTGGAGGCGCAGCACTCACAGTGCGCGTGCGCTCACAGTGTGCGTTGCAGGGTCAAGAGCCAGGCCCTTCAAAATATGTAAGAGACCGTGCTGTTTTACATTTTTTAAATACCAGAAAACATTTTCAAAATACTAAAAATAGTTAACATCGATTCAAGCATGCACTTTATATTTTAAATCATTAATATTCATGAAATTTTATAAGTAAAGAATAAGCGAAAAAACAATGAACCACACGACAAGAATTCTCAGATTCAATTAATAAATTATTTAATGATTCTGGAGAAAAAAAATTAATTTAAAGGAGATGTCAGCGTCGAAAATATTGTATTTTATATAAAATTTACTGTTTGATTGTTAATAGTTTCAATACAAATTCACAAAAATAGCACAATTTTTAAGCTTTTTTATGTATTTTTTTAAAACTTGCTGCAGTACCTGACGCTTTAGGGTATTTATTAATCATAATCATCTATTACACAGGAAAACAAAATAATTCTATGTATCGTGTATCCGCCGTACTCTACCCTGCACTCCCCGCTCTAACCCTCCTTGGCCTGCCTAGCCCTGACCCTTCCGCGTCCTGCCACTTTTATCCCTGCTTCACCTTCCTAACCTTGCACACCTCGTTTCACCCTGCCTCACCTGCCCACTCTGTCCCCTGCGGTGTATGCTACCACCATCATTGCTATGGACAGGTAGCCCTGTCATACTTCAGCATGCTCGGACAATACTTCCGGCAAAGTTCCAGTAATAAGTCTACCCTCAATTTATCTGATTGCGCTTCTGTAATTATTTTTTTTTTTTATTTGGATAGACAAATACAAAAATAAGTGTTTATGGTACACTCTACATTTGTTATGATTGCTTATATCTTCTTACAATTAACTTACACTAATCTTAAAGTACAACTTGCATCACTAATAGGGTGGTAGAGGTATCTTTATATAAATATTTTGACTTTGGGTCGAGATCTGAGAATTTATTAAGAAATATGTGGAAAGGAAATTTATTCTTGATGCAGATTCTGTGTACTGGATTTTTGCTGAGTTTTAGAGGGGTTTGTTATGGGGTTTTAGAAGAAGATTAGAGGGGTATGTTTGGGATGTTTTGGAAGAAGTGGGTGGATAAAAATATAATGTGGTTGGTTATCGGTTCTAGCTAGAATTCTTTATGGAGCTGTGCTTTGGAGATGTACCAGAGGGCATTCGTGATGGTGTGAAGGAACTGATTTTGAATTACTTGATTGATTTTAATTTTGATTTTTGCTGCCCAGCTGTCGATTTGGTGTAAGTATAACTGTATAGTGATTTTTATTATGTTTATGATGGAACCTGAGGAATATATAGCCGTTTCATCTGCAAATTGGACGATTTTTATATTACTATCTTTCGGTAGATCGGCTACGTACAAGTTATAAAGAGCGGGAGATAAGGGTGGGCCTTGGAGAAGGCCTGCCTTGACCGCTTTTGAATTAGAGTGATGGTTTTCGACTGTAACGGCAAAAGTTCTATTGTTTAGGAAGATGGAAATTATTTTTGTGAGATAATGTGGTGTGCCTATTTCTTTTATTTTATAGTTTAGAGCTTGGTGCCATGTTCTGTCGAAGGCTTGTGAAATGTCAAGAAAGATTGCTATTGTGTGATAGTGTTTTTGAAATGCCGTTTGGGAATTTTTCAGTCATTCTAAGTACTAGTCGCGCGACATTTCTTGACGTCTGAGCTTCCTACTGCTAACCCAGCACGACTCGGCATGGTCTGGTCGAAACCTCGGTCTCACACGGAACGTCATGGCAGGATCATCAGGGCTGCCTACTGCTGTTTTCGAATTCCAGCGATGATGCAATTTATTCAGAAGATGAAAAATTAAGTACATACACTAATATCACATCTCATTAACAAACAATATTATCATTAATTATTTTCATTTTGTTGCTATTAATTACTTTTTTATTTGTTCTATTATGACGTCTATGATATAAGTTAAGAGCGAGAGAGGCGCGAATAGTATTAATAATGTTTCAGTTAGAAAAATCTATCTTATGTGACGTAGGCAGTAACGTCCTCTACCCGCAAGCCGCGCTGGGAGACGTCAAGAAAAGTCGGGCGACATTTAGTTGGTGATGCGTGGATATTTTTTCGGTGAATCCCATTTGTTCTGTGTGTATTACTTTTGTGAAATGGAGATGAATTTTAAATCGTTTATTATTATTATTATTATTATTATTATTATTATTATTATTATTATTATTTCTAAGAATTTGGATAACGTGAGAAGCAGACTGATTGGTCTGTAACAGTTGGTTAGGGATGCATTTTCATTTGGTTTCTCTATCGGAAGAATGATTGCATGTTTCCATCCTTGTGGAAAGTAACCTAGTCTGAGGCATGAGTTGAAGATACTTGTCAAATATGCTGATAGCTGTTTGCGGAAGGGATTTTAATATTAAATTATTAATTTTATCATGTCCAGGAAATTTCTTGACTGGTAGTGATTTGATGATTTTATTTTATGATGTGGGCCGTATGACTGTTCGTTTTTTTTAAATTTATTATGAGATGATTAGGGGGCGGTTTAGTATAATTTAGGGTAAATGTGGATGCAAAGTAATTTGCTAGCCCTTCGGCTTTCTGAACAGGCGTATACCCTTTTCCTGTGGGAGTGTCTAGTGGAGGGATGGAATTCTTTTTTCTTAATATTTTATTTGTGAATTGCCAAATGGATTTATTGTTAGTGTTTAGTGATTGAAGTGGTTTTTGAAATTGCTGATTTTTGAAGTTTTTGGTTGATTTACGTACAATGTTTTGTACGTTAAGTTTTGATTTTAGCCCTGGTGTTCATAATTGTGACCATAGTCTGCGGGTTTTGTTTTTGATTTGTATTTCTGGGGAAAGTTTATATTGTTCGTACTCTTTGGTTTTAATTCGGTCTTTTGGTGGTGCATGTTGTGGTGGTCAGTTGGTTGCTTTGCTCTATTGCTCTATTTCTAGTGGGTTGGAGAGGATTTTAAATTTAGGTATTGTTGAACTAGTTATCGTTTGGAATTTTTTCGTCAACTTTTAACGTATTAGGATTTGGTACTCGAGCGTGCGGTGGGGGTATTTGTTGTGTGGTTACTAAGAGTGGAATGTGAACCGAATCTATAATATATATATATATATATATATATATACATATAGTTCGAATAATGTGGTGGAGTGTAATTTCATTTTTGTGTTAGTGATTCCGATATCAAGGATATCGGGATTTCTTAAACAATCGTGGGGGTAATATGTGGGGTCTGGAGGTGCAATTATTTTCAGAGTAAGACGATTTAGTATTTGAGCTAATATTTTCCCATAGCGTAGGTGTTCGAACATCCCCAGTTGATATTTTTGGCGTTTAAATCCTCTAGAAGTATGGTGTTATTTAGTTGAAATAGTTTATTAATGTTATGGAGGACTTGTTTTTGATTTGGTGCTTTTTATGCTGCAATTACAGTCTATGTGTTATTTTTAATTTCTAAATCAAAGGCAACAGTTTCAATATTACCAGTATAAGGGAGAATTATTGGGTAATATTGAACATTTGTATTAATGGCTATTAGCACTCCGCCTCCTTTGTTTAGGTCTGGTTCTGGTGTTAGGTTAGGTTCTGTCGGCTCTGTAAATTGAAAAGTTTGGAATATAAATTTTATTTTTTTCCTTAAGTAGGTTTTTGTGATGCAAATTACGTCTTCCCTGTGTGAATTTAAGAAGTGTGCTAGTTTTGTTGTTTTACTTGTTATGCAATTAGTATTCCAATTGACGAGCGTAAAATGTTTAAGGTGTTGTGTTGCTATTATTGCCGGTAATGTAGGCGGAGAATGAATTTTGAATATAGTTTATTAGAGTGGGTATAAGTGTGTTTATGACATTCATTATATAGGATGTAATCGCATTAATTATTGTGTTTATAATGGGAAAGTTATGGTGTGTTTCCTGGGGATGGTTGGTTGGATTTGAATTGTTGATGGGATTTGGGTGGGCCTGGGATGTGGTGCTGCTAATATGAGTGAAATTATTGAGAAATGGTGTTTGGAGAAGAAAAAGGAAAGTGGAGTTTGTAGTGGAATGGATTGGTGGGAAAATCTTTGGTGTGTAGTTTGGGAGTTATTTTGGTTGACAGTTTTTGTTCAATGTATTCTTTTAGGTAAGGGCAGCTGGGGTCTCGATTATTGACCGGGTGGCTGCCATGGGAATTACGACATTTTGGTTCTTGATCACGATTAGGACAAGTTACCGAGTAGTGATTACCCGAGCAAAAAGCGCAGCTAATTGAATGGTGGCAATTGTTCTTTGTTTGGCCATAATCCAGACACCGCTGGCATTGTACCGGACCTTGGATATTTTTCCTCGCTTTTTCTCTATGATTAAAAATTTGCTTAGTGGCTAGAATATTGTCTAATGGTTCTTTTCCTGAAAAACTACTGGGATAGGTTTGTTTTATTTGTGAAGTCTGGTGATTTTTATCAGTGAAGGAAAATGTTGTTTTAGATCTTGTTATATTTTTTGGTCAATAATGAATTGATTGACGTTCTTGAATACTATAGATATGTTTATATTCAACGGGTTTTTAAAGGAGTGAAAACTTCGATGAGTGTGAATTAAATACCTAATTAAGTTTCGATAGTCCTTAGGTGAATTTGCACTTATTTTTATTTTATTATTGTTTTTTTAATCTGCAATGAAGTTTGAAGTGACTTTAGATTTACGTTCTTTGATGAATGCATTATAATTGGTGTTGTCTGCTACTAGGATTGGTGGTATTTTACTGGGGGTTTCATTTTGATCACTGGGAAGGTCGTTCCTTTCAATTGCTTGCTTATCAAGTTCACTTAGAGGACCGAACCTATTTTTGACCGGGACATTAATTAATAAGTGTGTCAGAGTTTGTATTCTGATCACTGTAACTATCATGATTGCCACTAAAGTTTTTGGATTGTCGCTCTGTATCAGTCTGTCACTGACCTTTTTCTGGAGTCCGTGGAGTCTTTTTCCGGTAGCAGAATGGTTGAGGGTTGGCCGAATTGAATCGTTTTCTTGCCAGTAGCGCCGGTGGTGGTATGTTGATTGTTGTTCTCCAACGTCACCTCCATTTTGTCTTCAGTGGGATTATCTGGGATGAAACTGTCCATTGTTGCTGGTTGGTTCTCACTGTTATAAAGAACGAGCAATGCAGCACTTACGACTTCGCTTGTTGGAGGGTCATAGCTACATGCCATTCACTACACTGATTTGCACTGAGTCGCACTTCACCGGGATTATTTAGATGAACTATGATTATTTCGATGACAGGGTCGCCCAGCAGAGCTCAGACTACCTCTCGCCACCACTGTCGGACGAAGAATGACTGTAATTAATAAAAATGCATTTAGTAGGAATTTTAATGCACTTTCAGAAAGGCTTAATTAACGTTGATGGATTCTCCTTGTTTTCGAGATAAATTCTAAAAACGGAAAGAGTGCACGCTTACTCGCAACGCGACCGACTGACCTACTTAACCTTTAATTACTCGCGTCTCTTTCTGATACGTTATTACTCGCGCGGTGCACTGAGTGCGCAAAACGATTGTTTATACAATAACAAAAACAATAATTCCGATACAATAATACTAAAACAATAATTGATAAATTAGTGTTATTTATTAAGAAAAATGATAACTCATTGCATATATGGTATATTCATATATGATATATATGAAATTTACATTATGCAATATGTTGTATGCCTTTAATAAGGCGTAGGGTTGCATAAAGCTTATTGTAAAGTTTTAGGTCACGGAACGTGCCCCAAATTAATTATTAATTCAATAGAAATAGTAGTATACTTATAATATAAATTACTAATTATAAATCTCTTTATAACAATAACACTGGTAGCTCTGATTCTATGAGATTATTAAAATAATGGAAAATAAAAAAATGAGATAGATACATTTTCTTGTATTTACTAATACTTTTATTACATTTGTGGAAATGATACAGTGTAATGGACAAATATTTAATTTTGAGTTGGTCGAACTAAAAATCGAAGTTGCCAAGTGTTAGTCCTCTGCATTTTGTTTGTTTGTTTTCCCACTTAGTTCCTGAGGTAACGGAACGCCGTTCCGTCGCGTTCCGCCAGAAATCAAGGCAATGTGAAGCAATGTGAACGAGTAATTATAAAAATACATATCAATATTTTACACAATATATTTTATCCATATTTCATACCATCATACGTAATAATTGATTTCTACAACGTCTACATTGAAAATACATTATTCTTTTATGTAATTATATTATAACTCGCGCGCTGCATGCAATGCGCCGAAAACGTTTTAGACAGAATTCAGGTAGCTTACTCCCACGACATGCAACGGACCAGTTGAAACACGAATTCAAAGTGTTAAAGAAACTCAGAAGAAAGGTCAGCGGAAGAGATAATGTAATATGATGCATGTGTTGTCAGGAACCAAAAGAATGTGACTGACTGCCGCACTCAATGTGCCAACGCGAGTAATTTAAAGGTACTAACCAGTAAGACGAGGCATGTGACTTAATATTATTGGCAGAATTGTTCTGCCAATAATATTACGCCAATATGATAAGGAAAAACGGACGGGCTACAACCGAGAAAGGCATTGAAGTGTGATGGAGACAAAATCGGCATTCGCTTAACGACATTCGTTTCGCGAATAGCAAATTCGCATAGCTTCTCGAGGAGTCTTGCTAAAAGATGCTCATGGTGAACACTCGCAAGCCATAGAGTTCCATTTGGTGCAGTATTTCAGACTTCGTGTCTGGCACGATGCGGCAGAACGCATCTCATGCGGCAGAACGCAATAATACCGAAAGTTATTTAGGAGCATCAAACACATGATAGCAGAGTGTGGATCGCAATCATGAATTTTTTTTACCAAAGGACATGATAATCCGCTACAGCTGGCAGCCGGTGTGGACGACAATGGTTCATTCAAGAAGTGTCATTCGCATCCCCTTCGACGGGGGCAGGCAAGGAAAGGAGCCTTCTTTTTCTCTTCTCTCTCTCTCTCTCTCTCTCTCTCTCTCTCCGTCTCTCTCTCCTTTCACTTTCCTCTCTCGCCCCTCTCTCGTTCTCTCTTCTTTCTCCTTCCTCTCTCCTTTTTCTCCGCGTTCTCTTTCCTCTCTCCTCTCTTTCTCCTTCCTCTCTCCTCTCTTTCTCCTCCCTCTCTCCTCTCTTTCTCCTTCCTCTCTCCTCTCTTTCTTCTTTCTCCTTCATCTCTCCTCTCTCTCCTTAACGTTTGGGTCAGCGTAGTGGATGAGAAAAAAGCCAACAACATGTCGAGTTCAGCAATGTTATGAATGTGAAATTCAACTAGACAAACAGACTAAATAGCAGTGGACTACCAAAGAAAATCAAGTTCTTTAGGCGTTAGTAAGGGTAATAAATGTACTCGCTAATGATTTGTGCTTTGTGCATTTCCGCCGTATTGCCGTGTATATCCAAATATATTATAAATAAAGTAAACCTGTTTAGTTGTTAAAAAATACATGTCGTATACCTTAATCAATATATCTCCTCTAAAATCAAAGAACTGGCGTGAGGGTAAGCGTTATCCAACCTCCCTTGATTAATATGTATTCATGTTTTCCGTAGTCTGGGAGAAGGGTGTTCAGCGGTAAGCCGATAACATCATATAATCTATATATAATATATATTCTCGTCAAATGCAACCCGCAACACACTCGGCAGCATTTTCAATCTACATCGTTAAATAACTCCTAAACGATGCGTTCTAGGTCCTTAATAACTAAAATTTTGAGGCCCAAAGAAACATTTTTCACATAGCAATCTACAGAATGAGCTCTTCTCGAACATGTTATTACATTTTTGCTGGTCCAGCGCTTCCCGATATTACCTCACCTGCTCAGAGACGTGCAGAATCTGCAAGTAAATGTGAATGAGAGGAACAGAGAGCGACAGAGACACAAAGACAGACAGATAGCCAGGGACAGGGTGAGGGAAGGAGGGAGAGATAGTGAGAAATAGGGTGATGGGAGGGGAAAGAGGGTGATGATGGGCAGAACAACGTCTGTCGGGTTTTCCTAGTATACTATAAAATGTTGAGGACGTTTTTTACGATGTATAAGAAATCGACACAAAAACCAGTAAGTTGCATTGTATTTTTCCCTGGTTGACAAGAGATAACTATGAAAAATTCTAAACAACTGGTGGTGCTACAGAATGGCACAGACTTTCCCGTATTAGTTTTCTATTTCCTTATGTCTGGGTTAGCTATTCGGAATTACCACATACTCGTGCCAGCTGCCATCTATTTCCTTCCAAAGTATATTTTTTTGACATTTTCTTGACTTTTCAGTTTCCTAATGGTAGAACGGAAATATTAATTTTTAGAATATTAAAGAACACTAAACTTCTTCCTAAATGGCAATTTTCTTGGAAAAACTTTTAGTCGTTTTTAAGAAAATGGCGTTTAACTGATACTAATAATGCAAAACATGAAACTCTTTTTCACAGAACATGTTTGAGTTTTCGGGACACTTCATTTGAAGTCATTTGAAGAACATTAATTTACAAATACAATAGTGTTTACAATTTGCTGGAAATGTGCATATTAACGATGTGAGAGATGTTTAAAACAAATTACATTGATGTAATTTTTGCAAAAACAAAATAATACCCCAAATTTAACTTTACGTCATATTAAAGAGTGCAATGACCACTATCCGTTCGAAAAGTTTTAAGATAAAATTTGAAACAATTTTTGAGAAAATTGTGTTTGAGTGTTTCTGAAAATGCGAAATTTTGAGATGGTTTTTACAGAAAAGTGAGTTCTCGAGAAAATTTACTAGACATTATTTAAAGCAAATGTACTCGTAAATATAATAATGTGAATAAATTGCCTCTAATGTAAATATTACCACAAATGAACATTACACAAATCATCATTACATCATTCTTTGAAACAGGGAAAGCAATACCATGACTAAACAAAATATTAAAAACTACAAACGATTAAAAAATTATAAATGCAAATTATAGTTTTATCATTCATTGTCAAATTTTATGTAAAATTGCCACATACTTAGGGGTCAATCCATTTTAAGTGGTCCAGCACTGGTCGCTCGACCATTTCGAAAAAATTTCATATTTTGTACATAAATTGCCTTATGTTTTGGCTGTTCAAAACCATCTTCAACTTTTTTTTATTATACCTGGTTTGCAAATGGCGGCCATTTTTGTTTCGCGCCGTGCACCATTTTTCGCGTTCGCAGACATTTACTCTTTCCTAATTTACTCAGCTCTAGGTGGTTCTAACATTCTAGAATAAAAAGCATTCGATTCAGCATACTCTGGCCTGCAAATCTAAATATTAGTTACCTATTTTGTATGTTTGTATTTGGGAAATATTTGCAACCAAATATATGGAACGCGAATGAACAAAATTCGATTTTCAGAGAGTAATTTTTCAAAGAAGGAATAGAATCTAAGCCTTAATGTTTTCTGTGCTTTTACGCACAACAGTATAGTTACTTTTTGTAAAATATCATTGGTATACAACGCACCCCTTGAAAATTACATCCTCTTGAAAATTGGAATTTTGGATTTTTTCCCAATTTTGAACTGTTATATCTCTGTTGGGGGACCAGATAAAAATCTGACAATTGCACACATGTTAGACCGCTATCATACCCAACTTCAGTAAAAATTACAACTTTTAGATTTAACTCTAAGTATTTTTTAAAAAATTGAAAACGTACGAAAAAAAGGGCTTCATTTTCCCATTGAGGACACTTTGTGCCAAGTAGTAATCACATTATTTTGAAGCTATTTTAAACTAAAATCTACATTGATTTAAAATAATTAATTATACTTAATAATTAATGTACCTAAAAGTGACCAAATATATAATTTTCAATATTACGTATACTTTACTCTTTCACAGACTTACAATTTGACATTTACGTCCGTAATTGAAGAATTGTTATCTTGATTTTGGAAGGTGAACCGCTTAAAACAAAAATTGTTTATAATATACAACAAATAAATCAATTCAGCGTTTTGGTTGTTTTCGCGTTTAAATTTGCCATTCTGCTTACTATTTCTGAATGTTTCTGCAGAGATACGAACAGTCGCACAGTACTCCTTAGATGCAATGATCGCAACTGAATTGTAGAATTACATAATGGACACAATCATTTCCCTGGTATAAGGTTGTCCGAAAAAGTTTTTTTCTTGTTAGTTGTGCGAACGTTGTGCGAGCCAGTTATTTCTCTCAAAGTTTTTGATAAAGACTTTTTATGATTTTTGTACGGATTTGAAAGAGACTAGCCAAAGATATCAAAATTTATCTTGTTACTTACAGAGAGATGTGATATCACAGTTATTCCTTAATGAAAACAACATTCTCCTCTACAACAAAGTCTTCAATTAATGCAATGTCCTTAGGAAAAATCATAAAGTTTTACGGCTAACTTCATTAGTAATATCACCTATACAGCAATCACACTTCAGTTTCATAAACGGTCACACAATTGTGCACAAAGGCACAGATTAACACGTTTTAGCGTAAAGGAAAGACAACCCTCAAGCCAAAAACTCATAGAAAACTATTCAAAAGCCTGTGAGATCTAGAAAGTGTGTTAAATCCTTGGCCCTCCGCGTTGGTTCTGTCAGATACACGAATCTTCGGTTGTCGATATTCTAAGAAATATTCAGAGGTGCGGAGTCAAGTTTGGCAGTAGCTCCGACTCTACTTTTCAAAACTGCACTGGTCTAATATCCGCTGATTCTCATGGATTTTCTGTTAATTCAGTCACGTTATTTGCACCAAGAAATACGGAGCGACCGTCCGTATTTCTGTAGAAACATTCAGAAATAGTAAGCAGAATGGCAAATTTAAACGCGAAAACAACCAAAACGCTGAATTGATTTATTTGTTGTATATTATAAACAATTTTTGTTTTAAGCGGTTCAGCTTCCAAAATCAAGATAACAATTCTTCAATTACGGACGTAGATGTCAAATTGTAAGTCTATGAAAGAGTAAAGTATACGTAATATTGAAAATTATATATTTGGCCACTTTTAGGTACATTAATTATTAAGTATAATTAATTATTTTAAATCAATGTAGATTTTAGTTTAAAATAGCTTCAAAATAATGTGATTACTACTTGGCACAAAGAATCCTCAATGGGAAAATTAAGCCCTTTTTTCGTACGTTTTCAATTTTTTAAAAAATACTTAGAGTTAAATCTAAAAGTTGTAATTTTTACTGAAGTTGGGTATGATAGCGGTCTAACATGTGTGCAATTGTCAGATTTTTATCTGGTCCCCCAACAGAGATATAACAGTTCAAAATTGGGAAAAAATCCAAAATTCCAATTTTCAAGAGGATGTAATTTTCAAGGGGTGCGTTGTATACCAATGATATTTTACAAAAAGTAACTATACTGTTGTGCGTAAAAGCACAGAAAACATTAAGGCTTAGATTCTATTCCTTCTTTGAAAAATTACTCTCTGAAAATCGAATTTTGTTCATTCGCGTTCCATATATTTGGTTGCAAATATTTCCCAAATACAAACATACAAAATAGGTAACTAATATTTAGATTTGCAGGCCAGAGTATGCTGAATCGAATGCTTTTTATTCTAGAATGTTAGAACCACCTAGAGCTGAGTAAATTAGGAAAGAGTAAATGTCTGCGAACGCGAAAAATGGCGCACGGCGCGAAACAAAAATGGCCGCCATTTGCAAACCAGGTACAATAAAAAAAAGTTGAAGATGGTTTTGAACAGCCAAAACATAAGGCAATTTATGTACAAAATATGAAATTTTTTCGAGATGGTCGAGCGACCAATTTATTAAATTCTGTACCACTTAAAATGGATTAACCCTTAGTGATCTTTCGGCACAAACAGCAAGGCAAGGATTTCAGTAATAAAATTATTCGAAAAATACACATGAAATAAACTCACAGCATAAGTAATATACTACGATGACCCTAAATCCACAACACTAATATGTATTTTGACTGATACACACACATATACTTAATATTCATTCTAAATTTCAGTGATAAATCTTCTATCGTGTTCATTTTCTGAATCGAGAAATAAACACACATTGTTTAATAACAACTTTCTTGTCATGGTAACCTATTCAAATTCAAAATCACTGTCCCTCTTTGATCGAATACAACAGGCGGAAAAAATCACATTTGAGGGAATCTTTACAATAATTCGAGAAAATGTTATAAAACAAAATATTTAGAAAACTTTTCAATTGACGCGATGGTTTACTTTTCCTTTCAGTGCAATGCATACTTTTCATTTTGTGTGTGATTAAACAACACCTACATTTTTCAGCATTATTTTGATTTTTGGGCCCCAAATATCGCGGCCTCTGGAATATGGGAGAGAATTGAACTCTTTGGCATTATTGAGAATTTCGGCGAAAATTTTTCAATAGTGTTTGATAAAATTTCGTTCGAACATTTCAGAAAATTTGCCAATTTTGTTCCTTTACTATGGACCACTTATGGTCATTTCAAAAACCGTTATTGGAGATACTTTGAAGCTTATGTACAAAGATCCGCACTAAACAATTAAACATATCTATAATGCAAATTTTGACGGCGTGAGAGACAAATCAAAAAATTTACATTTTTGTAATTTTTGAAAAAAACAAAGTGTAGATCAGTATGACATTTATGTTATCTGATAGAGTATATTTAGCATTATCTTCGCCAAAAGTTTAAAGAAAAAATTTAGAGCCGTTTTTGAGAAAATCATGTTTTTGTAATTTTTTAAAATTGCACATATTGCAGGCAATATTTGAAGGAAAAATCTCTATCTTCAATTTTGTAGTTGGAGAAAGATGCCGAAAAAAATTCAAACTTTCACAATTTTCGAAAATTCAGAATTATCCGTGAAAATCGGACCTATGCCATCTTAAAAAGTGTATTTTCCTCTATTCTTACAAAAAATTTAAAGAAAAAATTTGGAGCCGTTTTTGAGAAAAGTTTGAAAATGTCGAGGGGGCTTCATGTAAAGTACCCCCAAATTTTGAAGAATCTTTTTCAAAATCTCAAAGCTTCGACTAGAACCAGATCAACCGGGAAATATCCATTTTGGAAGAAATCGTAGGTATGGTTTAGGCGCTAGCAGTGTTCACAGACGGACGGACAGACAGACGGACGTTTTCCCTTCAATTGGTTTTTCGATATCAAGGACCCACAAAAGAGGGTTTCTGGCTACACCACGTGTTAGGGGATTTTTTTCTTAATTTAGCTACTGGTTTTATCCACTTTTTCGTTATCACGGCCGGCAATGAATTTTTTTCCGCCGAAAATTGGCCATTTTTTCGCGCAGCATTGCATAACTTTCCCTATACTACGTATATCACTCCGTGTATACGTACGTATACGGGAAAGTAAAAATGAAGGAAACACGACAAACGAGATACGAAAAGGTGTTTTTAGTCTTTATTTGTTCCGTCAATAAAACTGGTTGCCATACAACGAATGATATTTCGGTGAATCTTTCCGTGAACTCCAAATAAGTGCAAATAGAGATGGTGACTTCCGAAACAAACGTTGACACATTAAAACCAATAAAAACTAGTGGTGCTTCCAACTCACATACTTTCTCGCTCTACTTCTATACGGTTCCATTCCACTACTCCATAAACAAGCAAAAGTGTACTATACCAGTGAACCATTTCGGTACCGAGACCCGACAAACGAAACTCAAATTCAACGAACCGGCACTTATACCAATACGCAACACCAACACCGCCTCTGTCGAACAGAGCCATAAAAGAATAGAACCGACCTATAAAATGGTAAATGCATGACAACGAAACAATTGATATGATGGTAATACGCTTTACAAATATGAGAAGAGAGAAAAAAAATTTTAAAAGTTAAAAATTTGAACAAATATATACAGACATTTCCACGACATTTATCGCAAATATTTTAGTCAAAACGTAATTCTATCAATTTTATCATTAGGAGCCGGTAATTTTCAACATGCGAAAAACATGTCTTTTAAACATGACCAAGAAAGGAAGCGATAAACCGCATTACGAAGTATTCGTAAGCCTAGAAATTAATAATAATTTCTAAACCGTTCGGGATTGTAAGTTTATCGCATGCCTTCTAGTTATATTGTACTAGAATTTAGCGTTAAAATGCTCATAATTTTACTTAATTTGATTCATACAGATATATACTAGACAACTGTTGATTTCACGTGTCATACGGTTCAGAAATCGAATAAGAGAGTTGAAAAATTGTTTAAAAGACGCAGTTAAGGAAAACACAGACAAGTCCTGTATATTTATCTATATTGAATCTATTCGTGAGTAGAAGTACTTCAAATGATTTTCAATAAAGTATACACACTCTTCAATGTTTTTTTTCCTACAACATCACATTCATCAAATTAAAATCCCTCTCAGGGGATCGAACTCGGTACCTTCCTTATTGAAGATCTCAACCCGAAGGTGCATTAACGAACCGCGCTACGGGACCGACTTGCGGAACAACTGCTAATATTTCAGTCAAAACGATCTTGTATCACTTCTATCATTAGGAAGCCGGTAATTGTCAACATGCAGAAAACATGTCTTTCAAAAAACATGACCAAGAAAGGCAGCGGTAAACGGTTTACTCCACATAATTTATCGGATGATCGGCATTTGGAAAATAACTACTGCGAGAAAGTATGTGCCATTCTATAGCACCACTAGTTTATTTATATATTTACCTTCCCTTCTTACACACGTGCAGAAAATTTAAAGAAAAAATTTGGAGCGGTTTTTGAGAAAAAGTTTTTTTGTCAATTTGAATCGCAATTTACGCAAAAACTATTCGTTTTTCCAAAAAATGGTACATGAACTTATTTGAAGTGCTAATTTTGTACAACCGACTTTGTCTGAGGCGAAAATCTCTATCTTCAATTTTACATTTTTTAAACAGTTTTTTGCAATTTTCGAAAAATAGGGCCTATCAACGGAAATGAAGCCTACTTCATTCCCTTCAACGTTCTTCGCACTATTCAACAAAAAAATATAATCAAAAAATTTGGAGCCTTTTTTTTAATTTACAAAATCTCAAAATGGGCTTCATGTAAAGTATCCTTAAATACTAAGATATCGGTTTCAAATTCAAGAGGCCTTGAGACGAGTAAAAACCATCGGGGGAATATCAATTTTGAAGAAAATCGACCGAACGGTTTAGGCGCTAGCGTTGACCACAGACGGACAGACGGACGGAATGCCGTCAATTGAAAGGTTTTTTTTCCTAAATTTAGCAACAGGTTTTATCCACTTTTTTGTCACCAGACCCCTGCTATAAGAGATTTTCTGGCGAAAATTCCCCGTTTTCCGCCGCACGATTACATAACTTTCTCTTCTTATGAAGTATTCGTAAGGCGAGAAAGTAAAAAGCGTCAGTTATGGGGCAGAGAAGGGAGACTCAGAGAGTGTGACAGGGATGTAGTTTATGCAAGCTTACTGTCTGTAGTGGTGGATACCGGGTATGCAAGCTTACTCTCTGTAGACTTTCTAAACCTCCTCCACTTATTAATAATATTACCAGTCCTCGACTCGAAAGTAATGTTTAAGTTAAATATTTAGGATTATACTTAGATTAAATATCACATACAAAACATCGTTAATACATTCGGAACTGGAACCCTAAGAGATCCTCAGAGGCACTGCAGTGATATCGATTGATGCCCTGAGCCACCTAAGCCGGTGCAGCTGGGAAGCGAGTGGAGCAATACTGAAAAGCTAACCTGCACTAAAGAGATTACAGAACTAACTAGTACAAGAAAATCTGCTCCATTGTGTAGCACCACTAGTTTTATTACGAAAAATCATGAATGGTTAGTGACATCAATTAAGGAACAATTAGATTATTTTCTTTACCTGAAATTCATATTCTTTCATTATTCCTAAACATTATTGTACTAAAATGTTAACACCCCGCAAAAAATTCATCCCAATTGAATAGGCAGAAATAAACTTTTAAGAAACGAGGGAGTGGCAGTCCAGTAGATCAATTGTGTCAAGGTCTTCTACTGGTGGCAGTGGCACGCGTCGTGGCACCGTAGCATGCCACGAGCTTATCTGCGCAATTAGCGTCGGGAAAGCGAACTAGTAGTAACCCCGCCGTTTTACAATAGGGATGGCATTGTCTCTAGTGTCGGGGTGATGAACTGCGTGGAGGGTCGATTTCGTGCCACGGACTCCCGCTCGTGGCGTAGACCTTGACAACACTGCAGTAGCTTCTCAAAGGTCGTGCTTGTTGTGCTTGTGCATTACGAAATGCAGCCCTGATAGCGAGCGGGGAACTCCTCCCGGCGCAGCGCAGCGCAGCGCCGTACGGCGGGTGAGTGGGCCTCGGAGCGCTGCGGTCACCGCCGGGGGAAACACCGGGCGCGGCGGTGATGCGCCGACCGCACGCGCTTCCCCGGGCGCCGCGCCGCAAGGCGACACAAGGCCGCTCGCACACCCACCGACGCGCTGCGGTGGGCTGCGTTCCTCAAACTCTCCACGCACGAGTCCGACGAGTGACGTTTCTGGTTGAAGTCGTAGGGTTCCGCGGCCGGAGTCATGTGGATGATCTTGGCTGTCCGGGTGACGCCGCGTCGAAGGCTGTGTTGCCGACGTTTCGACCATCTTGTCGTGGTCTTCCTCAGGGCTGGAATGGGGTCGTGGTCTTCCTCAGGGACGTTTCTGGTTGTTATTGATTCAGTGCGCTTACACAATGCGCTTCGCCGTCGTGCTGGAATTATACGAGTAAAATCTACTACTATTAATATTGCTGACAAGCAGAAACTGAGATCTGATGTCACGTTACCTGTATGAAAGAAGAAAGGTTGTTGGAAAAAGCATGGGGTACTCTTAAGTCCTATTATTATACCTGCCTTCCCACTTTAATAAAGATTATTCGAATTGAAGAGTCGGTTTCCATTAGGCAGAATGTTTTAAGAAGCTATGAAAATGAATCATTTAACTGCCGATCTATATAGATGGGCCATTACCATATGGTAAGGGTATTAAAAAATAAAAATCCTACACATGCGTCGTTTTAAATGACTTCGGAGAACGAATGCCAAATCTGATGAAAATCGAATTACGTGTTTGGTCATGTGTGCTTAACAAACAGACGTGAAATCCAGAAAGGTTCAGTTACATCAGGTCTTACTACCTCGCTGTAGACGGTAAACTATCAACATTATTATTATTATTATTATTATTATTATTATTATTATTATCATTATTATTATTATTATTATCATCATCATCACAACTAAAGATGTTGAGTCGGCTATATATAAAATCTACTCCAGGTTACAGCCAGCCACCTAACGACCAGATCTACGGACTGTCGGTGCTTCTACAATACTTTACGCAAAATGTGGGCTGTTCCAAATAAAGCAATTTCTTGCACTTCCCAGTCTTTGGAATGTCCTGAAAGTTTACCCAAGTTCTTACACAAATTTTGCGCAACAAATCTCAGAGCTCCGGTGACTATCGGTACGACCTGTGCTTTTACGCCCCACAATAGGCTGATCTCGATTTCCAAACTCTTATATTTAAGGCGTTTCTTTGCCTCCTTGGTAACGACGTTTTGATCGCAAGGTACAGCAACATCGACAAGTAGACAAGACTTTTTCTCCAAATCCCGGATAACTATATCCTGTTTTTTTTGCCGCCATCGTGCGATCAGTTTGGATTTGTTGGTCATACAATATTATTATTGATATTATTGTTAATTTCATTATTACTAGCTGCAAGCCTGCTATTCTTCGTACAAAAGAACTGAAAAAACGGTTTCAATAGAAAAATACAACTCGTGCACAATATGGAAAATCGAAAACCTCAAGTTATTGTTTCAAGACGTTCAGTACTTATTCTCCTAGGCTAATGAAAAGAGAGTGATTTACAAATTCTGGAACAATACAGTCTCTATTCACTGAGAATCTATTTAAACACGTTTCTAAAAATGAATGATTGAAATGTTTTCTATGTACGAATATCTTTACCTGTATGGTGCAGTGCTATTCACATTAACTTAACAACTTAAAGCATCACATAATTATAAGAACTGATCGTTTTTAAAGGAATTCACGTGCCAAACGATTGCTGGACATTATATTTTTTACACTCACTAATCTTTTTATTAAAAACACTGTCTTCGATCTAAAAAATCTTTCTATCTTCACTTTGCTAACTTTAATCTCATGAAACATCGACTATTTTGATAGATCAGTTGCAACTCACATAGCAAAACGGCTATCTCCAACTATTGTACATTTGAAGAATCCAATATAATTATCTTGGAAACGACGTAATGAATGATGGCTGATTAGCGTTCATTCTATTAATTTTAAGTCATTAAATAAAATTTAGTGTTTATACTATAAAATATGTTAAGCAACTGATACCACATGTAGCTCCCACTACCTTTTATTTAAAGCAAAAATCACGAAATTTGGTCGAGTAGAAAGCTCAGTTTTTTTCTAAATGAAAGCTCTTAGTGTTTCAAATACACAGATTATCATCATCATTCATCATTATCGTCACGGGAGGCGTGGCGGCCGTGGGTGGTGGAGGCTCTGAGCAGCTGACGGCACGTGAGTCACCGAAGCATGAATGAGCCGTAGGCAAGCGCCCCGCCCCCGCCACAGCAGTCGTCACCGCCTCTTCCGCCTCCGCCTCCGCCGCCGCCGCGTCGAGCCCCGCCGAATCCGCCAGGGGAAATAATCGGGGAGCGATGCCCCAGCTCTCTGCCCCCCCCCCCACACACACAGATGGCGCTTCCTTTGCTTAATGACGAATTGTGCCGCTTCCTCAATGACTTGACACTCCGGCGGGTATTGTGTCACGCGTTCTGTACTGCAACAGGAAATAATTTCAGCTCGAAGTAAAATGGTTTCTGACGTGCGGAAGTTTGCAGAACCTTCATTTTAACCTCAATTGCAAATTTCCAGGAAATATTTTGAGAAGGATAATAATAACGTCATATACATGGAATTTTTAAATAATTAAACTTTCTCAGAAGGTAACTTATTAATATTGAAAACCGAAACAATTGGAATTTTTTAATGAAAAATCATTCACATGCTTTACAAAGAACATATTTTCAAATATCACAGATTTACAGAAATTATATAAATAGATGAAGTTTTTTTAAATAAACAACCTTAGTCCAAAAAGTGAGATTTTGAAATACTACAACTGTAGCTAGAGCTTCATAGCCGTCATTTGCTGACTGTATTATTATGAACAAAATTAGTCCCTGTCCGTAGTTATTAGCTCCGAAAGTTTGAGTTTTTTTGATAAAAGTAACACAGCCATGACTCATAAGTCTTTTTTGGTAAAAGAACCGAAGTCCTTTGAATGTAAGCTTTCTCCGTGATTATTCCTCAAGCATAGCTGATCTTAATCTGAAACTGGTGATAATGTTGGTTTTGGGAATGTGGTTATTTTGCATAACCAGTATTTTTGTTCTGTAAGTTTGGTGATAATATATAGCCAGTATTATGAATGTGAGTAACAGCTAAGAAATGGATTCTACATCAGATGTAGAAAGAACAGAGTGGAAGAAACGTAAACCAAAGAATGAGAGAAAAGAGGATATAGTAAGAGGAAAGAAGGTTAAAGGAGATGTACATTTTAATCACAAAGGAATCTTCAGAAGTCGTCTGAATATTTAGGCATTTGCTAACAGATTTGTATCTAAATTTGTCATCAGTGGCTGATGCTTAGGTGGCAAACGAAAACACTGATAATGATGATAACAGCAGTGGCGAAGAACGATAAGTTGGTCAATAATATTCCAAATTGATTAAGTGCATCAACTTATATTGTTCCGTCAAGTATTACTGCCCCAAATAAATAATTTTGAAGTATAAATTTCTCAATTTTTTGAAAAAAACAACAACAAACCTTAGCGTTATGAAACGTTTTTTCGCTCTCCTGAAAAATTGTTTTTGGACTATGGTTGTTTAAAAAAACCTTCATATGAAGCAGTATTGCTAATTTAGTTTTATAATGTCATCAACTTTTACTCAGGCTTTTTGAATTCCCAAAGCAATGCCTAATCTCACAATTCCGAAAACGAAAAACGAGTTTTGAAATTATCTAACTACACACGTGTACAGAGTCCAACGAATGACAGAGAAAAGGGCAAGGTTTCGAGGCAATGAACTGTTGGGCCCCGACCAGCTGTAAGCAATTTTAGTACCAGGACCGTCTGATTATCGGTCCAGGGGGAAGGGGTGTGACTAGTTGGAGAAAGAAAAAATATGATCGAATGAGTGTGTTGAAGATCGAATGACTGTGTAAGGTCGTGAACTGTGAACGAAGACTGTGTGAAGTCGAATGACTTGATAAATGATGTTACTGGTAGCTTTAATTGTATAGTAATTTCCCCTACAATTGTTTCAATGACATATTGATACAGAAGTTAGTGGAAATCAGGGGTGGATTCAGCCGCTCATTGGAAGGAATTTTTGTTAAAGAATAAACATATTTGTTATTATATTGTATATTATTTATGTACTGTAGACATGTTTGTTTGGTTCAGCAGCATTTTTGCTCCCGCAGGCCATTAGTGATTCCCGAAGGCAATAGAAAGTTTTAACTGGCAAAGAAGAGAGATC
This sequence comes from Acheta domesticus, assembly GCA_031308135.1. NCBI lineage: Eukaryota > Metazoa > Arthropoda > Insecta > Orthoptera > Gryllidae > Acheta > Acheta domesticus. Next base: position 147,448,193 of record JAHLJT010009436.1, on the reverse strand, counting down.
TTAATGAGGAGAGTGCATATCGAAAACAAGTCGGACCTGCCGACGGCATCGTTGTGACGAAGAGAAAATTGTAAAGAGGAGGAAGCCGGATTCGTGGGAGGTCTTTATTTTAAACGCTGGTAGGTGGAGTTTTGGGTCGCGACTATCAGCAGGCAAATTGAGAAAATGAGCAGAAAATGTGGTTTGGCGACTAGATTACGAGCATTACTCGCCATACTAGTTCCAAGCGTCTTCAGGTGGGCACTTGGACTGACTCAAGGCGGGGGCGGGAAGGGTACCTGTGCTGAAAGCGCGACAACCCCAAGCTTAAAAAAGTTATTTTCGACAAAACCAAGTATTTTTTAGTATTTCACATACAAAATACATAACATTTGAAACTGTACACAAGATATTCTCTAAGAGGTACATTGTGGAGGTAGGAAACACGGTTTTGGTCTGAACTATGAAACAAAATTTCCATTATAAACGATGGTGGTAAAAAAATTTCGTATTCTTTTAGTTCGTCAGATAATACGCCCAAAAGATCTTTTTTCGCAAATTTGTAGTAAGGGTTGCTCCTAGAATCAGTAAGTTTTGCTCTGGCACGTAGTTGACGACGGCGCATCCGATGTCTCAGATAAACTGTGGCATATGCCTCTACGTCAGTGTTGTTAAGGTCGATGCCACGAGCTGGAGTCCGTGGCACGAGTGCCACGACAAAATACCCCTCCATGCAGTTCATTACACCGCCACCAGAAACGCCATCCCTATTGTAAACCGGTGGGGGTACTACTTCTCGTGATAGTTCTCTTTCCCGACGTTAGTTGCGCAGATAAGCTCGTGGCATGTTACGGTGCCATGACGCGTGCCGCTGCCACCAGTAGAAGACCTTGAGACCACTGCTCTATGTCCTTCTTCAGAATAACGAAAAGAGAGAGACCGCGCAGCTGGGAAAATAGCAGATTTGGCGCCGCGCCGCCAGGGCTGAAGCGGGCGGGAAAATGCAGCTGAACCGCACCTAGCGGCCAGCCCCAGAGGTTCAACCACAAGAGTGAAGGGGCTCTTATGCACAAAAAACAATTGACCATACATGGATTCCACACCGTAGGTGGATAAGTCTACATGTACATCATTATTCGATGTATTCTATTTATTTCTGTTACAGTTGACTTAGATCTATCTTACAATTGTCCCAAACTTCTGAACAATTGAAGTACGTGTTGCTTTAAAAAGCCGATGAAAACGATATATTTTAGTCAGTGTAGTTGTATTCTCTAAATATAGAGGAATATTTGCTCCAAATTTACGTTTTAACATTTTATTCTTGTTACTGTGTATGTATTTATTTCACATTTCTTCCTTTTTGAAATTATACTTAGTTTCAAAATGTGTCTGACAGTTTTTTAAATAAACTGAAGAATTTTGGCCAGTCTGAATTGGAAACAATGTAGAAAATATGACATTAAATCTGTAATACTACATTGTGTAACAGTGAAAATCTGATACTTCGATACTACAAATACTTCGTACAATCTGCATTCACATGTTTTGTGATATACTATTCGTTATACTACATATTACATAGTTAATAATTTTCTAGGAATGAAAAAGAAATCTCATACACCGTAATTTATTTAATAGGTGTTCTCCGAAACATAAATCACGTGTAACATATTGTAATAATAACAGAAGTAATTCTTCCAATAACGATATTTTATTCATTCGCATGTAAAATTACAATTCAATGCACGCTCATTTGTTGTCGCTATTGTTTTTGTTTAAGAGTTTGGTGCTTCATTCTTCACCTCCACAAAAGTGGAATTCCGTTTCGATGGAAAAAGAATGCTAACATCCACGTGCATACAGATTTTCCAGATTGCCGTGACCTTCACGAGAACGAAGTAGTTGCTGTTTCGACCACGCGAGGCCGTTCCACTTCTTGCAGCTGCAAATGCACATTCGCTCAACGTCAGGATAGGGGTATGCTCCGATCTGTTTCTCCTAATCTTTTTTCACTTTTGTTCGGCGCTGAATTATTCTTTTCCTATCTCTAACTTTTCTTTGATAATGTGTTCTTCGAATTAAACTCGCGCCGTCGACTCTGCACATACCGAACTCGAATGTAGTCAACTTTCAGTAAAAGTGAACCTAAGTTATTCGCAAAACACGTAAATAACACAAAGAGTTCATTTTCCACCTTCAAATGAAGGTTCTCTTGTATAATGAAATGTAACACTGAGGGGATGTTGCTGGTATTGAGGTTAGCGGGTGAAACGAAACAATCGATTTTTTTTACTGCGTAACGGAACTTGCCACCGTTTGCGGGAAGTCCTTTCCGCCGGCGGCGGCGAAGAAGGTGGCGGGGAGACCGCGATGCAGAGGGTGATGGGAAGGGGGAGGCGGGGAGGGAGCGATGCAGCGGAAGAAGGCGCAGCTCGGGCGAAGTTGTTTCCGCAACTCGCATCGCGCGCCTAGGGCAGAGAAGCCGTGGAATCAACCACAGTTTACGAAGTCGCAGAGTACATCAAAATCATCAAATTCGTTTACTACTTGTTTTCTTGTTATTTATGTCGTTAAACACGCGATTAGCTCCTTAGCACCCAACCGTCTAAACAACGCTTTAAGAGCGCGTCCATAGCAACGGCTGTTAAAATGCTCGAGAGTTCATCAAAAATGTTTTAGCGGACTCTCGAGATTAGAGTTACCAGTGTTCATAAATCTTTGGATAGATATGTCCCTTTTGTCCTACTTGGCCCTTGTCCTTTTTGTTCCATTTCGTTTATTTTGTCCCCATGTGCCGTTGGTCCCACTTGCCCCATTTGTTCCCCTTCTTCGTTTGCCTTCTCCCGTTTTGTCCCGACGTCAGTGTTGTCTCATTTTGTCCCCTTGTCGCATTTTGTCTTCTTGTCCCATTTTGTCCCATAGTCCCATCTTGTCCCTTAGACCCATTTTGTCCCCTTGTCCTATTTTCAGAATGCCCCACTTTGTTCCCTTTGTACCATTGTCTCTTTTGTCCCCTTGTCCCACTGTCCCCGTTGTCACAATTTGTCCCCATACACCCAGATGTCCCTGGTCCTCATTTTCCTCTTCGTCCTCCTTTCCTCACTTAATCACACTTGTCCCCCTTTGTCCTTCTGGTCCTTTCGCGCACTGCGATTGTGATTTAAAAACAGCACCAAGAACCTGTACCAACAACCCTTACTACAGAACATCGAGACTAATGGTAATTCTTAACTCATGAAAGTGTTAGTTTATTTTGAATAAATAGAAAAAATATTGTATGTAACACGTCCTCTATTAGTCTTTAAGGACTTGTTACATAAATATCTATTATTTAACATAATTGTTTTCGATACAACTGATCACAGACTTACAAGGAAAAGAATCAAGTGGCTAATCAACAAAATAAGTAAGCTAATGCAAAATTATTGATTTTTAATACTCTCTTATAACTTGTATTCTATTGAGAATTTAAATTAATAAAAACATTGATTATCAATAATACATGTAACACAGAGACGTAGCTCAGCCCGTTTTTTGGCTAGTTAGGGATGCGCGCGCAAACAGGTAGCGATCTTACTAGAGAAAACGATGGACAGCTACTTCTGAAGTGTACGGATTCGTTTACGAAATTGCGTTTATTATGATCTGATTACAAAATTTAAAAAATAATTCGTGCTGTTTCTTGACGGTGTGTTTTCCTATGATTTCAAGGGCAAGTCATTAAATAACACGTACAATTTCGTAGAGCCAACGTTTTAACGTTACATTTGACATATCTGATATCGGGACATATTTGATATGCACCAACTGAATTCTTATACCTTTCCAGTTTATACATTAATAAAATGCGTGTGACGAAAGGGTCGTACTGTTATGCAATTAAATGCGGCAATAATAAAGGAAAGAACTCTGAGTTATGTTTTTTATTTACTTTTCCAAAAGACCTAGAAAGGAAAGACGGAAAGTTGTTCAAAAGCACAACGAAATGTTATTACCTCCTAGATATCCTTATTTACTATTTAGATTATTTACATTTCTATAAATTTCCATGAAAATTAAAGAAATACTTCTTGTTCTTCATGAGTCCACTTTTCACTTTCAATGAGCAACATTCATTAGATTTAAATGATTTCATTTCTTAAAAATTGTTCAAAACTTCTATTTCACATGTTGTTTTAGTTACATGCATAAGTAAATTAAAATATAGAAAAAAATTCTTTTTGGTCAGATTTAGTAGAACGATCCCGTATTACGAAAGGTAAGGCGGTGTAATGTTCTTTGTCGCCGTGCGGAACGCTAGAGTCGCTGATCAACACGTCGTCATAGGGCATTTAACTCGGAGCTGCGCTACTGTATGATACGTATACTGTGAATCAACCAGAATCCATACCCCCATGCTGTTGCTGGGCCCTCTCTGAGTGAAGAGCGAACCGTCGTTTCAAGACAAAGGATGTGAAATTAATCAAAGTAAGTAAAAAATAGGATACAAACAAAAGAAAGGTAAAATGAATGCAGTATTTAATGAAAACTGCTGTTAACGTGACACTGGATAGGTAAATAAAAAATGCAATTTCAGCCATTTTTCCATTCTATTCAAGATGTAATTATGTGTTTTTCTGTAATCGTAAGCCTGATGATGAATAACGTATTCCGAAACGAACTAGCTATTTTATTTACCAGACTAACATCCTATTTACAACAAATCTGTCGATACGGGAACCACACCCGCGAAAGGAATGTTATATCGTGTGCACCGTGTGTAGAGGGACAGCGCCAAAAGCATGCTTCACGTTCGAGGCGGAGCATACGGAAACTTTACTTGACGCTGGCCTGCGGTGGCGAACCGCGCCGGGGTATCGGCTACAGCGAGACGGCACCTTTTCAAGGTGTTCCCTTATCGCTCTCCGTGGGTAGTGGATTGGCCGTGGCGCCCCGTCGTCTGGGAAGCGATGACAAAAAAGAACCGATGTTTTTAAAGCAAATATGTTTTTCACTAGAAACATCGATGTATTAACAACGATGTTTTTCTTCATAAGTTTCAATTTTTTCAGATTATTTATAATCGCATCAACATCAACAGTTATTAGCGACTAGTGTCTTTTACACACGATTACAGGAAGTAGAAGTGGTAAGTTATAACTGCAATATTCTTTCTCATGACATGATATAAATTAATAAAAGGTGAATAATAATAATAATAATAATAATAATAATAATAATAATAATAATAATAACGAAGGATAATTATTGAATATTTATTTCAATTCTCTTTAGTACATTAGTATAATTTGTGTTCATGTTTTCTTCCATCGCACGACTCAAGTCCAAATGTAGAATAAATTTTCTAGTACCTATTCTGCCTGAAGGTGTCTGGATTTACCTTCACCAAATTGTTGTGAACTACCGATGACCGCAAACAACGATTTCACCAAATATTTTAAAATTTAACAAAACTTTTACAATTGCTCTTGTTTAAAGCTTTGGATGCTAGCGTTGACTTCAGACGCATAGACATTGCCGTCAATCGATTTTTCGTTATCACGAATCCACAAAGCATGGATTCTAACAAAGACTTTGTAATACGATAGTAGGCACACGCACGGTGCGAGTGTAGCGTTGGTTCCATGTTACAATATTATGTATTTTTTGCGGTAGGGGAAAATTCTTTAAGAGAGGTAAAATGGTGAAGTAAGGCGCGGCCTACGGATGTACAAATCGTGATCGAAATCGTGATCTTGTGACGAAAGCCTACATGCTCTCATGTCACAAGTATATAATTTATGCGATGTAGTCTATTGCATGTAATTTTACTTTTACTAATTAATATGGTGTTTGTAAATAAGAATGAAATCGATGCATTTTAATAGTACGTAAAGGAACATTAGTTTCAATCTGTAAATGAGCACTTCCGTGGGGAGGAAACAAGTGATTTATCTAATGTAGATAAAGAATTTGCAATGGGGAAGGACAGTCATTAGCACTGGATTGTGGGAAATTCGGTTCTGACTACACACCGTTTCAGATGACGTAGTATACTACCCACAGGAACAATATTTAACCACTTTATCGTTACCTGGGACAGGCAATAAGAGTTTTTCTGACCAAAAATCGCCGATTTTCGCCGCACGAGTGCAATATTTTCTCTTCACTAATTACGTAGTAAAGCAAGAAAGTAAAATGTATTGAACTGTTTGAATTGAAGAATTTGTATTTTAGTCCTTGTCTCCTAAATATGTAATATAGTATTTTGATCTCTAATAGGGAAAAAGGACCATTTTTTGGCAGCTTCTAGTATAAGCGATTGTTTCAGGGCATGCAGAGCATGGTAAAATTTCAAATTTTAACACTAGTGCTAAAAGTATGTCTATGTTCAAGTGTTCAGAAAAATCTGTGGTTGTAACGAAGAAAACAAAATACTTTCGTCTGATCGCATCAATTACGGTAAAAGTGATTTTATTTTGCTCGTAGGATTGCGCGGCTCGCCCTATCTGCCACGTGACACAACCTTTCCTACTGGCAAAATAAAATGTCACTTTTACTTGTATCAAAAATAACTATTTTCATATAATGGTAGGATATTTCTTGTTGCTAATGTAGTTTAATTCAACAGCTACCAACGTGATTTCAAGGAAATGTTGGTGTAGTAATGCTTGTATGTCAGGAAGTTATCTCTGTGTATCTCTGTATATTATTAAACCTTGGAAGCACGTTGGCCTTCTGATTTTCCTTTTATTCCTTTCCCTTGTGTAGAACAGCAGTGACTACACTGATTGTAGTCATAATGAGGAAATTGGTAAGTGAAAGCAAAATCCTTCAACGAAACTTTACTTACGTTCATAGATATACATAAACAGAATATTTGTAATGAAAAGTCATTGTTCTCTGTCTTTGAACGATCTTGCTAGGGAAAAAAAGTAATCTGCAAGAAAAAACACTAGTTCACCCGGACAGCTCGAGCGTCAAAAATATTCTCCTCACGAGTTTATGGAAATGTTTTCCACTTGTACTGCAAATATTATGAAGAGGTTGTACTTTTTTGATTGTTGATTAAAGAGAAGTAAAACGCGTTTGTGTTAATTCAAACGCTCAGTTTTATTTCCAGCATGTTTGCAAAAGCCTTGCGCCGCACATTCCTGTTTATTTGCAAATCTGCAACGAAATGACCGAATCTCACAATTTCGTATGCACACATATTCTGCACGTTTACACTGCTGTTATGTTGAAAAGTGAAACTTATGACGAGTAAACATTTATATGTGTTAATTCACACGTTGATCTTACTAAGGCCTACGTATTACTTATACGTACTTAACTATAATATTTAAAAGAATAAGGTTTATTTAACAGCGTCTGCGACATACGCCTTATTCCACAAATGTATTTTTCTTGTCATATAAGATGCATCTCACTTGAAAACAATAATAATAATAATAATAATAATAATAATAATAATAATAATAGAGCAGAAAGTGGTAATACGAGCCCAAACTTTCATTTCGACTTAAAAAAATTAAATACCTTTTTTCAAAAACAAATATGACAACTTAAATTTAAACATTGGGTAAACTATATAAAAAAATTTAACTTTCTTAACAGACCAGAAAGAGCGTAAAATATTAATAATTCAAAAGAAGTCATAATTGAAACTAGTGATGCCACAGTAAATAGTGATGTCTTTCCCGTATTAGCTTGCTATTTCCTTTGGTCTCTACTAGCTATTCAGACTTGACACATACTTGCCAGCTGCCATCTATCGCCGCCCAAAGTACATTTTTTGACATTTTCTTAATTTTTCGGTTTCCTAATGGTAGAACGAAAATATTAATTTTAGAATATTAAAGAACACAAAAACCTCGTTCTAAATGGATATTTTCATTGAAAAATTTGTAGTTTTAAGAAAATGTCGTTTAAGAGCTACTAAAATGCGAAATTTGCAGCTCTTTTTCACAAAAAAATGTTTGAGCTTTCGAAAAACTTAATTTGAAGTTATTTTAAGCACATACACTTACAGATATAATACTGCTTAGAAAGTTCTGGAAATGTGCATGCTAATGCGATCTTTCAAAGAAATTACATTTATGTAATTTTTGCAAAAACCAAAAAAATGGACTTTACGGCATATTAAAGAGTGCAAATTGCACTATCCATTCGAAAAGTTGGAAGAAAACATCTGGAGCCATTTTTGAGAAAATGGTGTATGAGCGTTTCTAAAAATGTGTAATTTCGAGCTAGTTTTCATAGAAAACGGTTGAGTTCTCGAGAAACTTTATAAGACATTATTTGAAGCACGTTTACTCATAAGTGTAATAATGTAAACAAATCGCTGCTAATGTAAATATTGACGACGTGAGAGACAAGTAAAAAAAATATTTTTGTCGGACGGACGGACGTTTTGCTTCCAGTTAGTTTTTCGGTATCAGGGAGCTACAAAACAGGGATTCTAACTACACCACATGTTAGGGGATTTTGTTTTCTTAATTTAGCAACCGGTTTTATCCATTTTTTCGTTATCAGGGCCCGGCAATGAATTTTTTTCTGCGGAAAATTCGGCGTTTTTTCGCGCACCAGTACATAACTTTCCCTATAATACGTATATTACTCCGTATAACGTTCTTATATGGGAAAATTGGCGGTTATTTTTGAGCCCCCTTAAAATATTAATTATTAAATGGATTTAGGGAAACTAATTAGATATTTGTATATGTAAATGCTATTTTATTACAAAAACGTGGAAAATGAAAAATCATTTACAAAATCACAAATGTAAATGTCCTTTTCGGCCCCAGCACTATCGGTGTCCACTACATTTCACACACTTCCCTGAACTCACAATTCTCCACGGTGTTGGTCGGATGATAATAGTCCACCATTGAATAAACGCGTTTGGCAATCACAGGGACTTTCAAATCTTACTAGTGATTCCTAAACAGAGTCTGTTGAGTTGATAGAGTAGCCTGATTCTTCTAATTCCTCATCTTCAAGAAGTTTCCGTTTGAAATCTTGCTCATATGCAGTTTTTATTTTAGGTCTAGAACCTTTCGTGGCATCTAAAACGAAAATAGTACGAATGCAAGTTGCAATGTACGTAATATGAGCTCGTTAAAGTTTGGGACTCATTCACAAAAATTGTTATATTAAAATTCTGCAAACCAAAACCGGCTTTTGTCACGTTCGAAATTATAGATTGCGGTCATAAAAACAACGTCTAAAACATATTGTATTTCATTTGTTAGGAATTAGAATAACTCAAACTACAATTAAAAGCCAAAGATTTACCTTCTAAAGTTTTCAGAACCGAGAAAATACGAACACTTTTGTTACACAGCAGCTCTCATTCACAACTGAACCACAGTGCTATGATGGCAAAAGGCATTACTAAACTTGTAATTAAAATAGTTTCTGCTAGAGTGTCTGCGATATACGAACAGATACTAAGGGAGCTCATATTATATACATGGCTCGTTTTACCACCCTTACCTATAATAATAATTATCATTATTATATCAATAATAATAAAATTAATAATTATAACAATAATAATAGTAATACTAGGGAACAACATTTTTTTTCATACCTCCAGAATGAAAGTAGGTGATAGGAAACGATCACGCTCATTTTGAAAATCACCACAAAACGTTTCTATCGTGCAAGGTTCAAAAGATATAAACATATTTATTATTTCAAGTAAACAAAATCCCATACTAATTTCCGCATTGTCACTCCCGTTATATTTCTACAAAATTTTAAGAGCATGCTTCATATGAGCTTCATGCTTCGTAAGAGCAGGTCAAAAATGGAATACACTTATTCGTGCAATAATACGCAGTCATTAAAATTGTTTCTTAGTATTCTCCATTACATTGGTAGTGCGAATGACAATGATTTTGCGTTGGTAGTGCGAATGACAAGTTTTCCATACAACAGCAACCTATGAGGTTCGTTGTATAGGAGACACAACAGTGGTGAGCAGCCCATGGTTTGTTCTCATCACAAAGACAACAGGGAAAGTATAAAGAATACGCAAATTTTGTAACTGCATGTTTTGCCTTTGAAGTTTGGGTGTAAATCTAACACTTACGTAACACAAATTATCGGGTTGATTCGCGCACTTTTGATGTGAAATGATGATTTGCATATTTTCGGACCGATTCAATTCTGCAGATCATGTGGCGAATTTAACTTTATAAATCCACAGAACCGTAATGTATTAATGTGTTTGAGACACACGAAACCCTTGAATACATGAATGATAGAATAGGAAAATACAAGAAACACCAAGTGAAACATTAATTAACGAACACATTAATAACCCTTGAATTTATTGGAATAATTAATTTAAGTTAACTTAATATTAATGAGGATGAAATGATTCTGCGAACTAATTGAATTAGATACACGAGTAGTTGATATTGATTAATTAATATGGTTTACATAGTTTTGTTTTCTTAATATTAACGTTGCTCATTAGATTATATTTTTAACGTTTACTTGGTTCTAGTTGACAGAATGAGATTTACCCAAGTCTCTCTATATAAAATAAAGTCGGGTTAGTTACACAATTTATAACCCAAGAACGGCTGGACCAATTTTAATTATCTCTGTTTCGTTGGATTGATCTCCACCCCGATTAGCAGAATAACTATTCAAATATCGTAAAAATTGCGCTAGATGGCGCTGTAAAATAAAAAACAACAACAAAATATTCATGTCAAATGCAACCCGCTACACTCGGTAGGATTTTTTAATCTATATCGTTAATTAACTTCTAAATAAAGCGTTCTAGGGTATTAAAAATCAAAATTTTGAGGCCAAAGCCTTCGAAGAAACGTTTCTCATACTGTAATCAACAGGATGAAATCTTTTTAAACATTACATTTTTGTTGGTCCGGCGCTTCTCACCTGCCCAAATATTACCTCACCTGGCCAGATGTGTAGAATCTGCAACTAAATGTGATTAAGAGGGATAGTCAGAGAGACACACACAGTCAGAGAGTCAGACCGACTGAGACAGGGACAAAGAGAGAGAGTCGGAGAGAGAAAAAGAAAGAGAGAGAGAGGTGGAGTGAGAAACGAAGAAAGGAAGTGATGGAGAAAGGAGAGAGACGGTAAGGGAGAGACGGTGAGAGATACAGAGAGAGAAAGGGAGAGGGATAGAGACAGAGGGAGATAAAGGGCAGAATGTCTGCCGGGCTCTGCTAGTTATTAATAATTCGTTGGAAAGATATGATTTTAGATTGAACTTTTAATAAGCAAATGTTGCTGTGAAGTGGCTAGACCCATTTGGCATTAATTGGATCAACAATTTAAGTGGATTTGCTGCGGAGATCGAGTACTTAGCTCTGGATGCGAGCTTCGCGAGGCCGGCACACGGCTTGATGAAGGCGGAGGCTGTGACGTAATCAGGAGCGGTGCGAGGACACCGTCTTGCGTATCGGCAGAGGCTTGTCGCGAGGTGGGAAGACGGCAGCGCATCGCAATAGAATACGAGGCTTCGACAAAATTCCACTAGCAGTTTCTTGATTAATTCACGTTGCTCACATTGGTACAGCTTCAGTTGGATGTGAGTACTGAGAATGCTACCGCTCTTTCACGGCCGGACTGATTGATAACAATTTGAGCTTCTGCGAGTTGCTGGCAATATAACGTTCACTTGTGAGTGTACTTATAGTTAGTGTACTATAGTACTTATAGTACGATTTTTTCGGGCTGCCGCGTGTTGCAGGCAGCGTGATGACATTCACTCGCGAGCGACTAATTAGCGATAGTTTTTGGACTACCGCGTGTTGCAGACAGCGCATACTCGCGAGCGACTATTTTTTAGGTTGCCGCGTGTGGCAGCGTGTGATTTGAACGTAGCTTTGTTGCGAATTCGTCGCGTGAGCTTGGCCTGAAATGCTCCGCAGACGACCGTAGCCAGTTGCGAACTGAACTTCGAGCAGGCACGCCTCCTCCTCGCAGGAGGGGAGGGGGAGAAGTAGGAAACAAGATCACTGGAAAAATGTCTAATAAAAATGTGGTCTACATTTATAGTAAGTCTAATGTTTAAATGTCCACTGCTAAAATGTCTACCATCAAAAATGTCTAGGCTGTAGCTAAAATGTCTATTAACTACAAAGTCTATCAGCTAAATGTCTACTAGCTAAACGTCTAACAGAAATGTCTAACGAGTATTCTGTTAAAATATTATATCTAATTTAGTAATAATAAATTGAAACTATATAACAGTATGTAGTTATGTACATTATCGTAAGGATTTTCAAAAACAAATGAGTTACCGCGGCTATAAAATTAGGAGATCCATTTCAAACACACCAGTCACTGTAACAAAAAATCATGGTCACTTATACTGTGAAATCCAACAATGGTAAATATATACATGATAATTTCAATTACCACATCAGACGAAAGGGCGGTGATGGAAGAACCTTTTTATTGGAGATGTTCCCAGAGAGATATTTGCAATGCAACTTGTATTACCAGATCAAAAATTTTAACGGTGAATTATTTTAAGGAAACTCTGTTCTATTCATGTACTGCATATATTTTGTAAATATCTTTTTCGAGTTAAATACGCATTTATAATTACACTTACTAATAAGTCGAACAAACTTTCATACTTAGATCCTTTTGATGAGACATATTTTAAATATTCATTTCTGCATGTAGACACCTTTTCCTGTAAACATTTATGCAATAGACATTTCTGTATGTAGACATAGTTACATTAGACATTTTCTTATGTAGACTTGTGCGATGTGTGGACATTTATTATGTAGACCTTTTAGAGTAGACCAAGTGTCGTTAGACCTCAAATATTAGACATTATTTACATAGGCCTTATTTCTGTAGACCTGTAACGATATGTAATTTAATATTTACCATATATACTGTACTACGTTCAATGTGATATCTGGAATTAGATGAAAATCCTATACGACTTCTATTTTGTGTCTTTTTACACTGCATTTTCAAACTGAGGTTGTGTATATGGCGACAGTTCCTAGGTATGTGTATTTAAGTGGCAGCAGGAACATTAAAACTGAGAGATATCATGTTTTTAATTTATTTAAGAAATTATTTACTTTAAATATTTTCATCCGTAATTTTCAATTGTAGAATATTATCAGAAATACATCTAAGAGAAATTAAGGATCCAAAGTACCATCGAGAAAGTATATCTATTATAATGTATACCTAGAATTATAGTATTGTATTTTCCACTATAAATTAATTGAATTTTAACTCCTAGAACACCTTTAGCTCTTTGTATTGTAAATTGTTCTGTTAATTTCACCTTGTTAAAATTACAATAAAAATCCAGAATGAAAGATTCACCTTGTCTCGCATTTATAATTGTTTAAATAAAGAGCGACTCTACGTTTCCAAAGGGGGGCCGTAGCCGTGCGTGGTGGGTGGCTCGTGCTGCGAACGCATGCACACGTGCACGTGGCGCGGCGCGGCGCGGCGCCGTAAAGCAGCTTCGGGTGGCGTCGATCGCCGCACGTGGCCAGCGCATGTGGCCGCGAGAGGGCGTTCACCATTTCATTACCGCAGCTGCCACGCCTCTAAAGCAACGCCACCACTATCAGCCCGTCAAGGCACGCTGGAACACACTATCCCTAATGAGTAATGCTGTTACTGATGTCGTTTTCTATCCTTAATCATTTATTGCATATTAATCCATCGTTCATTATACATCTATATTATGTAGTTATAATATTCTTATTGTCCAATTTACGTGTGGATAGAGAACTGAATATATTTGCAAAGATAAGGATTAAATATTTAATATATACCAATTATGTGTTAAGTAGTTTTTACTTTTATTGATATACTTAAGGAGAGACAAGGGCTGGTTTACACAAGGGTTTGTTTGGCACTGAGCTTCCTATATCGCCCATCTTGCATCCATAAGCCTTAGCTTAGGTTTCGTTATTACAATGCCAATATAAACAAGACGTTTTCAAGTATTCTTTAAATATGAAATAAGAGGAAATAAAGAGACATAAGCAAAAAAGTTCAGTAAAATTCGAAGTCAGTGGAATGCCTTCAATTTTTATTTTACAAATTTTGTGCTTGAAGGAGTCATTGCCCTTCTACTTATTGGTGTCTTTACCCTACTCCTTACCATTTTGATCGAATAAAATTTCGTTTCATTTCTGACATATTTTCAAACTGCATGGCATCACAGTAGCCCCACTGGGTGGACTCTCTCGCTGCTCTTGAGATGGCACGAGCAGCCAACTACACCTTTTGTGTAGTAGCCATAATAAGAGCGCCGTCCGTCGGGGCGATGGCGCGGTGAGTAACTTGTGCCAGGGGAAAAGGTTCCCCTCCTCTCATCCCTCATATAACAAGGACGAATTGTACTTAGCGGACATGACGGGGCTATACTTGTTATCAACCAGTGATGTCTAGTTTTCTTAAGGTTTCTTCCTTTTTTAAATAGATGTTTTTCTTTTTTTGCAGCTTAAATCTTCAACATTACTTTTCTTCGGTTTAAGTTCTCTTTAACTGAAACTTGGAGCAATTAAATAAGGTTTCCTACACAATGTTCTAAAAAAATAAAAGAAGCATTTTTACTAAAAAGAGGTAAATCAAATTAAAAACTAATTTTCAAGTACTTAATTGTGAAACGTCCTAGAATGTTGGAGATGCCAATGTGAGGCCTGGCAGAAAGCAAAGTGTTTTCATTTATTTCTGTAAAAGAACATTGAAAAGCGATTCATTTTACCGTTGATTTATTAGTCCAGTCCCTCGCGAAGTAATGTGCTAACTTCCTCCTTGCTTATGCCAACCTACTCCAAGATGTGTGCAAACCAACTTCACAAGTTGGGTTATTGGCACTGCGTGACTTGATGTCATTTAGCGACTCAAGTTTGACAGTCACAAATTCACGAATAAAAAGTGCAATTAAGTATCCTGTATGAATGTCCGAGTAGTTTTCATTGATACAATCAAACTTGTCAAAACTAAAACGGGGTCGCGTAAAAAATTAATAAACTACGAACTGATACTTACCAGCCCCGATCTCCCCTACAAATTCATTACGTTTCCCTACAAACAACATAATATTATATTTTGTTTTTTTTTCTACACGTTTTAATGAATCAGATCATTTCATCAGGGAATTTATATATGTTTGGATATTCTTCTTTTCAGAGATATATGTATACAATTCACTGTCACTAACGTGTAGGAAATTTAATATCACTGTCAATTAGTCTTTGAGTATCAATACACCCGTGCGTTAAAATGTAGAGTGAATAACACAAATGAATAACGAATAAATAGGATATGTAGAGGGAGTTAAAGATGATCACTTTTCCTAGTAAACATATGGTAGGATTTTTTATACAACCTAGTTGCACGAGTGTCTTGTACTCCGAGTTGGAAGGCAACTAATTATTCGATGGTGTTTGGCAGTTCATGTTCTGAAGTATTCAAATTCACTTTGTGTACTCGCGAAACACCAATCCATGATAAGTTGTCAACAAATCAGGGGCAATTGTCATAAGTGTAAATTCGTTATATGAAATTTCCCTGCAAATTTACATCGCCAAAAAATAATTATCATAGACACTCCTACACGCAGTCGGGAGTTTGTAACATTTATTCTGAGAAATCTTCTATAGGAAGAATCGGAGTTTCAAAAATGATTTTAGAGTTGGGAATTTGCTTTAAAAAATATTTCGGAATAATATGCATATCTTGATTGATTGACTATTTTATTTTTCCGGGAGCGCCAAGTTCTTGGTTCACAGCTACTTAGTAACTAGTAGAGAAAATGAGACTTTGATGTAGGATGATGACGTGATAATTTGATATAAATTATGTGAGACTTTGATGTACGATATTATGAGACTTTGATGTAAACTTTTGCAATTGGTGTGATTGATTCATTGATTGATTAATTATGTCGTGTTTCCAGGCGCACCAACTGCTTTGTTCATTACTCCCGCACATGTATACTTGGGTTTTTCGTTCTTGGCGCACCAAGGTCACGGACGAAAAATGGAGGGGGAAAGCTTTCTCCAATAGGGAGCTTACACATCACTACTGTATTGTGATGTCGAAGCTCCCAATTGGAGAAAGCCTTTCCGTCTCACGTCATCATCGAAAAACCCAAGTATAGCGTTTGTTATATCCCAGGAGGAGGCTGCATACCTCCCCCTGAAACGTGATATCCGGTGCCGATCTACAGATCGGATTGCAGGGTTTCCCCTCCTCCATGTATCTCCTCAGATACCGCCTAAACCAGGTCAAGGTCCAAACTTCCGAATTTTCACTTGACATGTGCGAAAGTGTTGTGCATTTAAGTGCATGTGTCTGCTTAAAAGCAAAGGAGAGGGCAAGGATGGGAACAGATAGATCGCGCGTAATTCATGGCTCGTTTGTTTGGGCACCAGCATTTGCCTGGAAGTGGTCGGAGAAAGCACGGGGAAATCAGAGCTTGCTAGAATGCACCCCAGATACTTACTGACTTCGATCCAGCTATGTAGTTAATGTCGAAACTCAATCACAGTTGGGATTCAATCCGACGACTACCAGATCATAGATACTGCAGAGGAATCACAGTCACTTAAATTTATATAATAAATTTGTGTGTGTGTGTGTGTGTGTAAAATACGAGTATTATGTAAATTAATATTCGAAACATAATTGTGTGTGACAGAAACAAGACAAAAGAAAATTACTTTTCTATGAACAATTCGGTCAGCGATATATAATCAGAAATCCAGCAGCTTGAGCGTGATAATGACTGCTGATAACGTTTCGGATAATTTCTTAGCGGGTATTACAATACATCTAGTTCTTAGAGTCTCATCAATGAGAGTTAACAAAAATCGATGTCTGATATGCCAACTATATGTCTCCCTTTAATGTTCCTACAGATGCAACGTCTTGGCTTACGCATGTACTTCTTTCACTAGCGATGCAGAAGCAACTCTTACCGAGTACCAATTCCAGGGTCTCTCTCACTGCACACACACTGTGGGCTTCTGTTTGTAGTTCTTTGTGTTTGCTGTTCTTCCTTTCGCCGTCTCCGCTCCAACCGGAGCTGCTGTGCCGGGGCTGCCTCCTCGCCTCGCCTCCCCGCTCTTCCCCCCCCCGTTCCCTTCCCGCCCCGCTCGCTCCGCGCCGACCGCCGGGGCAAGTTTCCGTGTAGGGCGCCGCGGCCACCTGCCCGGCAGCCAGCGCCCGCGCGCGCCGCCGCCACCCGCTCCGCCTGCGCCGGCGCTTTCGTAATGCGCTGCGCCAAGCGGCGTTTCAAAGCGATACCGCCGCCACCGCCCCGGCTGCTGCGCCTCTCCCATTGCCATCACCTCCGCCGCCGTCTCCTCCGCCTCCCAGAACTCCCCTCCCCTGTTCCTCGACTCCCTCACATCCACACTCTCATCGTCCCCCGTATGCACAACCTCTCGCCGCCTACTGCCCGCGCCTCCACCTTTTGCATACCTCTTTCCCTCCCTCCCCACACCGCTTCCACAACCTCCGGCTCCATGTCTTCCCGCCTCCCGTCTCTTTCATACCCTCACCGCCCCCTTTACCAATACCGCCCTTTGCCACCACACCTACCACTTCCACACCCTCATTGCCCCCCTACATACATCGCTCCCATTACATTCACCGCCTCCACTGCTCCGCCAGATGATACTGCCCCGTTCACCCCCCAAACATCATTATTCCCACCCCATCAACCACCCTTCTCCCACCCTACCCCCAGGCCCGTTGAGGTTGACGAACAAGCAATACCAGGAAACCTACTGGAAGTATGATAGATCTAAGTTAATAGCAATTTACATTTGTCCTAGTACATATTGACTCGATTATCCCAGCAACAGTCCCTGCAAATATTAAATTTACATTGACACTACAACCAACTATGTCTTTCATTGGAATCAACATTTCGTGTGTGCTTCCTGAATTACCTGTAGAACCTGATTATGGTTTCCAAGGTCTGTGAAGATCATTTAGCATGCATGGAGCTCTTTTTTTCTCATTACACTTCCTTGGGTACAGGTTCCTTCCTTACAGTCTACGCTGTAATGAGCACGTAGTATTAGCATACTACGTGCCCCACATCTTCGTTAAATTACGTTGACTTTTGAAAAGACTGCAAATGTTACAAAACGTTAATACAGATTTAATGATTACTTAAGCTTGAAATATCAAATTTAAAAATAAGTCACTTCAGAAGAAGAATGCAATTTCTAAGGGGAAAAAACGGTGCTGAAGGAAAAATAAATGCGCGATTCTTTGATAGAACGAATTCCGATCAGGTTTCGTATCGTCTCCATCCCATGAATTATTATGCCATCGAAATTTTTATCTTCAAATTAATTATCTTTCAGTTTAATGTGCGTTAAAATGCTATCCACGAAGCGGTCCCGTGCTCACTGCCGAATCGGTAACTCACAAGAAAGGCCCGATCCAACTAAAAATCTGCACCGCGGCGCCCGAAAAAGAACAAATCGCCCACGTCCTCCGACGAGGGGACGTCAAAGCCTTTTCCGAAAGAGAGAACAGGCTCTTGTCCGCTCGACCCTTAAATGTATCCTCAATCCATCGAAAGGATCGGGGAGAAGGCTTCGCGAGCTCGCTGCGGCCGTAGCAGCGAACGCAAGTCTCCACCAACGAAGATGCGTTTTTCACGAAATGGTTTTAGAGGCAACGAACCTTAAAGCTTGATAAAATTTAGGAAGAAGGTCACAAGAATAATCTTATTTGATGCTTTATAGTTTTATTAAATAGCTGTGTTCGTAATTTAAGACATAAAATTATACTTTATACAAACAGTTTTGTACTAACGGTTTAGAATAATGAATAGAGAACATGGATGTATTTTTAGAATAAACTTGCAGCTGGTCGCTAATAAGTCAGTGAGGTTGATGCGACTTGGAATAAAGATGATATCTATTGATCAATAAACTTACTAACACCAGATAAATTATCCGCAAAATAGATACTTATTTGAAAAACCTACCCCTGAAATATAACAATCAACATTTTCTCGTATTAAACTTCAGAACAGATAACATTAATTTCGTTTCCTAAAGAATCAAACACTGCAATCTACTTTTCATTGATTAACATTGTGGGAAAGCACGGTATACCGAAACATCCCCTCCTCTTGGTGTTATTATTATTCAACAATTCTGTGGTCACGGGGTAAAAGTTCTTCAGTCAATTTTTGGGTAAACTGAGTTAAGTTCTGAAACTACAAGTTAAGTATCTACATTTTATTTTAGTAAAACGACCGAATTCAAATGTTGCCTCCGTAACTACACGAAAGTCTTGGGAAATAGCGTTGAGCGTAGGAAAAAGCGTTGGCTTAATAATCTAACCCTTGTTTTCTCCGAACTAAGAGTTTTGACTTTAAAAATTTTACCCCGTGACCATAGAATTACTCAGACTCTGAAAAAAATGTGTATGATTTAATTTTAAGAACAAAAATTGAATAAATTTATGCAAAAAACATCCAAGCCACAAAAATCATACGGTTAAAAATAATTTGGTGTAATGATGTGTGTGGGCATTCGAAACTGGCGCGCGCAGCACAGCAACGCGCGTTTTGGGGGCTTTGCTCTAAGAAGCAGCTACCGTTATAAAATGTCATTGGCGTGACATCGTCTCTACTAGTATAAGATCGGTTGCGAGCGCCAGAAGGGAGCAGTTGGTAATCCTTTCAGGAAGATGGCGACCTGATTGGAGAATTAGTTAGAGCTCTTGAATGGGTTGAAGTATTTACTGCTTACGTTATAGTGCCTGGTATTGTTTAGTCTGTTGGAAAGTGGTGAGCTGTTCTGTAAGTAGGAACATAGACTCGATACGAAGACTGTGCTGCAAACCCTGTTTTTTTACGATGTAATTGTTGTACTGGCTTATAATGGTGTAAATTCATCTGGATTATTGTAAAAGAATGCTTATTATTATTGTTCCTTCCCCTTTTTTTGTGTATACTTCACTTGGAAACCTAGAACTTATTTTAAAATTTAGAGCAGCAAGATGCACGCCGAAAATTAAATATGCATGGAATGTCTTCGTAGAAAAGCTAGAAAAGTTCTACATATCCACTACATGAAAAATAGAAAAACCCAAAAATATTATTTCATGTCGTTCATTATTAATTAAATCTTGAATATTAATGAAATAAAGAGGATTAATACGTTGTAAAACAATACAATTACTGAGAACTCAGAGTTCATAATCTTTCATAAAATGTAATGGAAATGATTTATATTTACCAAGTTCTGCGCATGTGTGATGTAAGGAAATATGGCAAAAAATTCTGCTGTCCACCTTACCCTAAAAATGTAATGTATCACATAATCTTAAGCACTGCGGTTTTTGTAAGACGACAAGTGTGTCAGACGGTTGCTGTACATTGCGTTCATACTCAAATGCATAGTTCTGAGATAGCTGGCACTCCAACGAATCTCCACAGTAAAATAATATAGTCCAGTCAAAAGGTGCTCAAAATGGCCCGATTCAAGAAAAAAATCTGTCATTTTTCTCAACGGTTATATATGTTTTTGAGGGAGCTAAAATCGAATTTGATGTTTGCCACATCAAAAATGTCTTTTTTACTGACAAAAACGAAAAAAAAACAACTAAAAATGTGGCACTTTCTCTAGTTTTTCGCTTTTATCTTCAAAACTATGCGTTCTATCGAAACTATTGTTATTTACAAAATTAAAGTTGATAACATTTCCTACAAAATACATATATAAATTTTAGATTTGTGAAAAACGATTCAGGCGCTAGAGCGCCTAAGATGATAAAGTGGAACATGATAGAAAGCATGATAAAGTGGAACTAGAGTGCCGGCGCGAGATAGGTTGGCCGGAAAGAGCTATTCTCCCGCTTTGGCCAGAAGCCCAAAAAGGAAATGTTATCTTCTTTCATTTTCTAAATAACAATAGTTTCGATTGAACGCATAATTTTGAAAATATAAGGGAAAAACTAGAAAAAGAACGAAATTTTTAGTTTCTTTTTGTCTGTGAAACCGACCTTTGTTGAGGTGACAGACATCAAATTCGAATTCAGCACCCTCAAAAATATATAGAACCGCTGAGAAAAACGACAGAATTTTTTCCTGAATCGGAATTTTTTCCTGGGTCAGAAACAATTTTACTGGACTAATAGACTCTTCATTGCAAATAGGGACCCCTAGCGGGCCGACAGACGCCGCGTGACAATGCACACATATACGAACAATGCGTTTATTAGAACGATTACAAACCAAACAATGAAATAATGAACAAATGACTGCAGATAAGTGTTTATTCTAATAATTTTATAATCTTATTGAAATTTAGTATTTATAGTATAAAACCGGTTAATAACAGCAAGCAACTAAATCTGCTCCTCTCTCCTTTCATTTAAAACAAAAATCACGAAATTTAGTTGAGAGAAAATCTCAAACTTCTTTCTAAACGATCCCTTTTAAAATATAAAGATTTTGCAATTTTCTAAATGTCAGAGGTTTTAATGAAACTCGGAACGTTAACATACTTGGCTCAGACAATATGAACACAGATCTTCAGCCTGAGAAGGGTAATATCCATTCCTTCTCCCTTCCTCTGCAGACTTTGCCGTTCCTATCGGCCATGCCAACGGCCCCCCCCCTCCACCGTTGTTTGCCATGGACGACCCCATAGGAACACCTGTCCCTGCAGTTGGACCTCTCAAGTCATCGCAAGCGCCTTCCAGTGTCTTAAGATCTCTGTCATGTTTATCTGAAGACTAGTCTGGTGCGAAAGAGTGCGGGGCGTTCTGTTAAGCTTTCGGATTGGCCGCGGGCGGCGTGTCCCAGTGATGGCGAGGAACGGGACAGGCTCTGAAGGGAACCGTGGGACGAAGAGGGGCGAGGCAGGGCGGGGATGGGCGAGGCGGGGTGAGGCAGATGGGACTGGGAGAGGCAGTGAGAAGAAGAGCGGGGTGCCTGGTTCAATGCGAAAGAGGAGCTGTCTGGCAGGGAGGGCGCGGGTCGTGGATTCTATTTCCGGCGGGAGGCCCCGGCGCGGATGCAAGGGTGTGTGGGGGCGGGGGCGGGTGGCGCGGGAAATGAAACGACGGGCGGCGCGGTGGTGGCGCCGGCGGCGACCCACTAGGCAGCGGGCGGAGCCCAACCCCCGCCCCCGGCCGCGCATCTGCCGCAGCCGCAGCGTTGACTGGCAGCGGGGGCGGGAATCCCGAGATGGCACGCGCGCCCCGCCTCGCCCCTCCCCCTCCCCGCCCACCCCCGCCTGGCTTTGCCCACGAGAGGCCTTGCTCGCCGCGGCGCAACCATGATTATTCCAGCGAGGCAGGAGCACTCCGGCGGAATGTTACGGGCCTACTCCAAGCAAGGGTTCAGATGAATATTCTGGGAATGGAGGCGGATGGAATGAAGGAATGTACCAGTGGCACAGGATTTGGAAGCCTGTTGATGGAATGTATAGAAAAAAGTCACTAGCACCCATTTAAGAAAAGGTGCCACTAGATTCTTTTACGTCTTTTCACAACACGTGGTGCTTTTTGTCAAATAATCGAAGTAAAAAAAAGAATATCATAAATAACTTTATTCTTCATGTGTAGCCTACATATTGAAACTATTTTCAAATATCAATATTTAATATAATCTGATCCGCACTGGGGATAACCAATCTGAAACGAGTGTAAAATATCTGGAAATTATTAACACAATGTGCCCGACTTTGATCAAACCAATCTGAAATATGTTTGCAATTCTGAACTTATTTTAAGCACTTATAAGTGCTTGAAACTATCGATCTTAGTAATTTATTGATGCCTGACTCCCATGTTCTTTGACCTTCAATATTACTTACATGGGCCGACGTCCCATCCAGTACGGACTAGGTAAATGCTGAAAATGTATTATATTAAGAAGAACACAACTTGGTTGATTAGCGGAGTCTCTCAGTCTGTCTGTCAAAAAAATCAGCCTTCATGTTTAGATAACACAATTACATTATTTATTGCTGCTATTGCATGTATTATTTACAATATTTTACTTTATAAATTATTAGGATACCATCAAATTGAATATATATCTTTAGGCCTTTACTTTAATAAAAAAGTATAATAATTTATTTGCTAAGAATGATTTGCTGTCTTGCAAGATGTTTTTCGTGGCGCTTACAGTTTGTGAAATTGATGTCTTCCTCGTCGACCGCGCTGTCGAAGTTAATCATCCCCGAAAAATACCGTCGACCTCCAGTAATCTTCTGATCTTCTTTCTTGATGTTGAAGTTATGTTCAAGTTCCTAAATCCAATATTAAACCATTTACACTGTTCACTTAAAATAGTTATTCGTGAATACCTCAGGTAGACATCCCTACTCGAGACTGTTTTCGTTCACTGTAACTAAACTTTCTATCTGCCGAACTATTAAAATGACTAGCTAGCTTTGCATGTTCTCGCGACAGTGACTAACAATCTTCTGTGCTCGCAACAGCGACCAAATACCTTCTGCCAAAATTATGGCTCTGATGCAACATGTCACTTTCGTTTCCGTTGGTTTACAACATTTTTGTTAATAATTTTGATATTCGCTGTAACTCGTTTCCCGAGCGTCATCTATCTTGAATCGACGTCTACGTATTTACTCAAATCTGTCATCCTTGGCTGTGTATCTTCATTGTATTTTGATAGGTGACGCTTCCGAAATAAAAAAAATATATTCTATAAATGTCCTCGTCCCAGATCATACGTCCCTTTGTTTATTTTGTTCTAGGAATCTCCACTGACCCATTTTTTTTATTTTGGCCTCCAAAAATTTCTAAGTCCTACTATTTATATCACAGTATTTGCATCTAATACTTCAATGTCGAATACGGCTATCCAATGCCCTCTTAGTAAATGTAGCATACTATTCTTTTACTTTCGCTCCCGGGTACCAATACTTCGAAATGAGTCACTATTCCATATTGTTCTCCTCAAAACATCCCTTCAAATATGTCTCAATATTGATTATTATTTATTTCCTACAACATTGTTCGACCAATGGGTCAACAACAAACTAAATCGTACCCAGGAATATGGCTGAACACAAGGCCCTTCGAATTTGAAACTTGTTATAATTTCTGAGTATATCAACTTCATCAGAATAGGATATTTAGGATATTTCGAAGTTGTTCTAAAAATGATTTCAATTTATTTGTTTTTAATTGTTTTTGCTTGGATGAAGGACAGTTGTTAAGATATGAAAATATAAAATTTTATACGAGTTGTATGAACTCGTGGTAAAGAACAATTGAGGGATGTAGCATCTCTTATCATGGACGCGAGGTTTGATGGAGACTGGATCGAGTTAGCGAGTTGATGGACGCCTGAATGTAGGTCGAAAATATTAACGTGAAATTCTGGTTGTATAACCCAATTAGTAGAGAATTCAGGATATTGGAAGTGTGGCGAAACCTTGGCGAAGGTACTTCAGCAAATTACTCGGTGGTTCACAGGTAATGAACTAGATATCTTCGGAAGTGGAGAAGGTAATATTTGCCGATTGATTCTGGTTACATGAAATCACGAATAATATAGTATTTACTTGTGTTTCAACTTAAAATGTTCTGATTTAAATTACCTCAAGAGAGAGGACAACGGACAGCGACGTTTGGTGAATGGCAATACAGCTGCAGCTCAATTTATTGGCGTTCAAACGATCACAATATTTCACGTGTGCATACGCTGTTGCGGGGACCTTGAGTTCAGTAGATTTGTACCAATAGTACTTTCTATATATGATAAAAATCCGATTTTCATTAAACCCCCTAAAGTTTCGAAAACAGTAAAAGTTCAACTTTTTTGAATTCGTCCTACACCTTTATAATTTGAGCTTGCGATTTCTTCCTCTTCACTATCTCTTCCTCTTTATTACCACTTTAAATCAATTCTAGTAAATGAAAAAAAAAATAGTGTCCGCGTAATTTTGAATAATGTCTTCACAATTTTGCGCGTGTACCTTTTCTTGAAAAACTTTGAATTTTTAAAAATTAGATGGAGTGTGTGTTGTGGCAGTGTCAGTTTGTGTTACGATTGGTGTTGTGCGGCGTGAGGGCGGCCGCAGGTGTGTGAGGGCGGAGCGGCCGCAGGTGGCCGGGCGGCTTACTCACGCCGAGCCGCGGTGGCGGTGGCGGTGGCGCCTTGCCCAAGAGGCCGCGGTGACGCCGGTGGATGCTGGATTCCTCGCAGGCCAACGCCAGCACCTCTGATTCACACGGCGCTCAGCGTTGCGGCGGCGGCCCCAGCGCGCAGGGAGGCGATGTCGATGCCGATGGCTTCAAAGCATCCATTATTACCTACTGAGTTAGTCCAAGGCCAGACGTAGGATTCAAGGGTGTGTGTGTGTGTGTGTGTGTGTGTGTGTGTATGTGTATATATATATATATATATATATATATATATATATATACACATACATACATACATACATACACTCACACATACACTGGTCGAAAACTTGTTTTTGTCCGCTGGGTGCTTAAATTGAAGTTTTCGATGAGAAAACATGTTTTGTGAAACATAACGATTTTTAGCATAATTGTAGAGGACGCACTGATCGCTCAAACATGGCATTTTTAGTACATTTTTGACATTTGGTCTTGTAGAACACAATAGATGCGTCGGAAATGTCTGAATATTTTTTTCTCACACTGATACCGAACAACCCTTGTACAAACCTAATTTTTTCAATGACTTAAGTATTGGTAAAAATGGCCAAGAAGTACCATTTCCCCCCAATTTTTGTGATTTTCTGACCTATACCATGTTTTAATTGCCCAATCTTCAGGGAAATTCATTCATAGAGGGTTTTTGCGTCTCTGAAAACACATCCTTTACACAAATATAACATACTTTATGTGGCGCCCAAGATTTGTCCTGATCAAGTTTAATGCCAAAATATGAAAAATACACATTTCTAGCAAAGTTTGTAATGATCCGTTGGTGTTTTTTTAATCACAAATTCGCCACGAATATAATAAGGATTGTTCTTATTACTATGACTAGCCGTGACTGGACACTGCTAAACTAGTATCGTTTCTTGATAGCAACAATGTAAACACGTGCGCTTCCTATAAGACAGACACGGTACTGCTTGTCAAATATTTTACCAAAGAGTATACTACCCTCTCTGTCGTCGTAATACTATCTCATTCTAACTACCTGCATCTCATACATTTCTAGATACTCAGAGCTGCAGTTGCTTAGCTACACAGAGAAAATGTTAAAATGTAAACAAATGGTGGGTGACACAGAATTTTTAATGTTTTTTTTTGGAATCAGCACACTTAAAATGATAAGAATTAGGTGAACACACACAAAAAGTTTTTTGGTCGTTGGCCTGTGTTATTAGTGATTCCGGACGCGTCAACGTGAAGTTATTAGTCCCATAAGTGTAGTGTATGTTTTATCTTGAGGTGATGGTGATATTTCCCCTGCTCAACGGCGAGATCCGGCGCCGACCTACCGTCAACTAGCGGAGTTTCCCCAACCAGGTATCTCCCACCAGCGGGGCACCGTCCCAGCTGGGACAAGCTCTGTGACGAGCGGCCGGTCTCCCGGCATGTGTGGTAGTGTAGTGCATATTAGTGTGAGTGTGTGTGTAAAGGGTGAGGATTCGGCAAGGCAGAGGAAGGAAAGATCGCGCGCGGTCAGTTTGTTAGGGTACTGCTCTGGCATTCGCCTGGTGTCGATCGGAGAAACCACGGAAAACTACCGATCAGAGCAGCCGGCTGTTAGAATTCACCTCCAGACAGCGATTGAATTCGACCTAGCTGACAAGCCAGTGTCGAAAATCCTACCGCCGTCGCGACTTGAACCTAGGACATCCCGGTCACAGGCACTGCGGTTACATTAGTTGATGCAATGAGCCATCTCTCCCGGTTTTACGTTACGAAAATCAATTATTTTACGTTGCAGCACAATTTATCCAATTGGAAACGCTATTTGGCTTAAGCGGACCATTATTTATTTGTCTTACAGCAGCTTTTGACCTATTCATTGTTCGCAGATTTTCATGACTGCTGCACATTTTTGGAAAACAAGTAATTTACATTGTAGCATGTTGTACGATTGAAAATTGTCGGTATAACTAATATGGATATTACTGGATATTCAATAAAGATGCTTGTTCATCGCACACAGATATTTGGTGCAGTTGTGGGTGGTCTGAGTACTCTTTTCGAAACAATTCAGCTCACCTGTCGAGGTGTCTTGTCTATCTTTCGAGGACAAGGCATTTAGTGCATGCCTGAGGCGTTCATTGAGTGGGTAATCCGGAACAAACAGATAACTGGCGAGCATGTCAACACTGCGCTATCTTTCCGTGCGTGGGGCGGCGCGGCACAGGCAGAGTGGTGAGTGGGTGAGGGCGGACGCGCTGTCTGAGGCCTCAGTGCGTCACCCAGAGGAGGACGTGGACGAGCGGGGGATCCGGCCTCTCCGCTGTGAATCACGGGGGCTGTGGTGTTGGCTCTGCTAATGCGCCGCTGGAGATAATGGCCCTCGAGCGCCTGCGTGACTCGGCACCTCCGCGCTCCTCGCGGAAGTCCATGGCAACAGCGGTCACTCTCTTGGCCAATCGCTACATTGGCTCGGAATCACCAGAAGTGCTAAAGCAAGCTTCTGATTTTTTTAGCACTCTGAATGGAGCGATTAATACAAGCTATCTCGTGGTTAATAATAATTAATAATAATTTCACATGGATAATAATATTAATGATAATAAAAATAATTGAGCAAAAATACCAAATTGAAAATGACACAACAAGGCTAATGGTAGCCGAGAAGCTTAAACAGAAAATCCAAGCATCCAAGCATGGGTTCAACGAATTAGACTTGATATAACACTTTGTGTAGTCAGTATCCATGTTTTGTAGGTCCTCGATACCAAAAAATCGATTGAGGGCAAAACGTCTGTCCTTCTGTCCGTGGTCAACGCTAGCGCCTAAACTGCTCAGGTGATTTTCTCCAAAACTGATATTCCTCAATCGATCTGGCTGATGACGCGGCGCCTTGAATTCGAAAATGATATTTTAATTTTTGTGGGTACTTAATATGAAGCCTCTGGGATGCGTTCAACATTTTTCAATTAAACTTCGTCCTAAGATGGCGTGAAGAACGCTTAAGACAATAGTACATGTCTCATTTTTGTTGATATCCCAGATTTTTTGGAAATTGCAATAGTTCAAATTTTTCGGCGTCTTTCTACAACTAAAATAGTAAAGATAGATATATTTTCCTTAAGGAAATCTGTTCTTGAAAGTCAGATCTTGAAATAAGATTCTGAACAATTTATCGAAAATTTAAGTAGTTTTCACGTATTTTTATGTGAAATAAGGCAACATTTTAATTTTTTTAACACTTTTTTTCAAAAACCGCCCGACAATTTTTCTGTAAATTCTATCCTCGTATGTATAAAAGGTGATGCTATTCTCATTTTCGACGAACACTATATTTTCGAAAATTACAAAATGTTAATATTTAAAAATCACAAAATTGAAGAAAGAAATTTTTGCTTTAAAAAAATCTGATCTAAAAATCAACTATTTAAAAAAGGTCATATTTTTTGGAAAAACTATAACTATTTGCGTAATTTCTGCTTGAAATGAATGAAATATTGTAACGTACTGAAGTGAATGAAACAGACATGAAACAGACACTGCATTAACAATATTTACATTTATTGACAAGAACTTAACAATTAAAGAAATTTTACAAATACTAATTAAATCGCGGCAACCTTTTTCTTTCCCTTGAAACCAGGTACACCGCGTGATGCTATCGGACGTTACGTCCCCGGTATCCACGTACCTACATGGCCTGGCGCCAAAACCGGTCTCCGCTCCGGAAACCACGTGCTGGAGTGTACTGGAGATACCACCCAGCCCGTCGGCTAACAACAAGCTCTACGAATCTATCTGAATCTCCGCGAGCGCAGAAAGCGCCCGCCTTATATACACCCCCGTCTCTTTGTTTGCGAGGGATGTTTCCTGGAGCAGTCACATCGTGTCGGTCGCCCCTTTACTTTTAGCTCAGGTGCGCCCATTCACTACATCTTCCGGCTCAGGTATGCCTCTCGCTTGGAAACGTTGCCACAACGGCACAATATACAGATGTACCACCAAGAATTAGCCACGAGAAAAATCTTCGAAGAACAGGAATGGATCTAAAGTATATGAAAAATTAGTGACATTTTAAATGTAATTTACTATTGAAAATTCCATTATTAATTCGAATTTTTTCTCTATTCTGAAATTTGTATTCTCAATGTGTTGATTTTTTTTCAATCAGTCTGCAAACTTTAATTTAACTTGGCCCAGTTAGCTTTTTCATCTTCAAAAACTGTTTAAATGTAATATGAAAGAATAATTGAAAAAACTTTAGTACGATAATTTTGTACTAACTTCTATTTAATTTATGATATTACCACCGTACGCACCGTACAAGTTATTCCGAGAATTTAATTACTGAAATCAGAGATGAATGGGAGAGGAATAAGAGAAGGAGTTTATTTAGTTGACGTTAATGTTACAATGTCTCTATGTTCAAGAAAATGGAACATTCAACTATATTAAAGTCGGGAAGAATATAGTATAAATATAAATGCATAAGATTGACATTATGTAATAACATCATTGTTTCGTATGCATTCATTAGGCATATTGGATGGCCTTTAGTTCTAGATATTCAGTTTGTGAAATTATACTTGTTTGTCTGAATAATGTGCTGAAGATCATGCGAGAGGTCGTGTTTTTGTACCTGCACTTGTGCGCCATTACACTGTTTGATGAAGACCTGGGGAGGAATGTTCTTTCAAGATAATCACTGAAATTGCTGCCATTGCAGAACAACTCCCTCAAAGTTCTGATTTGATAAATACGTTTGCACATGATAATACGTTTCCTCATTGCGAAAGTCGCAGTGTCAAAGACCACACAAATACCAATTGTAATCATCGTGACCTCGGGGAACTTTCTTTCACGTAAATAAAACAACTCGACGTCCTAGCAGCTGATCTTCAAGCTAAATAGCTCTCAACAACCTTGGAATAAGGTAGATGGAAGCTCCAAAAGATATGTTAGACCTTGGTGTGCTAAAGACGATTTTAAATTCGCTGCACAGCGACCTCAGTATGGAGAGCAAAGGTTAATATATTTTTTGCCTGGACAATTATCAAGAACTTGTAAGACAAAGTAATCTCCAACTAAGACTCATATGATGAACTTGTCTAAGGAAAACTAATATCACTTTGTTATCAGCAATTACCAGGACTTTTTAGTCATAATTAATTGATGACCATACTCATTATGAAAGAGTTGCTTTGATAAAGCGGCGATATGTCGGTCAGCAGAGAGTAGAAAAGGCGTGCCCGGGAATCACATGCTTGCACTGGACCTCAGCGCTCGCACAGAATGGACCTCGGGACAGGGACGGGACTCGCTCTCGTGATGGCGCTGATGAGGGTGGCGTCGTCCGCGGAGGATGACAGCTCGACGCTCGCCTCTGTCGTCGTCAGCGCCAGACGGAACGCCACCGCCCATTGGCTTGTCAGCGTGAGTTTCTCTATACGAATCAGGTCTCTCTCCAGAGGCGTATCTAGGTATTCAGGCACCCATAGCAGGCATATGGTTTACGCCCCTGTCAGGATACTTCAAATGAGGGTTGTTGTTATTTGTTTTAGCGGGTATACTCTAAATAGCGCCTCTTGTGAGTGGCGCCCATGGCACGTGGCATGTCTGCCGTACCTGCCGTACGTCTCTGCCTTTCTCCCTTCCGAATTCCCCTTCGGGCTGAGTTATCCCAAAGGCAGCGTTACCGTTTCTCGTAGTCTCTCTGATCAGGAAATCCTAGGGTTAAAGTCCTATAAATCCTAGGGTTAAATTTTCGGCATAGCTAAGTCGAATTCAGCCGCTGTCCGGAGGAGAATTCTTGCGGGCGGGTGCTCTACCACATATTTCCGGAGGTTAGAGCAGCTCTGATAGAGCTAGTCCTCGTTGGGGAAGTGTCTCGCTGTGGGGTGATACCTGGACCGTTATGAAAAAAAAACGATACGTGGAATCCTAATCCGAACATCATTTATACCTAATATGTAACATGTATATATTGTGTATTGAGATTACGTAGATATCCTAATGGAAATTCTAAAAATGAAATGATAGAGTATTTTAAAACATTGGTACCCGGAAATGACAATATGGGAGTAGCTTAGTAATGAGTACATGATTGACATGCAAGATATAGGGTAGCCTTACTGGATATGGTAAGAATTAGATGCAAATATTACGACGTCAATATTAAGACTCAGCTATATTCGAGGTGGGAATAAACAGTGAATATGGAACATTGGCTATTCCTAACATTAAATAAATACCGTCATGATTTGGGACATGTCCGATTATAAAATATAATATTGATATTTGGGTAGCGTCATATGATGGACTGCAGGAAAGATGGACAACCAATGGTGACTCGTTTTAGTAGAGGTGTAGGCGTCAGGACAGGACGATAGGCGATTGTCAGCTGATGGGTGCCAATGGCAAAATTACTTATAAAAAGTTATAAGAATAATGAAAATGTAGGTGACATGTTTCATCGAGACAGTAATTTTGACAGAAATCATCTGGTCGTCGCGTCGTAGCGAGAATTTGAAAAGATATTTGGTCTTCATAACCGAGCACTTGAGCTTTTCAGACGTGCTAGAGGTCCATGTTGCAAGAACGTTCAGTTAAACCGATTTCAAGTAGTGTCGATGTATAAATGTCCATCCGAGACATTCGGGAAATAATCTCATGTAAATAGGCTGGGTTAGGTAATATTAGATTTAAAGACATTAACATTCGTCCAATATTAACATCGATATAGGAGAACAGAAGATTACAGATGGAATTCAAGACTCTTCGTGGAAACTTCTACACTTCAGCAGTCTCAGTCGAGTAGTACAACTCGTTCACAAACCGTAAGCGTCGCGGAAAACGTCGTGCAAGCAAATAAAACAATTCATTTCAAAGAGAAGAGAAAACAGACATTCAAAAGCCTTTTAATAGATACAAGAAATAACATTTAAATGTAATGGCATGCCAATGATACTTTATTTCATAAAGCCAAAATTTGTACATAAAATAATGACGTTAGTATTAATAAACCATGTAAATATGTAATTACAAAAAGAAAGCTGGTTCATTTAATAGATAAACTCCGCAAACAAACCATTTTATTTTTTCAACAGAGTAAGTTTTCAGATAATTACCAGTCCGCACTTGATGGGACGTCGACCTGCGTAAGTATTACTCAACCAAATAAGAACATTGAAGCCGGGAATTCATAAAAAATGTAATAAAAATTAAAATGTTTAAAGTTCAAAATATTGTCAAACCTGAATATAAGAACTTTCAAATTGGCTTGCACAACGTAGCCATATTTTGATAATAATACCCACATGTATATTGAAAACGTTTCAATATGTGTGTGTGTGTGTATATATATATAGTGCATGTAACATGTATTTATTATATAATATATATATATATATATGTATGTGTGTGTGTGTCTGTGTGTGTGTATGTGTGTCCAAGATGTGAGTGACTTCTGCGCAGGTGGATGTGGAGAGCGGCGTCCAGCGCATCAAGTCGGGCGCGGGCGCGGAGGCGGCAATGGAGATGCGAGCGGCGCTGGGGACGGCGCGACGCGGGGCTCACCACACTCTGTGCCTCACCTCCACCTTCATAGGCACGTTGCTTATTCGAATTATTGCCACTATTATTATTAAATATTATTATACTTGTTCATTACTCCTCTACTTCTCAAGAAATGTCGGATCATTTCTGCTCAAGACACAACTTGCCTGTACAAAAATATAGAACTGTAATGAACAGCGTCCTCATCTAGTGTTCTAAACAACTTTTGTGTAGTCCTCCATTAATGATTTTGGTGATGTATTTGCTTCCTTGGCCTTTTATCCACCTCATTCAAAATTCAAAAACTTTCTGGTGATGCTTGCTGTACCTAGGAAAGCGTCCTTTTCATAGTTCTGAGTTGTTTTTCTTGAAACACCAGACTTTTTCCAGACTTCTCCCAACTCCTTGTGACTTCACATTTTCCCGATAATATTACAAGTGCTATCTTCACTCCCTGCAATGTGTACATATCCTTCAACTCAACAGCTAGTGTCTGATATTTTCGTTTTTTCTCAGCAACAGTTAACAGTAGATTGTCGTCTAAAGGAACTGCAACATCAATAATCATAGCTATTTTCGCAATTTTATCAAATAAAACTATGTCTGCTCTGTCGTCTTCGACCGTCCTGTCAGTTATAATTTTGCTGTCCCATAGTGTTCGTGCTAGATTATTACTGATTGCTTTCTCAGGATTACAGTTATAATACGGCTGCTCTTATTCTACTAGTTGATAAATTTTTGCAAGTGCCCAATGAATTACTTTGGCTACATTATTATGACGCTGCAAATATTAAATTTGTGCCAAAATGGACATCCAATGCATATCTGTTGGATAGATGCATTGGTAGTTTTACATAATCGGCATTTGCTATCAATCTATCATAACATATTTGTCATTGACTTTGGTTTTAATCACTTGGACTTATATGGAGAACAGGAATCCCTCTGTTTCACCATAAAGACCCACCTGTTCGCAGCAATTCTGTAGACCTTTCAATATCAACATCCTCAGAACTCAACGTTGCTATAAACCTGTCATGCAGTTCTTTTGTATTCCAAACATTAATTCGATCCTGAGGTGTGAAGTATAGGAAATCTCTGTTCTTTGGTCCTAGACTTAACGGGCTGATATTTTTATCCTGAGAGGAAATTGCTTTATGAAGTGGAGTATCAACTGACAGAAAATAGTGACGTAATATCTCATCCTGCTGACGACATAGTGCTTCCAAATTCAGTAGTCCTCTGGCTGTATTATTTCGAGATAGATATGGAGGCGTTGTTTTAATAGTGGTACAACTCCATTAACACTCATTTCGAAATATTCAGCTGTAAAGTTAAATACATTTATTTGAACTGCAATTGGGTATGACCCGGTGGCAGTTGATTAACAATAATTACAATAATAATAACAAGATAATAAAAAAGTACAATACAAAACGATACAATACAATACGATGCAGTAATCATACTATCGCTAATATTAAGTGTTACGACAATTATTTCAACTCTACTATGATATACAACAATTATATGTTAGTGATAATAAAAATCAATATGAACCACATAGATATTGGCTAAATCAGATTGAAAAAAGGCATTTATCACCTTCACTACACTTCACTGCACTGCACTACACTACACGACACTGTTTTGCATTGGATTATACGAACCAGCACTTCACAGTATTTCACCACACTTCACATCACTTAGTTACTCATTTAACATCTAATACTCTCAGCTTGTTCTAACTTTTTTCTAAATTTACGTGCACTTAGAGGAAAGGCCTTGAAAGTTGCTGCGGGTAAACTATTCCAATCTCTAATCGCTCTCTTACAAAATGAGAGTTTCCCAAGATCTGAATATTGATTCCTTGTTCGAATTTTGTGGACGTGATCGCTTCGGCCTAAATAATTTGGTTTTTTCAGTCTAACCTGAATTTCCTTCCATGCTGGCTGACCTACGTACGATTTATAAAGTGCACAAAGCCTCGCCCTTGTTCTTCTCGTTTCTAGAGGTTCCCATGACTTTTTATTATGATTATAAACTTATGATGAAATGAAATGAAAAAATGATTATAAAAATATAGGGGATGTAGTTAGACAAAATAATTGTGTGGTTTTTCTCTTATAAAATATTTACTTGTTCGTCTGAAGATGAAATTAATAAGTAATCTGTAAGCTTCGCGGAAAATTGGGGGTGTAAAGGAATTCTACTATCACAAAAATGACATTAGTGGGCCAAATCGATAGATGTCGTTCTAAAAAGAGTTAGAAAAGAAGGCAATAACGATTCTGAAGCATATTTGATTCCTCTTTTTAC
Source organism: Acheta domesticus (assembly GCA_031308135.1). Taxonomy (NCBI): domain Eukaryota; kingdom Metazoa; phylum Arthropoda; class Insecta; order Orthoptera; family Gryllidae; genus Acheta; species Acheta domesticus. The sequence goes on along the minus strand of JAHLJT010009436.1, from coordinate 147,413,207 downwards.
CTTTTTAGAGATATCTCCACCATTGGCGAAATACTGTGACAGATATTCCAATATCTTTCCTTCATTAACTTTGTCCGCGATTCTCTTCTTCCATGATGACGCAATCTCAACTTTTTATGTGGGAGAAGTTATTAGCTATTTATTACATTGAATATCTCTCCTCATACTCTCAGAGACAGCTCAGGCAGCACACACAACTTCTCCAGCTAGCTCTTCGAGGAAATCAGGTGTGAGGGCACTTCTTCGAAAATGGTATTAATTACTTTGCAGAATCGTAAAACATCTTATTCACAGTTATTTTCGATATACGCGGACGATATTGCAGTGGTGTACCTTGTAACAAAATATGATTCTTTTGATAGTTTTCTCTCAAAGTATTAACAATCGCATGGTTATCATCCACGGATGTTATTTTCAGCTGCTTGTTACTCCTCTAGATGTTCTCTCTCCAGCTCTGCTTCCTACATTAGAGAGTATTGATCCACATTTTGTCGTAGTTCCATTATTTTTTATAGTTTATAGTAATTCCATTCTGTTTTATCTCATCCAATTCTGCAGATGATAATGCATTTCCTCTCTGAAATGAATTCAGTTGACTTCGTTGTTCATTCAGGGTGCTGTTAGGATACATTTTTTTCCCACTTGCGTGCATTCTTACCCCATACCCTTCACATTCTGCATCTACTTTTGTACTTCTATTAAATGCACTCTTTACAGGGATATTCATATACTATTTTTAGCATTTCTTGCGTTGGTCAATCAGACTTGAAGCGGTGGAAGACATTGCAGATGGCTCTGTCCTCAAGTTACTTGGTCTAGAAACAGTTGGTGCTGTGTTCTCTGAGGTCGCCATGAGTGGCGCAGCGCCGCTCCTGGCGTCTTGATCTGTGCCAAGTCCACCGCTGTCCACACGGGAGCTGTGCCGCAAAATTTACTCATATATTAAATCGGTAGTAGCGGCAGGCAATGTGTACAAGAGGCATGGACTTAATCAGCAGGAAGTAATTATTCACGCTTACTAGGTAGTCCTCATTGGTGGGGAATAATTGCAAGCCCCAATCCCTAGCACGAAGGAGTTTCAACGGGTTACCCGGCCCTCTCGAGCAAGGAAAACACGTGTTGATAACTTCAGTGTAGCGCGCGTGCTACCCAGAATATCTAAGGGCATTACAGACTTGTTATTATACCACTTCCTGCGACTGGAAGCCACCTGTCCCTCTAAGAAGGGTCTCCGGCTGCATAGGGGATGTCGGTTTCGACTAGTTCGTAGGGTAAGATCTCGTTCGTTATCGCAATTAAGCACACAAATCACTCCACGAACTACAAACGGTCATCCACCACAACCCACAGAATCAAGAAAGAGCTCTCAATCTGTCAATCCTTCCGGTGTCTTGGCCTGATGAGGTTCCCCGCCTTGAGTCAAAGTAAGCCGCAGGTTCCACGTCTATTAATATCCTTCCGTCAATTCCTTTAAGTTTCAATTTTGGAACCTTACTTCCCCCGGAATTCAAAGACAAAGTTAAACATTGCACAAGAAGCTGTTGTAATATTGAGAAATTGATACATTTTTATGAATGTAAAAGTTGTAATGTAAAGCTCAAAATAAATGTAAAATATACAATCGATGTGATGCATCCTGTACAATTTAAGAAAAGCAAATAACTTCCTTAAGGAAGTTGAAAAGCTTTAACAAAAAGAATTGCTTTCTAATCATTTCTGCACCAATACCTGAGAGATTTGGGCGCTTGCTGTTGCAGTGGGCGGGACCTCGCCTCCTCCGGATTACGACTCGACGTGGGGCCGCAGCTCCTACAAGCTGTTCACGTCGGGGCTGCCGTGGCCGGAGGCGCAGAAGCGCTGCCAACAGGACGGCGCCCACCTCATCGTCCTCGACTCGCAGCCCGAGGCCCAAGTTGTGAGGGACTTCTTCGCTCGGAAACTCACCCTTCACAACACGGAGAGCACCGAGTACTACCACGCGGGCATATACAGGCGCGGGAACGACTACATCGATGTTCTCGGTAAGGCTCAGTAAGGTTTTCTCTGCCCGAGAAAATGCAAGTTTTAGGATTTCTTTTATCATTGCTCTATGTAATCTTTACTTGTGATCGATATGACACAACTCAAAGCCCTGCGAATTTGAAACGGATCTTTTAATTTTTTGGGCGTCCTCTACATAAGCTTCTAGAACATTTTCAAAATGTTCTCAAAAATTACTCCCAATTTTTTGTACTGTATTTGCTCCTATACAACACAGAATGCTTCAAATAATCTCGCAGGTCCAATTTTCTTTATAAATCTCTGGATCGTCTGAATTGACTCGAGGCGTCAACTAATGTCACTGCAATACCTCTGATCGGGTGGATCTAGGGTTCCAGTCCCGACGGTGGCAGGATGTTTAACACTATTACACATTCATTATACATTTGCAGATAGCAGTATTAGGGACTAGTGTTGTTTTGAAAGTGAGGGCCTGAACACACATCCAAGAATGCACGAATTGTGCCGATCTAACAGCATCTGACGAATGCTGACTCCAGCCGAGACAGTCCTGCAAAAAGTGCCTGTTTTGGTTTTGTAGTTTCGGTGAAGTCTGTGGAAAAATCAAATCCTCTTCGATAAGCAAAAGTGAGTTTTGGCAGTAAATTAATTATAAATAATGTAAACTATGGCCGCGAGGAGAGAAAAGAGGGTTATTAATACCATTAGAATGACCTATGGATAGAGCTGCAGTACAATACACTTTTTTGTGTTATTTTAGGTCGCATTAACATCAAGCTCATTAACGACCACTATGGGGTTTAACGTTATGTTATGACATGATATGGTGATGATGGGGGTGAATAGACGAACACCAGTACAACCATGCCCGAGCCGGGACTCGAACCTGCGATCTTTGGGTCCGAGATCGCTATGACACTACTGCCTTAAAGATTTCGGCCACCGCGGATCGGCTACAATATACTTTGTCATCGACAATGCACGCTATTCATAAAACGCACAGAAAATATTTTTGTTTCCTTGCGCATATCTATTACACAATAGTCATGATCTTGCCCGCCTCTACTCTGCCGTTCCCTGCAATGAGCGGGCCTGTACCCCGCTCACCTCCTTGTATATCATATCTAGTCGACTACGTCAGAAGTAGACGCGCGATTCTCATTCAGTCGGCGGTGACGTCGTGTGAACAGGTCGCAGCGCTCCGTCTGCAAATGTAAAGTGAACGTGTATTACATAGATTGATCGAATTAAAGCGCTGTCAGGAGGATAATTGTAGCGGCCGGCTGCTCCGATCGGTAGTTTACCGTTGTTACCAATATCAAGGCCAGGCGAATTCCGGATTCCTAACGAACGGGCCAAGGAGCGCGCGTGCGTTCCTTGGTCCAAGGAGCGCGCGCGCGGTCCTTCCTCTTCCTTGACCTATCTTCACCCCTTACACTTTCATGCACTACACTACCTCACATGTCGGGAGAGCAGTCGGAAGATTAGAATTTGTCCCGTTTGGGAAGATACCAGTTTGAGGAAAACCCCGCAAGCCGACGTGTAGTTTGGCTCCGGAACTCATTATCGAGCTGGGAAAGACCACCACCACCTCATTAGATAAAAAATGCACTACACTCACGCAACTAATGTCATAACAGTTGTATCCGGAAACACGAAATAATCAATCATTTAAATCCCTGGGTTTACTAAAATTGCGAAAGTTCAGATTTTTTTAGAATCTGTCGTATACACTCAATTTTGTTGGTAAATATTTCTTTCTTAATCGAATATTCTCTTCAATATTGTTTCTTTTCAACAAAGTATGTACATTTTTTTCTAAATAGCTGGATGTTCGCTATTTTTTGGAGAAAAATTCGAGGAGAGAACCCAGAACCATCTTATTACAATATAAGAAGAGTATTGGTCGCCGGCTGCATAGAGGATGTCGGTTTCGACTAGTTAGTAGGGTAAGATCTCGTTCGTTATCGCAATTAAGCAGACAAATCACTCCACGAACTACAAAGGGTCATCCACCACAACCGACAGAATCAAGAAAGAGCTCTCAATCTGTCAATCCTTCCGGTGTCTTGGCCTGATGAGGTTCCCTCAATATTAGATATTTAAATTATTTTGTTTACTTCTTTCATAATATGAGTAACAGCCGCTGCAACACGGAACACTGTGCCGCATGACCGTGAAGCATTTGCCTAAGAAAACACTTGACATCATTCAGAGATTCGTAGTGCTGAGCCGACTACTTGGTCAAGCCTCTTATTCAGACCTGCACAACGCCTGCTCCCGCGGGCATTCTGCACTTGGGAGCCGATCGTCTGCCCGTGGCAGCGCCGAAAGTGCAAGTAGTTGGGAGTAGGAAGCTTTGAATGCCTGGGCGTCTAATAATGATCCATGCTTCAAAATTATATGCCCATTTGTTTAAATGGATAATGTCTATTTCAAGTTACCAGGGTCATAATTCACTGTTTACGTTCTGTGCACTAATGTATATCCACCTTTGTATCCACCACTATATGTATTTTCATTTCCTAATTTTTTTAAAAGAAAATAACATGCTCATTGTGACTCTTACGCATTATTTTCAAGCAATAGCTTTAAAATATATGCTTATATACAAGAAGAAAATTATTATTTAATTCTAACACAAAATTGAAATTTAATAATTGATTGTTCACCAGGAATGTTATAATCTCCAAATCATAGAAAAATGAACAAAATCATGAGAGCAATCTCTCACATCAAGATTGTCATAAAAATAGAATATGTGGCAATTCCAAGAAGGGTAATGTTTAATAGCACATTTGAGACCATTTTTCCCCATTATGAAACTGAACAAAACAGATCAACGAGCAAAATTTTGTGACGATATGTTACGGACAATCGTAAGATAATCAAGGGTATTGGTTAAATAGAATGCAAAGGGCTTAATATTTTTATACGATCTCGTAAACGACTCTAAACTCTTGTCAGAAATTAGAACAGAAAATAATCATGATTTTTTAAGAACAATATGTTTTTGCTTTGAGAGAACCGTCTTATTCAATTAAACATAGTTAATAAAAAATAGTTTATTGCTGTCATCAAACAAAAACAATTCAGTATTGAAATGTACCAACAACGTCTCGTCATAGACTCTTACGAGATCGTTGGCATCATTCATCTAAGATGGTTATAATCGTGACCCGTTCCGAATTTATATTAAAATTTTGGGCGCCAGGAACAGGTAACGTTAATTAAAATGACCAATGCTTCCACAGCTAATTTCAACAAATGTATAAATGTCCGGCTAGCTGGGTCAATGGGTCCCGTTATGGATAATCGCTATTGCCTAGATAGCTGATTACTTGATCTGCCAACTGTACAGTATGGCGAGGAATCTGAAAGGGAATAATTATCTATTTCTAACTATTTAACAATTTTGATTGACTAAATGAAAATCTTTTCATTTCCAAAAGAAAAAAATTCAACAATTTATTTAACAATATTTACAATTGTTTTTTGTCCTTAGGTCATGACCTCGTTTTAAGATATATATCTTTTTTACTGCAGTAATTATTTACCGTCTTGGTCGCCGACGCCCCGCAGTCTCTTCTCACTTGAATGTAGGCGATCCCAAGTTCCGCTTCTCTCTTCTAATCTTGCGACGTTGCCGACGCATCCAGCCCTCACTGACTAGAATATCTACCGGTTCTTAATTGGTATTCATAATTCTTAGTCTCCCCCAACTAGCGGTAAAACATTAAAGTCGAAAACCGCAATATATATAAAACTTTCAAAGTCCTAATCGAACTTCCCGTTACACATCAACTTCCAGATTCCGAAAAACTATTGAGTCTCACTCGAAACTTACAAGTCCTACTTCACTAACGTTGATCTCGCGAGCGATCTTTACTACTCGACTACCACTATCAGAATGTCCAGTTCTCCCTGTTCTTTCGCCCTCAACGCTTCGGTATCCGTCCTTCGTTCCTCTTTTTTAAAACAAAACTACAAAATTTGACAGTCTATTCTCCCTTAGCCAATCCATTCATCCCTTCTCAAACCAAGTATCCACGCCCGCGACAGTCATTCCTTTTCAGACCAATCACACATTATTTTATTTTTCTATCTAGCCAGCGCCCTCATCTCTTCAAGGCCTGAATGCAGTTTGTTGACCTTGCCAACCACTGCGCCGGCGTTGCTAAGGCTGTATATCGCCATTTGCATACCCTTTTGTCCACCCCATTTACAACCAATATTATTAACAAAATATTATATATTTTGGTATATCACAGTATCAAACTTTGGTGTTCAGCACAACACTAAATTTGTGATTACATCGTAGCAAAGCGAATTACATTATAAGCCCTACAAGCAATTACAATACTTGGTGTCGAAATCTAATATGTATAATTCGTTGTAGTTTCATATTTCGCCCTGTCATATACCGAGAACAAACATTTGCAATATAATACAAAAGACAATATTACTTGAACTGTATATGGCCGTCATGTTCTTGCCGATATCTCTTTAAATTTACGCGCTATCTTTCGAATTGCGCATTCTGATGGGTGGTCCCCACTCCTAGATTGGGTCTCATCCCCACCCTTCATCGATTTTCTCATATGCCCCCGAGTTGCCCGTACGCAGCTCCCGAGGTCAGTGAAAGTGCAAAATGCTGTGCAGGTCTGAACGAATAAACAGGCATTAATGACAATCAGCTTTATTTTTGACTTCCTTCGTTCAACGTTTCTGACCCTTTTTAGGGAGTCTTCTCAGTTAGACACGATTACAATTATTTTGATTTCAGGAAATGAGAGTCATATCTATTAATTCTGCATTATTTCTCTAAAGTTATTTAAAAAAAATTTTAAAAAATTTAAAACTGAAACTTATGAAGAGCAAAATACACTCACGGATCCAGATAGTATTTTATTAGAGTAAGAGATGCGCGTTCTCATTGGGCCGTCAGCAAAATAATACGTGATATATTTATTTAATATATCGCTTTGTGATTGCAGGAGAACCTGTGCCTGAGTGGGCTACGAAGATAATGACTAATACCGGCTACTGTGGTCGCGTAATGGCGAATGGGAGCTACGAACGTGGAGAATGTCATTTGGCCCGAGCATTCATTTGTGAACATGAGTGATATTTTGTTCACACACAATCTAACAATAAAAATACCATCCAAAATTACCATCCATCCATACAAAATTACCATACCAGTACTGAGCAAATTCAAAAGCACTAGCTGCAATTAATTTATCAGTGTCTTCAGCAGGTTGCTTTACATTCAAAAGCTCAGCTTCAAGTCTTCGAATTAATAGAGGAGTCGCTGCTTGACCATTCCAAATAACCAATTAGCTACATTCATTCAACATGACATTCGATGAAGTGTTTTTTCGTGGTTCTACGCAGCTTCTCAACTGATTTTGTTCACTTTTACTTGAGGATACCTATCAAAGAAAATCGTGACCTTTTTGACATACCGATTTCTTGACACAGTCTGCAAATTTTGCTAATGTGGGACAAATTTGGGATGGCGGCGAGGGAAGAAGTGTGGAAAGAAGGGACATGGATTGATTGATTGATTAATTGTTAGTAATTCCGAACTTAGGACCTCCCGGTCCAAAGTGACATCAGCTGACGCCCTGAGCCACCTCTCCCGGTGGGGGGCCCGAATGGGGTTGAGGGCGGGATAAGTTGGGCGGAGGGGAGGTTGGGAGGGGCAGGGAACGGGCCGCGACCGCAGCTCCTCTTGAGCTTCGAGACCTGACTCAGTCGCTGCGGGGTCTCGCCGCATCCGGGATCACCTGCGCCGAGCCCTTCCGCGCCCTCGTCCCGCGGACGGGGCTTTTCGCAAGGCGCCGCCCCTCGCCGCGTCGCCTCGCGGGTGACGCAGCCGTTGCGCCGGGCGTCGCGAAGCGTGAATGAGTCCAGATGGCCGTGTCCGGCGGTGCAGCGCGCCCTGATGAGGCTATTGCTATCGGACAGCGCTTCGCATCACACGCCATCGGAGCCGTTTGTCCGCTGCGCCGAGGCGGAAGCTGCGAAGCGAATTTTATGGGTGTTCATGGAACGAATCTGCTTATAAAGATCTCAACATGCTTCGTATGGACTTATGCTGGCTGAAACGAGTGTAACTCATTTATGTTCTTGGTCAATTTATCCTCTGTTTGTCCCAATGAAACGACGATAACGTGGCTTGTAGACTAATAAATGTAGTACTGTGGACGATTGTGATTTAATAAGAGGACATTTTCTAGGCTTCCGCGGCCGGAAATATTTGGTATTATCCGCACACGATTTCTTGTGCCTTCGCTTCGCTAGTTGTGAGAGGAGTGGGGAGTTTGGTAATTTTGACAGAAGGAATTTTATATCAAATTTGTAGTTCGTTTTTCGATGTAAAATAGTTTCTGTGACACGGGAGCGAACATTTCTCGTTATTAGATTTTGTCTACAACGCTGTTGCTATCATTTTCTTAATTTCATTAACGTTGGCAAAGGAGTGGGGGTAGGTATCCCGGGGCTCAAGAAATCTGCGCGTATAATATTTGGTTGTTCGAGACGAGTCGCGTCACAGTCGGTCGAGCTGACGCTTCGGCCATCATGTTGTGGCTTTCTTCTTAACTGTGTTGTGTATGTATAGCTTAGAAGAAAACCACAACATGATGGTTCGTTAGCCCCACCGACTGTGACGCGACTCGTCCCGGACAACCAAGTACCAACTGAAAGGACAATTTACAATACGAAAGTGTATAATAAGTGTTCATGAAAACGCTGGACTCTTTTCATAGCGAAAAAGATAATCGAATTATTTTTTCCTTTGTATAATACCTAGTCCATAAATGCATTGTAATTTATGTATAGGAAGGATAAAAAACTATGGAATTGTTGTAAATAAAACAATTTGAAGCAACGCTTCCCGAACGTGATTTATATTTCTTGCATGAATATGTTTTGTTATGGTTAGATAAGCTGTAGTTGAAAGAATTCTACATTATTTTTTGTTAAAAGCCGACGTTTCATCCCTTTATTGGGTTTTCATCAGGACTTCCATGTCACTCTCTACATCATAGATCATCCATTTTTGTGATCATCTTTCTTTTCACAGAAACTCACAGTAAGCCATTCCCTTCACTGACTACATCACCTGTGGCCAGTTATATCAATCTAACACTTTGTGACAGGTTGGTATGACAAAAAAAAGATATGACCAAAAACAAAGCAGATGTCCTATGATAGAGTGGAGAGTAACAAGAAGACTAAATCAAACACAGGTCATACTGTTTGAAACAACAATTTTATTTTTGTCAAAAGACCAAAGAATTAAGGCTTTCCACTTTGCCAGAGATCACAACATCCAGAAGAAACAAAATCACACCAAGACGACGTACAAAACCCGGGTTCCAGAGAATAGTCTGTAAGTTTGAGCATGTGTACAATATAATTTCTACTACCAAGTTCACTTCTACACAGTCAGGATTCGAGAGCGGGGCCGTCGGCGCTGGATAGCTCCTGAATCGGTGGCTCCCTCCGTTGGGAGGGGTGGTTACTTCCCCCCCCCCTTCTGCTGGGGAGGTTTTAAGTCGCTCGGACGCTCAGGCGTGGCGATGGGGCACGCGTCTGCTTCCCTCTGGCGGCGGCCCACGCTACCATCTGGCCCTTGGCGCCGCCGGCGGTTTCTCTGAAGTGCCTGCACTGGCGGACACTACAGCAACATGGAAGCCCTGATGAAGGCCCATGAAGGGCCGAAACGTGGGCATCTAAAAAGAATCTAGAATTCTTTCTTTCATAACTGACCTAACCTCAAGAAAACTAATATTTATCCTTCGGAGATCAAGAAATCCCGTTAAATTAAATACTATTTCTTGAATGTTGTCTGTAAGCATTGTATTATTGACAAATAATATTGTGATGTGATTTGTATGCCAAAAAGAGGTGCAGCGGTCAGATTTTTAAGGTACTTTTAATATATTTAACATGCGCTCGGTGATACAACAATAGACAAACTATTCAGTACACAAACATCAGATAATTTGTAAAATGATCTGGAAAGAAAATCAATTTACAGATATTAACTAGTAAGGAAACACAAAAAGACACAAAGAGTATGTAATACTGAATGAATAGTTCTGAATTTCCAAATGCAAAAGTTATTCAAACCAACTATGTTGTTTGAGGGGCTGTTATAATGATCAAATGTTTTGGATAATAGCAACATTTAGACGTCGCTGGGCTGATGGAATTGAGCACTACAAAAGTTACCCTCAAAGTTCCTCTCATAAAATATATTGTAACTAGTGGCCTGATCCATCAAAAATGCTGCTAACAAAAAAAACACAAAATGGTTATCCAAAAAGAAGCATTCATACTGCTCAAAAATAACAAATAAAATACTTTCGAATAATACTGCAATTAATTAAATATTTGAACAAAAACTGTATTCGCGAATATTGCAATAAACATAGTAATAGTATTTATTCGCATCTAAAGAACAGCGGTTCTTTACAGATAAAGAATATGAAAAAATCGTGTTCCATAAAGGAACACATGAATAGCAAACGTTTAATGGCGAACGGCCTTTTCGTTGGAACCTTCGTGCCGCATGACGTAAACTGTGTTGTATACAATCACGCACTGAGATTCGCGCAATATGAAAATAGGCGGAATAAAATAATTAGGTATTTTCATTTTTTGGTCAAAATCTTAACCATTTTATTATTTTTGTTTTTTTCTGTGTTCCTGGATATCTAACAAAACCATACACACCTCTCATATAAACGGAGGCCACGTAATTTTCTTTCAATTTCTGTGTCCATTGGAAATTAGTAATATAGATAATCCGTCTTACATTATGATATTTCCTGTCTCGCAATATGAGCCAAATTTTGCTCATCGTCCTTTCTGCAAGTATTGTTGTATTTAAACAAATACAAGGCCAGTGCGTGGGTCATGGATAAAAGCGAGCTGTGCATGACGTCCAAGTTACATTTGCTTTTTTATTGGTTGGTCGAGACCTTTGACTTAGAATGATTCTCGGGGTCGCAAAAACTCAATGAGTTCTTCGCTCTCAATGAAAACGTATACACTAGTAACTCCCGGAGGTAACATGAACACGAGCAAGAAATCCGAAGATACAATACACGATATCTGCACTGGCAAATCCCAGATTCATGAAGAAAGACGTACGTATGAACATGTGTACTCTGTGTAGTGGCATTGACAACAAAAGAAGATAATTCCAAAAATACAACTCTATAATACCAAAACAATCTACGTTTAATATAAATAAGTTAATAATTAATAAAAACCAACAATTCTTTAACAAAATTATTGAAGACTTGAATTCTTCCATAGCTACAATATGTTCAATGAGGAAAAGTATTTACAGCGATGTGGTATTATCCGCGCACGTTGTCTTGAGCCCTCGCTTCGATAGTTGCGAGAGGAGTGGGACGTTTATTATTTTGACAAAGGGGAATTTATATCAAATTTGTAGTTCGTTTTTCGATGAAAATAGTTTCTACTATACGTCAGCGAACATTTCTGGTTATTAGGTTTTTGTCTACAACGCTCGTTGCTATGATGTATTATTAATTCAACTAGTGGTGCTACAGAATGGCACAGACTTTCCCGTACTAGTTTTCTATTTTCCTGGGTCTTCGCTAGCTATTCGGAATTGCCACATACTCTTTCTTGCCAACTACCATCTATCATCGCCAAAAGTACATTTTTTGTCATTTTCTTAATCATTCGGTTTCCTATTGGTAGAACAGAAACATTAATTTTAGAATATTAAAGAACACAAAAACCTAGCCGTAAATGGCAATTTTCTTTTAAAAATTATGTGCCGTTTAAGAGAAAATGGCGTTTTAGCACTACTAAAAATGCGAAATTTGAAGCTCATTTTCACAGAAAATTTTTGAGTTTTCAAAATACTTTATTTGAAGTTATTTGAAGCACTTACACTCACAAATATAATCATTTTTACAAATTGCGGATAATGTGCATATTAAAGATGTGAGAGATCTTTCAAAAAATTTACATTTATATAATTTTTGAAAAAAAACAAAAAAAAACTCAAAATAAACTTCACGCTATACTAATGAGTGTAATTAGCACTATCCGTTACAAAAGTTTCAAGAAAAAATTTGCAGCCATATACGAGAAAATGACGTTTGAGCATTTCTGAAAATGCCGAAATTTGAGCTACTTTTCACAGAAAACAGTAGTGTTTTCGAGAAACTTTACTTGACATTATTTAAAGCATATATACTCGTAAATATAATAATGTAAAAAAATCGCCGATAATGTAAATATTAACGACGTGAGAGACAAGTAAAAAAATTTACATTTTTGTAATTTTTGAAAAAACCAACCGATAGACCAAAATGGCTTTTATGTCATTGATAGAGTACATTTACCACTATCCCTACCAAAAGTTTAAAGAAAAAATTTGGAGCCGTTTTTGAGAAAATTTTGTTTTTGTAATTTTTTAAAATTGCACATATTGCACGCAATATTGCACGAAAACTACCAAAATTGTGAAAAACATTTACATGACCTTTATTAAAGAACTCAATATGCAGAACAAATTTTATTTGAAGAAAAAATCTCTATCTTCAATTTTGTAGTTGGAGAAAGACGCCGAAAAAATTCAAACTTTCACAATTTTCGAAAATTCAGAGCTGTACGTGAAAATCGGACCTATGACATGTTAAAAAGTGTATTTTCCTCTATTCATACAAGAAATTTAAAGAAAAAATTTGGAGCCGTTTTTGAGAAAATTTTGAAAACCCCCGGGGGGCTTCATATAAAGTACCCCCAAATTTTAAAGAATCTTTTTCAAAATCACAAATCTTCGACTAGAATCAGATCGACTGGGGAATATCAATTTTGAAGAAAATCGACCGAACGGTTTAGGCGCTAGCGTTGACCACAGACGGATGGAATGCCGTCAATCGATTTTTAAGTATAAAGAAGCAACAAATCATGGATTTTGACCACACCACGAGATAGAGGATTTTTTTTCTTAATTTAGCAACTGGTTTTATCCACTTATTCGTTTTCACGGCCCGGCAATTAATTTTTTTCCGCCGAAAATTGGCCATTTTTTCGCGCAGCATTACATAACTTTCCCTATACTACGTATATCACTCCGTGTATACGTACGTATACGGGAAAGTAACAAATGTTGACAAAAAAGTGGGGGTAGGTATCCAAGGCTCAAGAAAACGTGCTCCTATAATATCAAAGCCATCTCTTCCATTACTGTAGCCTGTGCCAATTGGCTCTTCCAGGAAGTTGGCATCAGCCCTCATGTCTTATTTTCCGGATAGAAATAACTATTTCGTTTTAATTTTGTCCTGTAGCGCTATTTTCATATTAATTTATACATTTCATATTAAATTATATTTACATTTCATATTAAAATATAATACACATACATTAGTAGTACATTACCAGTAGGACCCGTGTAAACATTCCACTCTTGTAATTAATTGTTTTAAAAGTGAAAATAGCTATCGATCGCTAAGATCTGAACTGAGCATTAACATCAAATACCCATTTGCAATATTGATGTTAATATGCTCGTATTAGTTACGTTTTGTTTATGTAGTTCTTAAAGACTCATTTTCTTTAAGAAAATATTGTAATAACCTTCTAGAACAATGACGATCGATTTCCAATTTTCCTGCATCCAGTGAGAAAATGCTGAGATGCCCATTGTTTTTCATTTTACGTCACATGCAGTTTTTCTTTTACATTAAGTAAACTAGTGGTGCTACAAAATGGCACAGCCTTTCCCGTATTACATTGCTATTTACTTGGGTCTGGGCTAGCTATTCGGAATTGCCACCTTCTCGTGCCAGCTCCCATCTATCCCTGCCGAAAGTACACATTTTTGACATTTTTCTGTTATTCTTAATTTTTTGGTTTCCTAATATTAGAACGGAAATATTAATTTTAGAATATTAAAGAACAATAAAACCTAAAAATGCAATTTGGGCGGCGATAGATGGCAGCTGGCACGAGTGCGTTGCAATTCCGAATAGCTAGTCCAGACGCAAGGAAATAGAAAACTAAAACGGGAAAGTCTTTGCCATTCTGTTGTAACCGCTATCTAACGTTCATAGTCGCGATTACAACCAGAACGGCCACATATTCTGGTAGAACGCGATACAAAGATTTTAAAAAAAGTACTCGCTGTCGCCACAAGGGAGCATGAAAGAAAGGCACTGCTTCAGAAATTAAATGCTCGAACGTAGCAGCCAATAAGAAATTTACTTGGCAAAACGCTGCAAATTATTAAGAAGAAGGCAGATCTCAGCTCATTTTGTGAGTGGCACACGAAAGACGACGGAGCACGTTTTTCGTTAGAAATCTCAATAAGAGGTAATTATTACAATTTATGTAATGCCAATTTATTCAAAAGATAATGGATTCGGATTGCAATGTGTTGAAAACATGTATTTATTGAATGTAAAATATTGAAAAATAATTCAAGATGAATTTCTATGCCACTAGGCACGATTTCATCATGATGGCATCTCGACTAATATAGTTACGTTTTTCGCACAATTTTTTGTGGTCTATCTTCACTATTAAAGCAATACGACGCAGATCAACGCTAGAGGCCGTTTATTCAACGGAAACGGAGCAGACGACGGGACCTCGAGGCCACGCAGGGCGACGGAATCCTACGAGTTTCTGTGTAGCGGCGCCGCAGCGGATCGCAGTTCACTAACCTTAAGCGACGAAGAAACGGCCACGCCGCACAAGCCGCGCGGATCACGGTGTAAGAGATATAGGTGGGTTCACTCCCGATCTAAAACTGAAGCTAATGTGAGGCTAGTTCTCACAGCTCTCGCTATGTAAGCGCTGCGAACGACTTGGGCATTTTTGGGACAAGATGGTGATCCATTTAATAGCTTTGTAACCTCTGGTGGAAGCCACTAAATCGCGAGACGCCATCATGAATGCCCAACTCGATCGTGCGCACCGTACAGATAAGCGAGGAACTAGCCTCAAACTGGCTTCAAACATTTTGTCCAAAAGGCGGCTAGTTGACACACCTATACTGCGATTTTTGTAGGAGCGACTGTGACAGAAATCAGCTGTTCACGGTTTCATCCAATAGGGAGCTTGAACGTCACCATAGTGACGTCACTGTCGCGAAATATAAGCTGCCGATTGGATGGCAGCGAAACAGCTGTTTTCTGTCACAGTCGCTCCTAAAAAAATCGCAGTATATATATATATATATATATATATATATATATATATATATATATATATATATATCTTACACCGTGGCGCGGATCGACCCTTCCAATGGTGTTCGTGAGTTAAAACGTTCCGCTGAGAACTATTTCGTCGTGTCCCCCACCCCCAGAGAACAAGAAGCCTTTTCATCAGTGTTGTAGCGCATAGAAAATAGTCCATTTGATAACGGAAAATCGAAATTTAAATATTAATTATATTTTATTATTATACTGTCGTATTAGAACGCAGATAGTTTCAAGTTGCAAATCTCTGTATAATTCTAAATCAAACATTCTATAGAATGAAATGGCCATTTTAAGAAGGGTTAAAGAAATATAAATTTCATGTTATTTTTTGAAGTATTGTCAAGAATACAACCTAGGTTCACGAAAGCCTTGATTTTTCATTGCTGTAATTCCAATGATAGAAAAAGGGTACTGAAAACAAAATATAATTAATCTCAAAAGGAATTAACTGAATTATTAATAATTTGAACGTGTATTAGATTAAAGGCAGATCCATTAGATCTGTAAATTGGAAACAGTTGTAAATAATATTTTCCCTTTTATGTTATTTTTTGTGCAAATAGTGTATACAAGTGAATCTACGAGTATTCTTCTATGTTATTTTTTTCAGGAAGTGTATCATTTGTTTTGTTTCATTGTATTATATTATTACTGTTGTGTATGCGTGTTAGGAATTTTATTTTGAAATTAAGTAGGTTAAACTCCGTATATTGTTAATCCTTCTAAGTTTAGTGTATTTAATATAAAGAATATACTTTCATAGTCAAATTCATTTTGCACCTAATTTCTCTTATTTTCGTATCGTAAATAGAACCCTACCCTTACATTACGGTAGGAGCAGGCTACTTGCTGTAGGAAAACAAGGTGACATCCATCGATGCCACTTACTTATCTGAGAGTAAAAAGGCAGGTTGGTGAATCTGTAGTACTGTAGACTTGTTGTCGTAGGTTTTGCACTTTTGCAAGTTTCTGACCACCTGAGTAGAGTGGTTATACTTAGAAAAGCTAACTCTCCAAACGTTTAATAAAATATTCACAAATGTCTCATTTCGCAGATTAGAGCCTAACAAACACATCATTCAAGAGCTTAAAAACTGCATTAGGGCTTAAAACACGGAAGGGCTAGGATGCACTATTTCCGTATCACGAGGTTTGCAAATGCGTCTTCTGATTTCACTCGTACAGTACAATCTACAGATATTTTTGCCTTCAATCGAGAGAGAGTCAGACAAACAGAAAGAGAGACAGAAAGACATAGAAGAGAAAGACAGAGAGAAGAGAAAGACAGAGAGAGGCTGAGAGAAACAGTGACAAAGATAGAGAGAGACAGAGAGGCAGGGAGGGAGAGAAGAGAGAGACAGAGAAAGACAGAGAGAGAGCCCGAGAGAGACAGATGAAGACAGAGGGACATAGAGACAGAGGGACGGAAGGAAACAGAGACAGAGAAAGGGACAGAGAGTGACAGTGAGAGAAACAGAGACAGGAAGAGACAGAGATAGAGAGAGTGAGGGGCAGAGAGAAACAGACAAAGGATATTTAGAACATTGCTAAAACATTTTCGTGTCTTTCTTATTGTTTACAGCGTCAAAACATTGAATAAGACAGCCAAGAAAAGTGATTTTACATTACTTCTAACAGAGTGACGTTTGTTAGGATTTGACGCACTCTGTTTATCTTACGTCTGCATAGCTCTATGCAACGGAGCAGATGTGTTAGTTCCGTGAAGCAGTGATTCGTTCATCCACCCGCGCTTTGAAGAGTAGCGATAATGCTCTTTATGATATGACTTTATTACGAAGGATATAATGACTGCAGATAGCGGGAAGATTTAATACGGATACGAACTCAGAGTTTCTGCATTTTATATCTTTTTGCGATGTCTTACTATTAAGGTTGAGTTTTGCAATATAAACATCACCAGAAAAACATCAGTACAAACATTTCGTATTCGTGGAGCAGTTTGTATGATCGTATATTCTCAATATGTTTTTGGCGACCCTAGTATACAAGACAGGGGTGTCCAACTCAAAAGGCCTCGAGGGACAGAGCTGAAACCTCTAACGTGGTTGCGCGCCAAATTTTCATTACTCGGGCGATCCACTTACCTGACTTTCTCGTACTGTTGTTATCGGCAGTTTACTCGGCTGCTCTCAAACGGAGGAGCGAGGATTGGAACCATGCGTGATGTCAGGTCATACCATGCAAAACGCAGTGAAACACATTGGGATGATTTTGAATGTATGAATTTACCGAAAAAAATTTAACTTAACCTATTTTTACCTCAAGGCAGTTTTGACCGCGGCAGGTCGGGTGCGCTAGGCGCCCAGTGTTCTCGCCCGACATGGAAGCAAGAGACTTTTACTTCTTGAGTAATAAGCGTTCGCCGGCCACAATAAATAGCACCGCGGGCCGCATGCAGGCCGGAAGCCGCCAGTTGGACAACCCTGAAATAGAAGGTCACTGTTAGAAGAATGCACGAAAAGTTTAATATGAATGTATACTGGAATAATAACATTAGCATATGGGTTTTCAGTAATCAAGGTTTTTAAAAACAAGAATATAACATTATTGGACGGGCTGATTTTCAATTTTCACTATCTACAAATCCAAGATTAAACAGAATATAAATTAAATTTTAAGTTAATCATGGACGGTCTGGGTTGTGCATAATTTACTCCTAAAGGACACTAGTTTAACATGAGTTTCGATGCTCAACGTTTGGTGAGAATAAAATGAAATGAAAAGAAAAGTAAAGTTAAGTTGTAACGCGAGTTACAAGTCATTTGAATGAATAGGGATATTTTTTAGACTTGTATGACATTATTTTCTCTTACAATTTTTCCATTCCTTGTGCTTTTTATGCATCAGAAGTTTCTGCCATTAATCCAAAGTATGTGAGAGAACTTATATTCTACAGTAATCGGGCAACCGGCGTGTGTCCGTCCGTCTTTTACGCACAGATATTGCTGGACCCATCTTACGGGGCAAGGGAGGTGTCATTCGATGAGTTACAGTCTACTTACGAGGAAATGATAATTTTCTCCGGACCTGTGTTCAACATTCTAAGACATTCCTTTTTTCGAGGGAGGGGGGGAGTTACGAGCGTGTAAAACGCCTTTTGGGTTGTTATGTGACACCTAAGATGGTAATTTTTTTTATCGTTTCGGTTATTTGATTCCCGTCAAGACAAATCAATTAACACTTTTTAGTCATATCCTTCCAGAATATTCTTGAAGATTACGAGAAAAAGCCATGTTCGGGAGGTTCTAAGGCACCTAGAATGGTGAAACACTGTGAATTCCAATACTGTACTTCCGGCATAACAAAAATTGTAATGTCTTGATTAATAAAACTTACAATATTTAAACCTAATCTTGTAATGAAACCATGTTTTAAAGTATTTTTATCGTTACTTCTTCAAGCAACTTTCTTTGTTCTAGAATGGACGTCCCTCGCAACTGAATAATGTTTAAAATGCATTCTTATTACGAACGTGCTTGACACTATTTAAAAAAATGTTATAATAAAAATATCCGCAGGTGGTGCCACACAAATCTTAAAGAGTCCTCATATTACGCTTGGGGGCATTGCTAAGCTGCTTCGCGTGGCAGGGTTGGGTCGGGTGGCAGCGGGGGGGAGGGCAGGGAAGGGTGTGGGTAGAAACGGGACGGTAGGGTTCGCGGATGGGACGCGGCGGGGCGAGGGGGCGGGGCGGGTGCAGGAGATGCGGCCGCTGACAGAAAACGCGGAAGGCGGCATCTTTTCCGGGACATCTGGCGCCCGCCCCCGCGACAGCCTTGCTGCCTACGCCAACGCCGCCGCCTGCGCTGCCCCACAGTGGTACAGGATCTACGAAGAGCGGCCATCATCCATCGCGCGAAGTACTGGCGCCTTGTGAGCCTAGTGGGGTGATGGTTGGACCGCTCGCCTGGATTTGTTTTTAATAACTGACGGTTCCGGGCGCGTCAATTAATAAGATCATTAGTCCCGTAAGTGTAGTGCATATGATTTCCTCGGAATGTGGCGGTGATCTTCCCCTTCTGGATCCGGACTGGCCTTCCAGCACGAGTGGTAGTGTAGTGCATGTTAGTGTAAGTGTGTGTAAGTAAGGGGGCGTGGATAGGACAAGAAGAGGAAGGAAAGATCGCGCGGGGTCCGTGGCCCGTTTATTAGGGTATATATAGGACATTCGCCTGGCGTTGATCGGAGAAACCACGGAAAACTACCGATCAGAGCAGCCGGCCCCTAGAATTCTCCTCCAGACAGCGACAATAACTAGCTACTGTATTTAGCCAATGTCGAAAATCCTGCCAATGAGTTGGCATCGAGTCCCTTTCAGAGGCACTGCAGTGAGATCACTCGTTGCCTTGGGTCACCTCTCTCGATCCGATCTCTTGGAGAGCGTTCTTGGAAACCCGGTGGATCCAAGTGGCATCTGCACATGAATCCAGCGTCACCATGTCCCATCTTTAAAAATCAATCAGTTCATGTAGAGTGAACACTTGGAATGAAAAAAAATAATTACGTTGTGATCCTGAAAATATTAAAATTTTTAAATATTCAAATGTTTTTCTGTTAAAGTATTGACAAAAATTTGAAATATTAACCATCAATGCTACAAGCTGGTTATGTTATCAATTAGTTCATATGTAATTAATTTTTAAACTGTATCATTATTGTATTGGTAGGGCCATTTTGAATTTTAAAGCTTGGCGACATATTGTCAATTAAGCAATATATATAAATGCTTGTACAACTTGAAATGCTATTCGGGAAGTAGCCCCATATAGGGAGAGGGGCGAAAGGCCATTGAAGAATAAAAGTAACTTGGTGTAGCTGTACTACTTCTCGGTCTTCACGAGTTTCTTTGTCTCCTGCCTCTTCTCTTCCAACACCGAAGCTCTGTTTCTTTTTGTCTTCTGAAAATGCACATCACTTACTAAAAACGTATCCTCCGTCTCTACACTCTTCTCATTTCATTGTCTTCCATTCAACGACCAATGAAACATACTAATGAATGAAAGAATGCACTTGACAAGAATCCATTGACACCACGAGTTCAATTTACGAACAAAGAAACGAGTATACATAAGTACGGAACAAGAAACATCCGAGGGTTAATAGAAGTACGCCCGTGTAACATACGCTGCCAGACGTCGGGGAGTACGAACCCGTCACGGCAGCAACCTTCTTTGCGACTATGATTTTGTGCGTGATTTCTTTGGAGATGAACGTTTTATTTAAGGTTGAAATTAGACTTTATTTCAAAATGATATCGAATCTGATTGAATGAACTATATGACCGATTTTGTTTAATTAGCGCTTTGTAATTAGATGATGTGTTAATAACTTGACGTCTACGTCAATTCATCTACAAAAAATATGCTCTGAATCATCCAAATTGTGGAAATTCATTGTGTAATCAAATTCAATGTGGAATTTGCTATTACCATGCTTAGAAGACGAAAAAAACAAACAATTACGAAGAAGCAAAAACCGTCATCTATTTTCTATCTTGTAAAATAGAAACGCCACTCTTTCTTCTGATGCAAACAAAAGAATGGAGAAATGAAGCGAAGTCTGATTTGTTCCCGTTTCAAATCAGACTTTGCCAAAGGAGACGCAAATTATTAATTTTAAGAAGGTATAACTCCGAATAAATCGATTTTAAAAACCCCAGAACTCCTTGAATATAAAGGGCTTGACTTGCTCTCAAGGATAAACAACACAGTCGACATGGGATTTGTAGAAAATAATAGACGTGGGAAGGCGATAGCTGTATGTAACATAGTTGAGTTGGGCGTGAATGAACATTTAGTTTTGGTAGCCGTTATCAGAAAATAACTAAACTTATAACAATTAAAGTACTTCTAGGAAAAACAGCATCCACTCGAAAGATCCAATTTGTGAAAAATGAGAAAAAACCGTCCACCTTCCTTACCCAGCCCCCTAGCTCACCTATTTTTCTTCGCTCGTTTTCTTTGGAACTAATGCACCTTAGACCGAGTCTAAATTATCCTCTGTTCACACTGCAAGATGGCATCATAAACTCCATTTTCTCAATTTTGGACTAATGCTGTTTCTTTGAGAAGCCCTTCAATTATAAATGCATCTCACAATATTCCACTATATTCCCATTAGATTTCAAAAAAGAATGACACAATTTATTAAGACTCCTGAAGAAGAGGAAAAGTGCTCCTCGAAACGTTGCGAGATGAAAAATGTTTCAAAAATTAACAGAACATTTCAAAAAAATGTCAATCTAAATTATGTTTTTTTATTAATATTTTGGGTTTTCAATACATATATATGTCTTTCTAAAATAAAATCTGGACAAAAAAATCCAATAGCATCTCACAATAGCTCACTTATTGAACTCTTGAAACGAAATGAATTTCACAAACAAACAAAACCCCGAATTTTGTCCAGGTTCCCGGACGCAAGACCACATTGTGCTCAGCACTGAGCTGCCCGACGGCGCGCCGCGTTCCGCACGCGAGTACGACAGTTGACTGGGACGCGGCGCCCGCGTCATCGCCCCCACCCCACCCCGTTTCGCGAGCGGCGCTGCGCTGCGTTGCGCTTGTTTCGGCCGCGTTGCAGAGCTGCGGATGTGTTTGACAACGCGGAGCCCGCGCGCCCACGCCCCTCGCGGGCTGCGAATCCGCCTCTGGACGAGAGGCCACTCCACGCAATTTTGGGTTGACACTCGCGGGATAGGGAGAAATGCGTCATTTAAAACGCTATAATTAAAACTGGTTTAGAAAGGAATTCGAGCGTTCTATTCAACCAATTTTAGTATTTTTGCTTTAAATGAAAGGTTGTGGGACCTAGATGTGTTATCACTTGCTTTTTTTATTTTATTTTTTATTTATCTATTTATTTTTACTTATAAAAAGTCACTTTTGAACTATTAAAGTCGCGTTGCAACATTGGGGGCAACGGTAACGGTATACAGAGACACAAACATCCATGCCCCGGGCGGGATTCGAACCCGCTATCCTTCAATCACGAGGCAGCTACGATTCTAGCGAGAAAAAACACTAAATTTTAATAATGTCGTAAAATTAACGGAATGAACGCTTTTCTTACGACATTTGTTCATTACGTTTATTTCAAGAGTCATTCCATGTAGTTTTTTGTCTTGGACGCTTTGTTTCGCGAGTCGCATTGATCTGTGGAAATCAGTGATTTTTTTATACCGTTCTTTTTAAATTAAAATTTAAATAAATGTTTTTAAATGCTAAGATTATTGAGCGTATATAAATGCAATATCCAGCAATCGACTGACATTGCCTTTAGAAAAAAGTCAAGTGATTATAATTGTATGTAAAACATTACGTTTTATGTTACAGGGGATATTTATGACGATTTCTTGCTATACGCCGCAATATGCTTCAAGTGCAGATCTTACTAAATATAAAACTTTTCAATTACATTTTCAGAAGTGTGTTTCTGTAAGTCTTTGTTCGTGGTGAATAATGATAATATTGTTCCAGAATTTGCAAATCTCGCAATTCATTCGTCTTGGAAAATAAAATATTGAGCATATGTATTTAGGCGTACATAATAGTATGCAACGAGCATATTCAGTACTTTTCTGTTGTAACTTTCCTACGTGTCTTTATTTTGTGCGATGTAATCTCATGTGTTCAGCTAGTTAATTTAATGTGTTTGCAGGAGGTATGTCGGGACCCAACAATCTTGTCACTGAAATAAGTAGTCGTGAAATGAAGTTCATGTAATACAAATAGTAATTAAATTGAATGAGCAAGAATACACCTAACCAAAGAAAACCTTCAAACAAGCTCAAATGATATTTTATAACGTCATAGATATTTGCTACCTAGCCATCCAAGCGGCTCATGGATAGCTTTCCTTGGTGCAATCCCTTGTTCGAGTCCAGGTCGGGGCAAAAATAGAGCTGTAGCTTTCCATTACAGTCGTCTCAGTTTCTATATCTGTGTGACGAAGTTAAAAGCTCTGGCAGCCCAAGTATGCTAAGGACAGTGAATTCATTAGGATCGCCACATGTCCCGCTTACTTGCAGGTGTGGATAATAAATAAAACAGGGCGCAGGCATGAGAACTCCGGAAGCTGGCAAAAATTGGATTAATCAGTACCTAAAATGCCAAATACGTGCTCATACATACGTACATATTTTTTACTCTCGCAAAACGGGTCTGAATATATATACCGACTCAGAAATCTGTAAGCAGAATTAAGGCGGCAGAAATGAAACAAAACTTGCCGTCTGGCAATGTATGTGCAAGGAAGGGTGGACTTAGAAACGAGGATGTGTACATTCAAATTTTCGGTAGTAACCTATGGAAGTTCCTAGAAGACAGAGAAAGAAAGCCAGAAAAGTGACTTCTCGTACTAGCACCCTCATAGAACGTAGGATTAAAACTCCGCAACCGATGGGTTGATCTTGCTAGCTAGAAATGGTGAAACTGAATCTTCGAATTTATCACAAACAATGAACAAAGTCCAGAGCCCACCGAAAGGAATTAAGAGGTAAAGAAGTTTGAAAGTTTGACGTATTTGATATTTTCTCACCTTTTCTAAGGGGATGTTTAAATTTGAAATTCTCGAATTCTAAATCGAATTATATCTCTATCATTTAAGATTCAATTCCAATCTATGCTATTTTTTCTCATTCAAATACCAAAGGACCTCTCGAGTCTTTCATTTTAAAAATCCCTTCATGATCCCTGCTCCATTAGAATTTTATTCTTAGTTTATGTTCTTATTTCTACCACATTCTTATTTTTATTGTATTCTTATTTCTACCATACATACTTTTTATATTTTGTGATTTCTGTGGTATATTTCTTCTTAATGTAATGTTTCCGCGTAAAATACTGAACATTCTATGATATAACAAATTTGCAATTTTCTTTCTGCGATCGGACCGCAAATGCACAATTTCCCTTTTCCAAGAAGCATGGGGCATTGAAGTTGGCGTAATCACTTTATGATGCACAGCAGCCTAAATTACAAGCCTTTTGAAAAGAAAGAAATCATTGTTTTCATTTGAATTTGTAACTACTCCTTAGAAATCATGAATCCACTTCTATTTCCAGTCTCAGGAGCCAGACTCTCGGTGCATATTGCGTGCTCGCGTCAGTTGCGGAGTGCGCGACCCGTCAGCTCGGGTGCAGAAGGACAAACAGGTCAGCGGCGAACGCGGGAGTTGTGCGCACTGGGAGTGGGGCTGGCGCCAGACGCGGTGAGCCGTTGCGCGCCATGTGCATCCTATTCGCGGAATCAGGCGCTAATGACTTCTCCTCCTGCAACATGCACATTGACGCACTAGAACTGGGACCTATTCATAGAAATGTGAATGACATGGATTACGCCTCAAAATGCAGTGGTGGTTAGTAAGAATCACAAAGCACAGTTTGCTACGCTCTTCCTTTGTGTGCGCTCAGTTTACCAAATTATCTTAGTTTGGTTTTTTTCTGCAAATTATTTCCCATGCGAATCCTGATTCTTCTACGAATTTGCTTAGCGCATTAACAATTAGCAATGAATTCGAGGTTGGTTGTTGTGAATTGAGTGGGAGCAACAGGATAGGATGTCTGTTACATGCAATGAATTTAAAACTTGAGGAGTCAAAAGAAAGAATTTTACGTCGTAATCAATATGTAATTTAACGTAATAAATACAGTAAGATCGGACTAAGGCGGATCCTGGAAAAGGCGGAAATATGCATTTGTCGAAAAAATCTCAGATGGACTATTTTCCAATGGAAAGTTAACTGGATGAGCTTAAAACATGCCTAACGCGGAAACAGGAAGGTATTTTTAGTACGACGATAGTAAAAATTCTGGATAAGACGGAGAACAAATAATGTTTTAAAATTAAACATTGACTTGAAAGTGTGGCGACACCGTATCAAACGACACTCAGAGCTGTGCTCGTCCATTCACTTTCTCAGCTATCCTTCTCATTTGTAATAGCACTGTGAAGGAAGGAGCATCGCAAAGAGTGATCCTTCGATAGTTCTTGCTTTGGGTTCAGGAGTTCTAAACGCTTACTTTTGTTCAATTCGTCGAGTTCCATGTATAGCGGAACGCCGATTATCCAAACGTCAATCATCCGAAACGTCAAATATCCGAACTCACATTTTCTCTGGATATTTTAAAAAAAATGGTATTGTATACTATAAGTATTCATTTTCTTTTTCAATACTGATTATTGAGAATGATTCCCGATATGATTGACAGTGATAAAATATTAACGAGATACTATTCTAAAGTCAACCATCTGACTTCAGTGAATTTTGACAAATCCTATCCAAATCCATTTTATGTATACTTACCATTTTTATATTTGGTTATTGGAATTATGGAATATCCGAACTATATCTTGTCCCAATTAGTTCGGATAATCGACGTCTCCCTGTATTGTGTTAATGATGTGTTTATTATATCAGGGGGCGTATTGAAAACGTTAACTCTTGGTGAAAAAATTACCAATTACTCTAATTGAAGAACACGGATAAAGCAACACCTCTGTCAAGGTTTTAATAAAAAAAATTAAAATTGGGAAAACTCATGTGTGTGGCACCTTAAAAACAAAGACAAAATCAAGAATAAGTAGTTAAAGATTTTTTTAAATTGGTGGTTGCCACAATATTTATCAGGACCTAAGCAAGTAGCCGAAGCCTAAGTCGTCAGATGAATTCATCTGTTTCCACAAATATTGAAGAAAAAATTTTTTTATTTACTTTTTATTGAGACTTTTGTTTCTTTAAATTGCGTGTTTCGTTTCTGAACGCCATTTTGTTAGTCTCTACCGGGATGTCATCGTTTCTTTGAAATGTAGTTTTTAGGTGAGGTAACCACTCATACAACATATTCCATCTTTGAACAACTGCGTTTTCCGAATGGACAGTTTTATTGAATACTTGAATAAGCAGGAAACCTGTTCAAGACGGAAGAAAATGTTGAACTCACACGATTCATCCTTAGACAGGTTTTACTGTATTAATATTTGTTTATAAGTTCCTTTTATCTAAGTACCCCAAATTACAAATCCATACCATAACACAGTTCCCCTTAATGATCAGTTTCTCGACAGGGGTAGAGCGTAACTCTGCACTAGTACATAATTGGGCCTTAAAACCCTGTGCTTAGAACCTGCAGCTTCGAGGTTTGTTACTCAGGCCGTAGTCTTCAAAATGAGATATTGCAATCTTCTATTATATTATAAGTTTTGCTCTTGTAGGTACCGCACAGCGTGGTAAGGGGTGAAACGTGTAAAATTTCACTAACGTATTCTCGGGAGGACAGAATCGCCACAAGTGAGAGATATCGCAGGGATCACTAGTTGTTCTTTCTTTTCCATGAAAACATTGAATTTGTGTTTACAGGATCACGCGTGCCCCATAAATAATTCAGTGAAAAATTGAGTTCAACCTGCGTCATCGTGTACCATCACATAATATATTTTAAACATGAGATGCCCCCTCTGGCAGAGAAAATTTAGTTGATTTTTGAATATAAAAAAATCACCAAAGAATCAACTCTTATTTGTGGTGAAATGCAACGTGACTCTCTAGCACAATGCAAAATTTCGCCATTTTCCGGCGCACAGTTACATAACTTTCTCTTCTCAGGAAATATTCGTAAAGCGAGGAAGTAAAGATATGGAGAAGGAAAAACTAGTAGAGAAAGAATAGGAAATACGTTAACTTAACAAGATTTCACCAAAAATTAATAACTTTTGGTTTCGGATATGATTATTTTGTTCTTGGGTTCCTTTCTGGAACGGAAACACATTAATTCGCCGTTATTAACTTTAAATTGTATAAAAGTGAAACTCGGAAGTGCACACACTAAACAACGTAATAAAAACGAATTGTCAGCGTTCCGTTTCCGTTCTCGAATTGGAGCGCTGGATTTGTAACTACAAAAACATACGTATATCCTTGCCATTGCAATGTATTTTGTAATATGGAATTCAAATGTTCAAAAATACTTCGATGGGAATTAACTGATACTCAAATTAACACTACTATAAAATTTTATATCACTGTTTTTCGTGCATTTTAGGAATTTGGTATTGGGTTACGTTATAAATAAGTTACATTCATTAAATCGAGAGTGATACTAATGATGCGTGAAACTTGCGTAGCATTTGCCATTCATTTCAATATTTAAGCGATTTTTTAATATTAGAGTTTTTGTTGTAATTGATCCCACTAGGTCCGGATTAAGCACGGAACGGACGCTCCGGGGGCTTCGAAATAAGGGGTTTCCTGAAAACCCCATAAATCGTTTATAAATCAAAACTAGCTCTGCTTCAAAATGGCAGACTTTCTTGTACTAGTAGTTTCCCTTTACATTACGTCGGAACATCCTTTCCAAGTTTACCCCGTCCTCATTCCGGTTACCAAAGGGACTAACCAGGGCTCCTGGCAGTAACTAACGTTCCCCTAGGAGAAAATTTGTCAAATAGAGGATCTCCAGCAAGTCAATCTCATGGATTTCACGCAAGTCGATGTAGTAGGGAGTTTTTTGCCACCTCAAACGTTAAGCACTATCGATATTCTGCGCATGCCCAGATGCACTAAAGTGATGCGAATCTTGAATTGCACATGATCGATAGTGCTTACCGTTCGAGGTGGCAAACACTCCCTAGTATCTACGCACAAGTCGATAAGTGTGGAATATCTGCGAAAGTTAATCGAGTTGATGATGTCGAGCAAGTCGATCAGGTAGAAGATCTTTAGTCGCTCAATAAAGTATCTCAAAGAAATTGAAACATTGGAGGCCCTGGAGCAAGTCTACCAGGTAGTAGATATTCAGCATGTGCATCAAGAAGAGGATCATAACAACGACGATCAATTAGAGAATCTCAAGAAGCCGATCAAGTGAATCAATCCGAAGCAAATTGAATTAATAGAGGATCACCGCATTAGTCGATCAAGTGGAGGTTACCAAGGAAGTCGATCAATTGAAGGTTCGAACAAGGCAGTTCGAACAAATGGAGTGGCCGTGCATATGCCGGTCAAGTGAGGATCTACGTGCAAGTCGATCAAGATAAGGATCTGCAGGCAAATCGATGAGAACGCAAGTAGGAGATATGCACACACGTCGATGAGTACGGAAATGGGGGATATGTGCGCAAGTCGTTCTTGGAGGATCTCTGCGAAATTCGACCTTGTTTAAGATTTTAAAAAATGATCTCAATCGTGTCTATCTTGCAGATAATTTTGAAAATAAACAATTATGAAAAGGATTCCGGGCAAGTCGCTCAAGTGATCGATAGCTAGGAAGCAGATGAATTAGAAGATCCCAATGACTTCTAGGAGAGATGGGGTATTTGAAAGTCGATATGAAGTGTAGAATCTCAAGAAAGTCACGTTCAAGTGAAGGGTCTCAAGAAAGTCGATATAAATGGAGGATCTCAAAAAGTCCAGATGAAGTAGTTGTGAAGAAAGTAAATATCAACAGGAAGTTGTCAGGCAAGTCGAGATCATGAGGAGGGTCTGAAGTATGTCAATTAATAAAAGATTGTCGATCAAGAGAACCTAAAGGATAACTTTATTAATAAATTAATTAATAAAAATAATAAATAAATATCATGATCATGAGGAGGGTCTGAAGTATGTCAATTAATAAAAAGTTTGTCGATCAAGAGAACCTAAAGGATAACTTTATTGTTGTTGGTGTTGAGAGAGAGATGATTTGGAATAAACGAATAAAGTGGTGATGGCGGTATTCAGGGCGATGATGTGTAAAATATAAATCGCATGTTATTTGTAGTCGTACTGTTATTTGTAATATTAACGTGAGATCCAGAAAAGCGGCAGCTCTGTATTCTCGTAGCCAGTAATTCTTTCTGCAATCAGTTCTATTTATAGAAATTATTCGGGATCTGCCTTCCCAAGTATCAGCAATCAGCAAGTATCATGTTATATTTGATTCGTCGGTCTCCGTTGTATTTATCAATATGAGCCTGTTCGCGCGAGACACATCTGACCACATGTCCCGCTGAGAAGCTTGGTGATAGCCCGGTACTGCGTAGATACAAAATGCGAAAATTAAAAATAATAAAATGATTTTCTTTGTTGCTTTTTGTTGAAACGTACATATAAACAAACCATTTTAACTGCATTCTATACTATACATGTGTTTCACCCTGTTTGATACCCAGGGAAAAATTTGCTTCTGCGACTGTGAATATACCAAAATGATTTTTTAACTGTTTTATAATTATACAAAATTGTGTAAAATGATATTCTTGTTTTAATTAATATTATGCCTTAATTTATATTGGCCCCTATATACCACACACAACAGACTTCTCAAACATTTGGATTTTCAAATTTCATTATTTTAATTTAATTTTTTGATCTCTAGAATGACTAATCTTCTTTATCTTACAATGAGTTTTTGTTTAATTATGTTAGTTTGTATTATTTTTTCCCTTCAAATTTCGTTTATTTGTATTATAAACGGAATATACTAGATTAAATAATCAATAAAATTCTAATTTTATTCTTTATATGTGGAGAAATTCGTATTCATTGTAATGTAATTATTTTTATTAGATGCTGCACGAGAATTGTATTTGTTTTATTATTCGTTTTGTTTGTGAACCAAATACATGTAAACGACGCGACGCCCCGTCGACGTCTCTGCGACGCGTCGTTATTTCAGACAGGATTCTCGTACCTGGACTCTCTACACTGTTAAAGAGTACCTATTATATTTTTCAGTTTTGTACTTCTCTTAGTATGTAATTTTGGAGGAAATTACAAATCCGTTGTGTGATGAATGTCACACTCATTTCTGATCCAAGGCAGGAATGGAGGCTTTTCTCTTTATGCCATTTCCTTTCCTGATCGTAATTCCTGCCTTTGACTTCCATTGTGTAAAGGATGGTAGGTTCTCACGAATTAAATATAGGTGACTGATTAGGGATGGGATGATGATAATAGTAATAATAATAATAATAATAATAATAATAATAATAATAATAAGTATCACGTATTTGCTACCCAAAGGAGGAGACAGCTCTTTGGCGAAGAACTACAGGCCAATTACTTGCCTGCCGGTAATGTACAAACTTATAACTGCAGCCATAGCTGACAAAATATATAGGCACCTAGAGAAGAACATCTGTTGCCAGTTGAACAGAAAGGATGTCGTAAAGGTTCCTATGGCTGTAAGGAAATCTTGCTTCTGAATAAAATAATTTTGAATGATGTAAAAAAACGAAAACGTAATTTAAGCATGGCTTGGATTGACTACCAGAAGGCCTTTGACAGTGTACCACACGATTGGATTTTGAAGACCCTGGAGATCTATCGATTTCATCCTAGACTTGTTGAGTTTTGCAAGGCTAGTATGAAGTCGTGGAGCACCAGGTTACTAATCCACAGAGGAAAGGGAGTAGTAGAAACAAGAAGTATTCAGATTAACAGGGGAATTTTTCAAGGAGATTCACTATCCCCTCTGCTGTTTTGCATTAGTTTGATTCCTCTATCGAGACAGCTGTCGCACACTGAATTTGGTTATAAGCTCCATAGTGACGAAAGGCCTGTATCACATTTATTTTACATGGATGATATTAAAGTTTTTGCTAAGAATGAAGCGATTCTCTCCCAAATGCTGTCTGTCATCAATGATTTTAGCAATGACATCTGCATGAAGTTTGGTCTTGACAAGTGTGCAAAAGCCAACTTAAAAAGAGGCAAAATGACCACGTCAGAGAACATTGAAGTTGACAGACACACTGTGATTCAAGATCTTGAACCAGGTAAAACTTACAAATATCTGGGCATTGAAGAATGTGAGACCATCTCGAACGACACAATGAAAGAGAGAATTCGCGTGGAGTATTATAGAAGAGTGAGACTTGTCCTGCAGTCCGCTCTTAACTCCAGGAATAAAATATCAGCAATAGGTAGTTTGGCGGTACCTGTAGCCGAATACAGTTTCGGACTAGTAGACTGGACTGAGCAGGAAATTCGCATCATGGATCGAAAAACCAGAAAACTGCTTACAATGCATCACGTTGCCCA
This sequence comes from Acheta domesticus, assembly GCA_031308135.1. Classification (NCBI taxonomy): domain Eukaryota; kingdom Metazoa; phylum Arthropoda; class Insecta; order Orthoptera; family Gryllidae; genus Acheta; species Acheta domesticus. The sequence continues at coordinate 147,381,890 of JAHLJT010009436.1, read as the reverse complement.
CCCCCGAGCTGATGTACATAGACTTTATGTGTCACGTAAGGAAGAGGAAGAGGCCTCAGACAAATTGAAGCCTCCTGGCACAATGCAATAACCGGGATGGGAAAGTATGTAGTCAGCCATCAAGATGACCCACTAATGAGGCAGGTCATGAAATCTGACCGAAGAATGGGAAACAGAGGCATTGTAAGTGTAGCAAGAAGCATTGCGAACAAGACTATGCAAGACTCCCAGAATGACAGAGACACTGAACTTCTGATGCTACTTAACATGAAATTGGAGACACAAAAAATGTTAAAGAAATCGTGGAGAGACAAACCACTCCACGGACAATATTTGAAACGAATGGACAAGGTGCAGATCAATAAAGATCAATCATTTATGTGGCTTAAAAGGGGAAGAATGAAGCCAGAATCGGAAGCACTTGTAATAGCTGCCCAAGATCAGGCCTTGAGAATACGACATTATGATAAAGCGGTTCTCAAAATTTCCCAAGATGATAAATGCCGCATTTGTCAAGAACACGTAGAAACCATTGATCATATTGTCTCAGCTTGTCCAATCCTAACAAAGACCGAATACTTGACAAGACACGACAGGGTGTGTAGATACCTCCACTGGCAGATCTGTACCGCCCTCGAAGTTCCGAACATATGCCCCAAGTGGTACGAACCCTCACCGAAACCGGTGACGTCTGTTGGATTGTGTACAATATTGTACGACCAACAAATTCAAACTGATCGCACGATAGCGGCAAACAAACCGGATATAGTCATCCGGGATTTGGAGAACAAATCGTGTCTACTTGTCGATGTTGCTGTACCTTGCGATCAAAACGTCGTTACCAAGGAGGCAGAGAAACGTCTTAAATACAAGAGTTTGGAAATCGAGATCAGCCGAATGTGGGGCGTAAAAGCACAGGTCGTCCCGATAGTTATCGGAGCTCTGGGATTTGTTCCGCAAAATTTGTGTAAGAACTTGTCTAAACTCCCAGGTAATTCAAAAGACTGGGAAGTGCAAGAAATTGCTTTATTTGGAACAGCCCACATTTTGCGCAAAGTATTGTAGAGGCACCGACAGTCCCTAGATCTACTCCTTAGGTAGCTGGTTGCAACCTGGAGTAGATTTTATATTCAGCCGACATATAACATCTTTAGTCGTGATTTAGATTAGATTAGATTAGATTTATTTAAACTGCAATTGGGCATAACCCGGTGGCAGCTAATTACAAAAACATACATATACACAGCCTTTCTGTAATATAGAACTCCAAAACCACTAATGGTAATAATAATAATAATAATAACAACAACAACAATAATAATAATAATAAGAAGAAGAAGAAGAAGAAGAAGAAGAAGATGCAAATTATATACTAATTGTAGTAATAATAATGGTAAAATAATGATAATAATATTAAAAACTGACTGATTCATAAAACATTAAATTACATTAAGAGAGAAAACACACACACACACACACACACACACACACACACACACTGCATTAGTATTACACTGCACTTCACTGCACTTCACTTCACTAAGACCTGAAAACATTTCCTTCTTTATTTCTCTGCTATACACTGCACTACACCTCACTTCACAATAGAACACTTATGCATCGCTATATAACCCACTATTCTCCCTCATTTACTTAATAATACCCTAAATTAATTTCCTAAACTGTTGAACACTTTGAGGAAAGGGTTCAAAGGTTTTGCAGGCAATCTATTCCATTCCGTAATCGTTCGATTTGTAAAAGAAAATTTCCCGACATCCGTTCTCTGCTGTCTTAAATTTATTTTGTGCCTGTGATCCACTCTACTGATGTATGTAGGAATACATAGCCGCCGATTAATTTCTTTCCAAGCTGGATGACCATTATAAGCTTTATACAAGGCGCAGAGTCTTGCTACTGATCGCCTGTTTTTGAGTGAATCCCACCCTGCCGTTTTCTTGTCCCTGAAAGTAAATTTAGCTGCCCTATGCTGAATCCTTTCTAAGTGTTTACACTGCATAATCTTGTGCGGATCCCAACAAATTGTTCCATATTCCATTATTGGACGAACAAGAGATAAATAAGCAATTTCCCTCGCGTAGAGGAATAATAATAATAATAATAAGAAGAAGAAGAAGAAGAAGAAGAAGAAGAAGAAGAAGATGGAAAACATGGATGGTATGAAAGACAATCCTTCACAAACACATTTCGCGGACCTTAAAACCACCGTTTATTCGTTGATTATTTCGTGTTTCGGGCGTGTCAACTGATTCTATCATTAGACCCGTAAGTGTAGTGCATGATTTATCGCTGGTGATGGCGGTTTTCTTCCCCCGCTGGATCCGTCATACACGTCGGCTTGCGAGGTTTTCGCATTCAGGTTTCTCCCATAAACGGGGCATCACTCCAGCCGGGAAGCTCCCGACAGGTCTCCGGACATGTATGGTAGTGTGGTGTATGGAAAGGCAAGTGTGTATAAGTAAGGGGTGAGGATGGGACAAGGAAGAGGAAAGAAAGATCAAGCGCAGTCGGTGACCCGTTTGTTAGGGTACTGATCCGGCATTCGCCTGGTGTTGATCGGCGAAACCACGAAAAAACACCAAGCAGAGCAGCCGGCCCCTAGAATTCTTCTCCAGGCGGCGGCTGAATTCGACCTAGCTATCTAGTTAGTATAAAAATCCTGCCCGTCGAGGCCCGTAGAGGGTCTGGAAAATATTTTGAACGTTTTGCTAGTTTATTCTAGCATTCTTAACATTACTTAATTTCCAATCATTTATTCTTTTTAATAATTCCAAGACGAACAACCATGAATACTTATACACAATCATTCATCCCGTTAATTTTCCCATCTCGCCGCGGCTGCCTTCGCTCCACGAACTTGGACTACCTCAAATTCCTCCCCTCCTCGCCCGCTTTCGCCGTCGCCTCTCAAGAAAGGCTTAAAACAGTGTTGTCAAAGTCGATGACACGAGCGGGAGTCCGTGGCATTTGTGCCACGACGAAATTGCCCCTTCACGCAGTTAGTCATCCCGCCACCAGAGACAACGCCATCCCTATTGTAAAACGGCGGGGTTACTAATAGTTTCCTTTCCCGACGCTAGTTGCGCAGAGTAGCTCGTGGCATGCTATGGAGCCACGACGCGTGTCACTGCCACCAATAGAAGACCTTGACATGACTGGCCTAGAATCTGATTCAGAATACACCAAGGAGTTCACACCGCTACCATCTCCCCAATGTACTTGTTTCTTCGAGTGCGCTCGAATAAGAAAATCACCACCCGGGAAGAGCGTTCGCGTGCATTCCAAGGGCCCAAAGCAGAAACCCTAGTGCTCAGTCGTCGCAGCTCCCTCTGCCCTCTGCAATTGGCCGCTGCGTCGCCGCTGACCCCTGCGCTGGGCGATCGACATGTTGGCGGTCGGCAGCTACGCACAATGGCCCCGCCAAGTAGCTCCAATTACGAAGAACCGGACGTCAAACGAGAAGGATGAGGGCAATGCTAAGGTTAACCTCTCGTACAGAAAGTTCCTAAGGTGTCAAGGGGGTCATGAACGCAGAGTGCAACGGATGCTTAGCTAATGCAGCAAGAAGGGGAGGGGGAAATTAACGGGATGAATGGTTGTGTTTAAGCATCATAGTTGTTCGTCTTGGAATTATGAAAGAAATGAATGATGAGAAATAAAATATTGTTAAGAATGTACTGCTAGAATAAACTAGCAATACATTCAACATATTTTCCAGTGAAAGAAAGTTTTGGTTCAAATTTAAAATTACGTTACGTTCTGAATTATTGGGTATTCCTTGGCGTAAGTTCAAGTAATCTGAAATTTTCTCAACATATTTTGTGTTGTAAATATTTCACATAACTGCCGAAAACATCATCCACATCGAACATTGATAGTTTTATCTGTCATGTGGAACTTACCTCTTCGTCAGACCAACATACCTTCTAAGAAGTTACAAATCCAACGATTGCTTCAGAACCAAAATTCGTATTGGGGGAAACGTTTAAAGTACCCGTGACGCCCATAAGCCACCACAACGCCAGCGAAATCCGAGAACTGACACCCAATGTAATTTGCTTGTGTTAGATGTGTACTTTCCAATCCGCGCGTTCCCAACACAGAGTTTTCCACATGCTCGTGACGTTTAGCGTTTCGTAACACGTCTCATTTGGCGAGAAAGAGCCCAAATCACTGTCATTCATCTAGTGCCTTCTCATTAAACCGAATCCGTGCGCTCGCCTTCCGAGATGTCTTGCGAGCAGGGCTCCACTCCCGGAGCACGCGGCGCGGCGCGGGAAGCACGCTGACGTCACGACTCGCGTGCTGGGCGTCGGGGCGACACGCGTCCCGCGCGGCGCGGCTGGAATCTGGCGGCGGGGGTCGGTGCTCATCGGCGCGTTTCCCGAAACGGCGCCGCAATAAACCGGAAACGATTTCCGCGCACTGTGCGGTCGGCTGGGCGAAAGCCGCGCGTCGCTTCCACGCAGGCGCTTTGAAAGGCCGCGGAATTCTCGTGGCGCCGGCGCTGGGAGATTCGGGCGAACAGCACATAACATCTGTTGGGGAATCTCCTCTCGGACGGTGTTGCCCCTGCGTTCCAAGAAAGGCACTCCTCTGCCCTTGCCTTCGGTAGCCTTCCATTGTAGACAAAGGCATTCGTTCGTTCTTACGTCGCCAGAGCTAGTTTACAGTAGAGGCACATCTGGGAAGTGCAATGAGCATCGTGCGAACTGATTTCGTAAAAATATATTTTTACTTTTGTTTTAGTCTTGATACGTACAATGTGACAGTTCTTACAGATTAATCCACATGCTTCTGGATTTTGAAAATATGGGGGACTGATTAATTACATATAATTCATCGGAATTCATAATGAATTTTATTAATTCATCTCGAAGATATTTGGTAGATAATTATTAGATATCGGATGTTAATGCAGTAAAAACGTAGATTTTAGTCGCCTAAAAGAGTACTAAAATGTTTTTTATAGGCACCAAAAAAGCAATAAAAATTAAAAATTGGAGGACAAAAGCACTAATATATATCACTGCAGTTGCACCTACAATTAGCCAGTATCAAAAAACAAAATAACAAGCCGGCAGAATGAAGACGCACCTCACGCCTGGCAGAGATATAGGTCCTAACGATCGGCTTACACTGCGCACTTCCCAGAAGAGCATCTGGCACGAAAAAATATCCATGTCGGAAGTCGGGATTATCGCTTTGCCATCTGACATACGAGTGCTTTTATTACGTCGCAAATCAGTGCCCAGCGTTCACCTAAGTACGCCCACCGCTCAACCAAGTGCCCAGAGCCACCGCTTCTTCTTCTTCTTCTTCTTCTTCTTCTTCTTCTTTTTTCTATGTTTATGCAAAGAAATGCGACATGAAGCCACAATGCATGCTTTTCGGCTCAGAAATTTCAATGCGATGTGTAAACCGGAAAGAAAGCTTCAGTAATGACAAAAAATAGAGATTCGTTACCAGTAGACAATTAATGTGATTAGTAGAACTGAAAATAATTTAAACGTGTATTTGAAACCAAGACTAAGAATAAAAAATACATACATTTTAAAGCACAAAAAGCATTTAAAAATTTTCTAAAAAGGCATTTACGTCATAAAAGACCAAACAAGGCAATATAAAAATTCGTCAGAATATTTAATTTTCCATAATGCATACACATATATCAATTGCCTTTAAATATTTTTAGTAGTATAAAATTACCATTTTCGTAAACATCCGATGTCTAATAAGTATCTTCCAGAAACACTGTGTTTTGAACTTGTTACAGAACAAAAAATATAGACGAGTGTTATCGATGAACGTGATAATACGAGTAAATTGATTATTTTGGTAAGTTTGCTATATCATTTGATAAAAATTTGAAATGTTTTATGGTGGTTGATTACAGTTGGATATTTTTTATCAACTTGGCTTTCTCAGATTCAAGCACTTTTAGTTTAATATAGCAACTTTTACTTTGGAACGTTTACTTTAGATAATCATTAAATTAATTGCTTGAATGTCTGAATGAAGGGCATATATTACATTTTAAATACCTGTGAAAACTTTCTCTTTCCTTCTTCTTACCTTTTTTAAACATTTTAATTATTTAATTGTTCCTGTACGTTTTCAATGTTGAGAAGTAGAAGAAGGACATGTGTGGTTTCCGCAGCAATTTTGAACTTGAAATGTCATTAGTTTTTGTCTGTAAAATTTTAAAATTTTAACACATTCTCTTCTTCAAACACTCGTTCAACTAGTAATAATGTATCATAATAGTCCCAAATATTTATACTACGCATAAATGTCGCATTCGGACTTGCCAAACACGCGGCAGAAAAGGGAGCTGGGGTTGCTCAACTCTTGCACAACTCGTTTGCATTTAATGATACGGCGCGGCGCGCTAAGGAGTGCATATTTTCGATAAAAATTTCAAAAAAATTATTTTCAACTCCACAATGTGGTTATTGCTTTCTACAAATTCGACCTCCGAACTTGCAAGGTGTAGTCTCGCTTCATATACTGTCTGGTTTTCGTCCCGCCTCCTAAATTGACCTACTATTTAAGTCGATTCAAAAAGGATTTCACAGAGACTCTTCCCTATCGAATTTTGTTATACAGTTAACCCTTCGACGATCGCGTTGTGTCTACTACATCTATGCACTCTTCATCCATGCAATTGTTGACGTATTATTCGCTTACTTTGCGCTTTTGTTTAGTCTCACAGTGTTATCTTTGTGTCTGAAAGTTACAGTGCGATCGCCTACCTCTGAAAAAATCTTCAATCATGATAGATTGGCACATTTAGGTACTGAAAATAAGAAATTTTGCAGAACTTATTCGTTACATATTGTTGAACTGTTCTACAAGTAAAAAAGAACGAGCCTGACCGAGTGTCTGCATAAAATAGCAGAAATATTTAGCTTTAGAGAATGTCGAAGTGATTAGATTTACATATTTAAGGATCGCTGATTAAAACAAATAACTTGTAATATACATTAAAATAATAACCACGCAACTGTTTCCAAAACGTTAATTGATAAACGAAATTAATAAAATGGGATTTCTAGACAAGAATTCTTTGACCTTTTCAATTGAGATGTATCTTGCCAACGACCGCAACCATTTGTGTACACTTGAGGCTGCCCGATGGAGGGTTAGACGGTGGTCCAAAAATCATTCCCCATGTGTTTAGTTCCACAACACGTGTGTGTGTTCTGTGTGTCGGGTACCGTGGGCTCTTAGTATGTCCCTTTATGCCGCCAGCTTGGAGCGTTCAGTTTGGGTTCCCTGAATGCACCAACAGATGCAACTCAATTCTGCAGAACGAAGAGCCTTCTTACTAAGGCGGTACAGACCAGGGCTGGCTCTGAACGAAAAATGTAGGCGTTCTTATAGTCAGTAAAAATAAAGGAATTCGCAGTGAAAACGTTGTAATATTAAAGGAACAGAACTCAAGTATTACTGCGAGGAAAATGAGAATAAATTTTGATCATTGCCGCTTGATCGAAGATACGAAAGCATGATCAATAATTGTAATTGTGTTTGCACATTTTCATTTTACCTCAATCCGCACACGACAAGAGCCTTTCGCGGTCCTGGATGCGAGGTATTTGTTTGTTTGTTCATTCATTCATTATTCATTCATTCATGGATTGACCTTTGACTCTCTGAAGCCGCGTAGTTTAAGGGGCCCTTCCGATGTAGACACTCAGCAGCGCTTCCGAGTGGCGCGAGGGCTCTTCCCGCGGTGCCACCGCCGCATGCGGTAGAAGGGGAAGGGTTCGGTAGGGATAGGTTTCGCCGCCGACGTACAAAGGGACCGCAGCAGATAAAATGCCGTAACGAGTGTCCCAGTGGGTAGACCTCCATTTAAATCAATGCTTTGCTATCAGTCGCGCCACTCGGTAGCGCTGCTGAGTGTCTACGTCGGAAGGGGCCCTAAGATACAATACAATTATGGGGTTGTGGAGTATTGGGGACACAATAGAGTATTAAGTATGTGACAGTGAATTGCTGACGGCATCTGCAATATTTTAGATTAGAATTTTACAGATGGGAGGAAAAAGTGTGGCGAATGGATGTAATGCCAAGTTCATTTCGTAACTGTGTATTTGGAATGTACCAGGGGCCTTTTGTGATGTTCGTGGGGTTCGTAGGCGAGGTATTCTTGTGTACTTCGAAGCTCCGTGCGTTGTTCTTGAAGCCGGAGGGGGCAGTGCCGCTAGCCGAGCGCTGCCGTGCAGTGCGCCTAACGAGAGGCGAGCGAGAGCGCGGGGCGGGCGGGGGCGATTCGCGTGACGCGCGGGCGGCGGCGGCGGCGGCGGCGACATTGACCCTGGCCTCGCGGCGAGGCGGTATGGCGCCACGATCTGCTGTTGCAATCCTCTCCGCTCGCGGCCGCTGCCTCTCTCCCTCTTTCTTCTCTCTATTCCTCTCTCCGTCTCTCTTTCACTCTGTCTCCTTCTTTGTACCCTCCCTTCTCCCCTTCCCTCTTTCACTGTCTCTCTCTCATCCCCTCTACTTTTTCTCTCTCCCTTTCTAATTTTGTCTTTCACTGTTCTCTGTCTCTCTCCCGGTCACTCCGTCTCTTCACCCTCTCTCCGTCTCTCTTTCACTGTCTCCCTCTCTCGCATTCTCTTCCTCTATCTCCCACTCTCTTTCACTGTCTCTCTCTCGTCCCCTCTCCATATTTTCCTTTCTCTCATTCTCTCTCCCTCTTTCTCTTTGACTCTCTCTCCATCTCTTTCTCGCTCCCTTTCTGACTTTTTCTTTCACTCCTCTCTCTCTCTCGGTTGAGTAATGCCAGTACTGCCGGAGCATAGACTAAGGAGCATAGTTCTTTTCTATATGGCCGGAACATAGAGGAAAGATATATACCTCCTAAGTCTATGGTCGGAGTCTTCGAGATCATGTGGATAGGGCATATCGTGGGTGTACAAGTAAAGAGACGCACCCCAAAACATGTGATTTTGCAGGATAACTGTTTTATGCTGATCGGAGGTATTTTCTTTCAAGATCAAAGTCAAAGTGTTTTACACTGTATACCAGCTGTCTTGTGAACGATCTTTATAACATTTTTGCTAGTAAAAATGTACGGTTTGTAGTAGTACTTCTCATAAATAAAAGTGCGGGCTAGTACTTCTCGTAAATAAAAATATATTTTATTTTTCATTTTTCTTGCACACCGACCTTATGAGATTTGGTGAATCGCCCCGTCCTCTAACACTTGGATGCATGGGGGGAGAAAGGAACAGAAAAATCAGCGCTAGGACATTGGCCCATTTCTTAATACTCCGTCATCCACCCTCTAGTTGAACGGAGGAAAGCTCTGAATTGATCGATCGGTCGAAGCGGACTGTACTTTTCTTACCGGTGTAGGAAATTGGTGTCGAAACTTCACCTCCTTCGGAAGTTGGTGCTACTCTACGAATCCTCAGTCGCAGCCTCGCAACTACAGAGTCAGCCGCTCCCGGTGCGGGCATTGTAATCCATCGCAATGGATTGCGATGGATTTCAGGAGACTGTTTCAAGAGACCCAGGAGATTGTTTCAGTTTTTGAGGAAGAGGATAACGACTTGTCATGTGAACTCATAACAAAACTGCCTGCAATTTCTTTTAACAATGTTATGCTCTTCATTTAAAATACGTATCGGAAACTACATTCTAGTGTAATCACAGAATAAATTGAATTACATTAATGTGTTGATTAACGTGAAATTGTTTTTAGATTTGGTTACAGAAATGGTGTCACTGTGGAAGGTTACGAACGCATAAGTTGTAAGCATCGCTTCTGTCGAGGAAGGTAATGGCGTATCAACCGGTGCTAACGTGTCGCTGTTACCTTATTTCTACTTTTAGTGTCTGAAGGCAAGAGGCTAGAGATGAGAATATTGCCGTTAGAGATCGTAATAATATCTTTTCATGGCTCTTGATTTTTCCAGTCCTTGTGCAATATTATAGTTGGAATTGTAAGCGACACTTCCTTGACGTCAAGAACAAACACAAGTGCTTGTACATGTAAAAGGGTTTTCTGCTAGGGTAGATATAAATCCGTGAAAGGTCATCTGTAAATCTTCAATTGAAACTTTAATTTCCATTATTTGCATGGTAATAGAATCGAATAGTCAAATTTCAATTAGTAAGCCTTATTACCTTGTTTGACCTTGTAATGGCAAACTGAAAGCAACTTCTCCTTGAGAACAAAAGATGCGGAAGTCTCCACTGCTTTACAACATATACAAATATTTCCTTGGAATATGAAGTTGTGCGTCATTCAATTTGCCTCTATCCTTGTGTCACGTTCCACTATTAAAACTGATATATTTGTTTCTTAACATCTATTATTCACACTACTGTGAGTGAGTGGTTAGCCTTGTGGCCTCTTAACCTATTTGAGCAGTCTAGATCCCGACCAAATTCTGACCCGATCCTGAGTTGCGAGGATTTTGCAAGAGCGGAAAATCCGCATAGGTTGTGTACCACTTTCAGCGTGAAGAAGAACCTTTGCATAGGTGCCCAGAAAAATTAAATTCTCCCACTATTCCCATCGTCTTCAGATCCCATATTCGCGTAGTCGGGTAACACCTAGAGTATTGTTAAAAATCACTGAGACCGTTGTTGTGGCGTTCCCTGGCTGTTTTCATTGATTGATTTTTCCGGGCGCGTCAACTGCTAAGGTCATTAACCCCATTAGTGTAGTGCATATTTTTATTGCGGTGATCTTCCTCCGCTGTGTTGGTAGATCCGGTGCTGACCTGAACGTTGGCTAGCGGGGATATCCTTAAACAGTATCTACCACCAGCGGAACACCGCCCCAGCCGGAACAAGCTCTAAGCTCCTGACATGTGTGGTAATGTAAGGCGTGTAAGTACACACACACATATATATATATATTTATATATATATAATATGTATATGTGTGTGTAAGTAAGTATGCATGTAAGTAAGGGGTGAGGATAGGAAATGGAGGGCACGCAAAAATCACGCGTTACCCGTGACCCGTGTGTTAGGGTGTTGCTCCGTCATGCACATCGTATTCATCGGAGAAACCACGGAAAACTACCGATCAGAAAATCCAGACGCTAGAATTCTCCTCCGAACAGCGGCTGAACACGACCTAGCTATCTACGAGTAGCTAGAGTCGAAAATCCTGCCACCGTTGGATCTCGAATCCTAAGACTTCCCGGTTCCGGTCCCAGACGCCTAGTATTGAAGTCAACATGTACCGGCAACGCTGATAGTCTACTACGTGTCAGTTAAAAAGTTCTCAGCAATTTCACCTACGTCGGGGGTGGACCATTGGATGAATCTCTAAGAGCCCGCACTTTTTGCACAAATATCTCTTTTTGCAATGTATAATTCTTTCTCTGCCCCTCCTTACAGCCTCTCTCTTTATCTCACCTTCTAGCCTGTTATTCCATAGCCTCCCTTTACCTTTCATTGGCTTGTCGGGTCTTCTTCTTTTGGAAGGTTGTGATACAGAGTGCATTTTTTAAAAAAAACTTATAATGTTATAACTTTTGAAAAGGTTATCCCGTTTTGATTATCTTTCAATCGTTTTGTAAGAAATTGTCAATACTTTCAAAGCGCCATATGTGTGATTACTAATATAGTCATTGTTTCTAAGAAAGTCGTTGAAGTCCTAGGTAGCACGATTTTATATAATTCAATTGTTCCTAAAATATGTACTCCACATTTATAGTATGAGGGTAAAATACACAAAAAATCCACCCTTAGCAAACAATGACCACCGTAATAAGCTTGTTAAGTAGGTTCTAAGGCCACCGGCACTTTTTCCGCCACCAGCCCTTCTTGGCAACTATTTGTTCCAGTAGAGTAATGAAATGAGTGTGGATGCCCAAATTCATATTCAACTGCCTATGATTACTACACAAGAAATCAATGTTACTAAAGGTTACTTAATTATATTGATTTAAAAACAGTGTTACATAAGCTGGCAAAAATCGTTCTGGAAGATGCTGGTTTTAATCTTTTATTGTATCAACTTTCGCAAACGACCAGAGGAAGTATTAAGTAATTAATTTTTCTTACAATCGCAAAATCTTCAGTCTAAGAAAAGGCCTTCACCTGGGCCCGCTCGCTTTGCGGGCCTTGCGGGTCCGAACATTACGCCACTTGAGCACATTGGGCGATGTGAATAAAAATGAGCTTCTTTTTTATCTCTCGAGTTTTCAAAGCAATTGCTTCGAAGAGTATGAATACAAAACGTGAGTATTGCTCTTATTCCGAGCAATTTCTCCACTGGCGAGTAACTGCTCGTCCGAGGAGCAATTACTCACTTTTCATAAAAAGGAGTTTGCTTCCAGTGCGAAGCGTTTACTTCGAAGTTTCAGAGCAACCTCTGTAGGTGACTCAAATCGTATTCAATGGATAGAAGAAAGGTTAAACACGAATGTTGGGATCTGGATGCGAGGTTTTAGGTAGTGAGTGAATGAATGATGTAAGACTTCCTATGATTTTGCCAACAAGAGTTACACAAGTCGTGAAGAATTACTAAAGAGAAGAATTATGAATTTTTGTACCGCTTCCCGCGGAAAAAGTTTAGTGGCTAGCGAATTATTTTCTTGTTTAATACGATGAAACCAAGCGTGGGAACGATAAATAATGAAACAAAAATGAGAATATTTTTGCGGTACTTGGAGAATCCTGATTTCCCAATGGGAGTGGCTGAGGATACTGATGTAGATTAGAGCACTACTTCCGAAACCTTTTCGAACATGCTAAATAGAAGTGTGGAAGAAAGGAAGGAGTGGGTTAAATTTTCTTCAACAGCAGTTACTTTTTACACTCATCTTCAAGAAATTCAGAAATACGAAGCACAATTTTCAACTGTACCACAACTTAGACTGTCAACTTCGTCAAGAACAAACATCTGCCACGCGGTAAACCAGCGAAATTCTACGAACCAATCGACCAATCGCTGCAGGCCAGTTACTAAACAATTACTCACAGAGTGAAGTAAATGCTTCAGGTTTCATGAAACCTTTTATTTACTTGAAAAGAAGCATTTGCTTATGAGAAGTTGTAGTTCCTCCTTGTACTCGTGAGCAATTGCTCTGAAGTACTTTCTCATTTTTTTCACATCACCCATTGTGTTATGCCATGCCATTGCCTGCGGAGCTCCGCTGGCAATTTTCGCCATCGCGTAGGGCGCAGTGGAGGCGGCGGCGGCGTTGCGAGGGAGCAGGGCGGCCCGCCCGCCGGCCGGCCGCGCGTGCGTGCGGCGAAGCGAAACCCAACTCCCGAACCGCTGACCAGGTCCTCTCCAAAGGCTGACTTCAGCCCTCGGGTAGCACGTATGCACTCCCTTCGAGAGACCGGTGAGTTAAGAAGTTTTTAATTGGTTTGCACCTCACTTTCAGTTTCTGGCTTTTTTTAAATGATAAAATTACACGGGGGAAATCTCGATTTTGCGCGCTGGAGAGGTACTCAAGGTACTTGAGGTACGAGTTTCACGATTAGCTACCAGAACTGAGAAGCGCGTGTCTGCTACATTGAGAAACAACCGCGGCGGGCTATTCAGAGACGAAAACTTCTGCAGCGGTGCAAGAGAGAATTCAAGTAGATCGAAAGGAACATGGACATCAACGGTGGAACCCTCCATGGCGAAAGACACTTTGCTCATTTCCAAAGTAAGAGAAAAATTTTGAAGTAATCACTCTGATCTCGAAGAAGCTAATGTCGACAGATTGCACTATCCCCTCACAAGGAACATACACTTTTTGGTTGTATTTTTAATGTTAATTAAGAAGTGTGCAGATTTTCTAAAAGTCTCTTGTACGTTGTAATGGTCTATATAAAATCTCTTGATTTCAGATATTCATTTTTCAATCAGAATACTATAAAACTAACCATTGTGCTTCAAAATAACCAAGGAACAAAATTTGTATTTACCAGTATTTTTTCTGGTTTCCTATAATTTTCAAGTCTTGCAAGTGCTGCTATAAGAAAATAAAATTCCATTGAAATACCTAGGGCGATGAGAAAATAGTTCGGTAAAAATGGGGCCCAAAAACTGAAGTGTCCTTGCATATTGCCCATGGCAGATCTGTCACCTTCGAAAACGCTTCTTTACAAAGCAGGGCAAGAGACACGCCTGCCTGGACAGGAGTTCTTGGTTTCAGCGCCCAGGGCAGCTGCGGGCACGCGGAGTACCGCCCGGACACGCGCAATACTTCGATCTCAGTTCTGAGAAGACGAGGTACTTCGAGACCCGACACCATCCCTCCAACGTGACGTGTTTGTCTCAAACTGTTCTTTCAGTCTTCCTGGCAAAGAATACTTGTGTTTGTTTCGTATTACAAATTGCCGGATTACGTTCGCGCGAGGATTAATGTATCTTCTCAACAAAGACTGTGCGCTTTTTCTTGGGAACTCGCAGCGAACGCTTCGCGAATCGCAACACAAATCGCGATTTTAGCGCAGGGCGGCGGGCCACCGCCAGGAGACGAAGTGTGAGGGCAGGAGGGGGTTCGGCGATGCCCCGGTCATTTTCTGTCCCACGATGCCCTCAGTCCAATTCGTTGGCCAGGCTGGTCTTAGGTTGATATGAGAAAGGTGCGTCAAGCTGGAACAGCCATGTCAGCACACCGGAATGAAGCATGTCAAATTGTTTATTGCTATTTAATTGATAATTAATTGTCACAATTTGGAATTAATTGCCACGAATTTTCGTGACGAAAACGGATGTGAGCTGGCTTGACGCTGCGCCAACACACACAGACATGTGCAGACAAGTTAAATTCGGATCATAAATAAAGGAAAATGCGTGGCAATTAATTCCAAATTTTGGCAAATAACTCGTAATTATTTAGCAATAAATCATTTGAGTGTTTCCGTCGAGCTACGACCCTAATTTAACTGATGGGTGTGCTGACACCCAGCTCACACCCGTTTTCGCCACGAAAATGCGTGACAATTAATTCCAAATTGACAGTTAATTAGCAATTAAATAGCCATAAATCGATTGACATGTTTCATTCCGGTGTGCTGACACGACTCTTCCAGCTTGACACACTTGTGAGAATTTTACTTGCGTCACGGGCACACACAGAGCGGAGGGAGGGTATGGAACGATTCTTCTTCAGGGACAATACCAGAGAGAGAGAGTTGGTAAACTGCAAGAGTGAAGATGAAACAATTTCTTTCTATAACAGCCAGTTCACAATTTAACTGCTATCTCTCTATATTTCTAATGTCCAATGCGCGCAAATATTGAAAGAAAAGTATGCAGCTCTTGGCCATATGAGAGTTCTCTGTGGTTTTGTTAGATAGCCAGGCTGAAAAAAAATCCAAAAACAATGAAACAGTTTCGATTTTGACGAAAAAATGCAAATATTCGATTGTTCCGCCTATTCTCATACATCGTGCACCGACTGAATTGTCACAGCAGTGCGTCACTGCTTACGACACAGCTGACGTCATGTGACAGCAAGTCGTCAAGGAAGAGACCTCACGCCATTAAATATTTGCTATTCTCGTGTTGCGTTATGGTAGAGTATTTTTTTTAATATTCTTGGTATGTAAAGATCTGTTGTTCTGTATTTACTACACCACACAATGTTATTGTAGTATTTGTGAAGACTATTTTTATTAAAAGATTTTATTTATTTCATTCTGATACGAGAGTGTTTTATTTGGTGTTCTTGACCACTGTGCGTGCTTCTTTTTAAATTCATTTGTGTGGTTTTGCTCAGTAGCATTTTTGCAACTGTAGGCCACCAGTTAACAGTATTTCTGCCTCCTTCATTTAGAATATCAATAGAAAACTGCAAGAGGGAACCCTTCTTTAAGAAAATTTTCGATCACCTCTTTCTCTTCAAGAATGGAAGAGGCTTTTTGCTGCGCGAGTTGGGGACCTGGCGTCCGCTGCATGAGGATGAGCCGCTGACGAAATATTTTCCTTAAGACCCGTCCCTTAACATTGAATTAAGAACCAGTATAAATAAATAAATAAATAAATATACAAATAAATAAATAAATGTCTTTATTAGTGGCGAAGCTCAGGCCATTTGCCCTGCTCTTACTCCTCACCACTTACAATAATTTAATACAATAATAGATAAGAAAAAGGAGGTCATTCCAAGAAATTACATAGGGAATTAGGGGAAAGGGTTTCTCACATAAGTAACAGGAATCAAAACGACGGACGAGATGGTTGATAGAAAATAAACACCCTCACAACATTTTCTGTGATTATGTTTATTAACGTAAGTTCGAGATGGATTTAAAATTAATCAGAATACATGGTACGTTCACAACAAACCCATGAAAAACCAAGACCTTTACACAATTTGAAAAATCACATAAATAATAAAGTTATCAAAGCAAAAATCAAACTACACCAACTTTAATCAATAATCAACAGATCTGCTGTATTACGATATAATATCTCTTTATTACTTTACAAAACCATCATACGACCACTACTTTTATACGCATGCCCAATGTGGATCAGCGTTTCCAAATCAAATACCAAAACATTCCAAGTAGCCCAAAATCAGTTCCTCCGCACCATCACGAATGCTCCATGGTACATCTCCAATGCACAATCCAGGTGAATGCCGGAGCAGTACCCTAACAAACGGGTCGCGGACCGCGCGCGATATTTCCTTCCTCTTCCTTGTCCTATCCTTATCCGTTACCCACACACAGTAACAAACACTACACTACCATACTTGCCGTGAGACCGGTCGGGGGCATAGAGCTTGTTCAGGCTGGGCCGGTGCCCCGATGGCAGAAGCAGCTGGTTGGGGAAAACCCCGTCGACGGAACTAATCGACTGTAGGTCGGCGCCGGATCTCGCCATCCAGCTGAGGAATATCACTGCCACTACCCGATGAAAAACATTCACTACACTTATGGAACTAATGACCTCCACAGTTGACGCACCCAGAATCACCAACAATCAATCAATCAGTCCAATTCACAACTTCACAAAGAATTCCAATTTGAACCGTGAACATACCACATTATTTTTTTATCCACCCACTTCTTCCAAAACATTCGAAATACACCCAATCTAACCCCTCTAAGACTTTGCCATAATCCAATACACAAAATCCATATCAAGAACAAATGTTCCACTTTATACTTTCTTAAAGAAGTTCTCAGATCTCGTTTCAAAGAACTAGAGTTATGATGTAAGCCCCAGTAAGTAAGATTATTTTAAGTTAATTTGAAGGTAGATTTAAGCAATCATAAAAATTATAGTGTTTTACGCACTGAGCTTTGTAATGTATAATCCAAAAGGGAATAAAAAAAGGGCGACTGCCCGGGAGCTGCGGCCAGAGCGAGGCGCGGCGTTCGGAATGGGAGGGCGCTGCTAGCGATAAGGACGAGGGCGACGCAGGCCGAATGGCAACTTCAGATCCGACAGACGTCCATTTTCTCCCTCTTTATCGCCTAATAAACATTCAGGAGGGCAGAGTTGTAACGCCCACCTCGCATCTAGCATTTACAATGGCAAATAAACAAAGAGAGATGCGAACCCCAGTGAAACTCAAAACGAGTGACGAAGCATATTAACACGATGATTCCTTCTGATTTGATTCTGACACGTTTGATTCAGTGAGAACCCTTTTGGGTAGGTACATCTGATCTGAATAAATTGACTCTATTGACACGTTCGCAATATAGAAACAACATTTTATTCACAACATTTTTCAAAATTTC
This sequence comes from Acheta domesticus, assembly GCA_031308135.1. Lineage (NCBI taxonomy): Eukaryota > Metazoa > Arthropoda > Insecta > Orthoptera > Gryllidae > Acheta > Acheta domesticus. The sequence goes on along the minus strand of JAHLJT010009436.1, from coordinate 147,364,187 downwards.
ATATGATGATTCCCACAAACCAACTTAGTTTCTACAACGAAACGTCTTTTCATAATTTTACAGATGTGGTTGTAAGAAAAGGGAGAAAAAATAGACCACAAACTTTATAACTAATATACCAAAAAAGTTTAAATTTTAAAATGATGTACGTTCTCTGATTTCGCACATCTACTTGTCAGTGTTACTAACAAGCGTTACAGAGAAAAAGAACGAGTTGAAGCAAGAGAAAGAATCTGTCTGTGATGTATTCTTACGTGTTAGTGAGTTGCCGAAGTTATAACGTATTTGAGATAATGATGGGCGATGAAAAATAATCATTACAGTAATGCTGATCCACTGACAACATCGAAATTTGAAATGCGACACACGCTTACATATCCCTTTCCTTACTATCAGTCTGGAGACGGGGACAATTGAATGTTTGTAATGGAGAAGAAACAACAGGCCGATAAGGAAAGAATAAATATATTACATGAACGTCACAAATACAGTGTATTTTACGTGCAAAATGATTGTGTTATAAAACTGTGTACGCACGAAGATACGTCAAGCAGACAATTGATTTATTGTTACCCTCTCATCCCAGGCACCAAGACAAAGAGAAGCAATAGCGAACAAGAAACTAGAAGTAAAAGAAACAAACAAGGAGGGAATGAGGAAGAGGAAGAAGGAAGGAGGAGGAGGAAAAGATGAAGATGAGTACAGTGAAATCGCGTCAATATGGTCGTAAGTGGCGTGCGTTTGACGGCGCCTGCCCTAGCGCCGCCCCGCAGGGCGAGCCGGCCTCGGTGCGTGCGGGCGCGTGCGAGTGCGCTGAGGGGTGGGCGCGCGCGGGGCCATCGAGCGAGGGAGCCCGCCACCGCCACCGCCACCGCTGCCGCCGGCGGCTGGTTGCGCGCCCGGCCGCGCGGCGCTAGCAGCGGCGGCCGTCGGCGCGCCGCGCGCTTCATTCGGCGGCGGCGGCTGGTCGGGTCGGGACGGGACGGGAGCACAGCGCGCGGCGAGCGGCGTGGCGCGGCAGGCGGGCGGGCGGACAGGCAGCAGGCGAGCGAGCGACCGTGCCGGCGCGAGCTCTGCGCGCGAGTGGCGATGCGGCTTGGCGCCTGACGCGCGCCGCCTCACGCCTGACGCCACGCGCGCGCGGGTGGGTGGGGTGGGGGGGCCGCCGACGCCTCGCGACGCGGCCGGAAGCGTGCCGGGGCCCGGGGATCAAGGTGGGAATTGTTGTTGACCAATATCTGCGGCGGGGGCCGGCCCGCGTCGCCCCGCCCCCTCCCCCGTCGGCGGCGCGGAAGATGGCGTGGCGGCGGGCGGCGCGCCCGCCAGTCGCACGGCGGGGGGCGTAGCGCGCAGCGGACACAGTGTCGCGTGCTTCGAGTGGTGCTGAGCTGAGCCGAGGGTGGTGCCATGGGTCGCGGGTGCGGTGGTGCGGCGCTGTTGGTGCTGGTGTGGGCGACGGCGGCGGTGTTGGCGGCGGTGGCGGCGCCGTCGGTGCGGAGGAGTCGGCGCGCCGTCATCGACGACAGCCAGGTGAGTGCCCACGTGCCCTGCCCCGCGCGACGCACGTGCGCCGGACCCCCTTGCTGCCAGAGGCGCTCACCCGCCGGAGCAATTACTCGTGGTGAAGGTATCTCAACCACCACGTATTTCGTGTGTGGATGTTGGTGAACTGCAGTTTTTTTCGGCAGGAGTGAAAGTGAATGTCATCCAGAAGTAAATCAATTTAGTTTTTCTCCTGTGCTTTCGGCCGTACTGACTGCCAGCAGCAAGCCAACAAGCACACCCATACAAGTCATCAGCTAGCCTGCAAGGGTACTGACTACCCTCTTTGTTTTTCTTCTTCAATGAGTTGTGTGTGATGTTATTTTACAATTCCATTTTCTCTTTTCGTATTCTTGGGGTATTCAGTTCTCCTTTCTTGCTACCAGATTCTTGTGTCATGTTTGAATACTGTATGTGCTACAAATTCATAGTCATCATTGTCTTCATCTTTCACATGCTGTTCATCCTTCACTGAGTGAACCATAATGAATGGATCAGTGTTCGCAGACATACCACAAGCCAATAGACCTATTTGATGACTATGAGATTTTGAGACTATGAGATTTTGCACAGGTTATTTGTTCAGAATTTTCCATTCACAATACCGATTACCATTTACTTCATCATTATTCACATTTACGTTATTCGCTACTCGTCACCTTTAATTCCCAATTATCACCCCCGCCATCATCATTAATCTTATTGTCATATCATTAAATGTCTGTCTGTATGACTGTCTGTCTCTGTTTGCCTGCCTCCGTCTCTATCTGCCCGAGTCTCTCGGGCAGAGACAGGGAGTGCGATTGACTGCTGCACTGCTGTGGAACAAAGGGCGTCGACCGTGCCTCTAAAATCAATCCATACAAAAGCAAATAACGACCTTGGCAGAAACTTCAAAGGTAATTTTACGCGGTGGTTCTGTTGCTTTCCGCACCCTCCAGCTACTCTCCCCTCTTTCGCTCGCCCATGTGTCACAGGGAGATTTTCAACTTGCCTTTTTCAACAGCTCGCCTCTCAATTTACTGCTTTTTTTTACCATTGTTCGAATACAAAAATACTGAAGCCCGGGAATATTTTCGCTGTGTGGCTGCTTTCCAAGAGACTGAAGAGCTTGTCAGCTCGGCTGTGGCTGTTGGAGCGGCCCCGGAGGCAGAACGGGATTGGGCGATCGCGAATGCCTGTCGGCTTGTTTCCCCTGCCACCCACCGCCCAGTTTCATTGGGCATCGCTTTGCATGCGGGCCTCTGCAGCCCGAGCGAGCAGCTTAAGCCGCAATGGGTGCGTGCTGTGCTTGGCGGGAATGGGTTGGTGGTGAAGCTCTATCTGCATCTAGGCCGGAAGGGGATGTCTGTCGCTGATACGGGATTTCGTTGGTAGGGGCTCGGGATGTCAATGATCTCTTCTTCAATTCTCCTTCATGTTTCACTTTACGGCTAAGTCTGCGATTCGTTTTGTATGCTTGTCAGAAACGTAGATTTCCATGAGTCGACGAGTCACCGATTTGGATAGCTCCGAGGTGAAGCTTATGGGGTCAAGGCCGCTGGCCAGGGGAGGTTAACGTGTGAGCGAAGTTACACGCACGTACTTAGGGCCTGTACTGTTTAGAAGCTCCTAATATTTTTTACCGATGTCATATTTAAATCATGTCTAGTAGATGAAAGTAGAAATAATACTAGTAGAACGTTAACACAAAAAATATTATTCAGAGTTGTTTGTAAATTAACATAATTAACATACACATTGAAAGTTTATATATATATATATATATATATATATATATATATATATATATATTCCACACATATACACACACACATATATATATATGTGTATATAAATGTGCATATATATACGTATGTATATGTGTGTATATATATATGTGTATCTCTCTCTCTCTCTCTCTCTCTCTCTATATATATATATATATATATATATATATATATATATATATAGAGAGAGAGAGAGAGAGAGAGAGAGAGAGACTAGTTCTATAGCATTGTTATTTAGTTAAATTTGTTTAAAAATGTTCCTTTAGATTGTAAAAATGATATCCTTAAGTTTTATTGTACTAAACTTCCCTGGTCACTGGATGACAAATTTAAAACATTCAAGGCCGAATTAACCGTTTTTGAAATATTATCATTGCTGACTTCATAATTTATAGATTTGATGTAACTTTTTCGATATACAAGTTAAACAGTTTGCAAAATTCACTATTCACCATATTAAAAATTAATTATATTGTCCGTGCTACTGTTTCACCTTCACCTTGAATTTTTACTTTGTCAGACCTAAAGTGCTTCATATTTAAAATGCAAAAATACTGGAATATGGCTTAGCTATGCTCAATATCTCGCAGTATTTTATTTCTACCCTCAGGTATTATTCTCACTGTTCCAATTGCTTAAATGTGGATTTAAAACCTGATAAATAAAATCTGGAGGTAGATGTATCTTTCGAAATAATTAGTTCCACCGGAAACGCTAAAGTCGATTTTTTAGTCTCCTTCACTCCTACCACTTCGTTTCTCATTTGGAGTCGTTTCCTTTGTTTGAAATTATTGCTCATCTTCATAAAGAATTTGTATAAAATATACGTCCCTTAATTTGGTAACTTTCAGAACCGTTGCTTGGAACTCAGTCGACAGAATAATTTATTAAGTGTTTTAATTACGGTTTCCAACTTCCACTTGGATATTTGTAATGCAGTTAACAACGCAAACAACGTTTGTGCTTCTTAGAACTAATGAAGGATTAGATAACTCTTCTTCTGATGTTTGAATGAAGTTTACCCTTTCATTAAAATCGGAAAAAGGAAAGCCTTATTTGTTTTCTTTCTTCAAAATCTAGAAAAAGAAAAGCGTTAAATTCAAGATTAAAAGAACATGTATTAGACCTTAAATTCGGCGCGGCTGCTTTTAATTCTTAGAGCTGAACATTCCTCAATTCTCACTAGTGAAGCGTATGCTTTTATAGCAGTGAGATTCGGTGTTAGTGAGTGTGGAGTCTTTGAGGATGAGCGTACCTGACTACCGCAGAGTTCGCTCGCTGGTCGCAACCTTCGCCCCTCAGCACCCACCGCCCACCGCTTGCAAAGGTGTGGTGTGCAACGCCCTCCATGGACCGCTGAATTTATATCCTGAGGTCAAACGAGCACTCGCAGAAGAGGGTCGTGGAAATTGAAGGTCGAAAGAATCTGCCTCGCACATTCACAATATTCTTATTATAGATCATTGGTGGTTCGGCTGTTAGAAAGATGCTGATCTATAGAAACTACTTACGTCCAATAAGAAAATGTTCAGCAAAAAAGACACTTTTAGAAAAACGCCTGTTTATAAATTTATCATTAAGCTAATGATATGCTGGGAATAAGATAAATGTTTCTGGAAATCACCTAATAACACTAATGTCTAAATACAGGGAAGATGTTGATAACATTTCTGCAAGTAATGAACACGTGGTATAAACATTATGGTATGTACGGAACAAAACTTTACATGGCGTGAAAATTGCTGTAGTAACAGAAACAAAATAGTCAGCTTCAGAAAACAAGACGAACCGTCCTTCACTCACATTATTCACGTAATGTTCTAGAATTTGCTATCGCTTCAAATATGAAAAATGTATCTTAAGCGAATTTTAAACTGAAACGTTATAAAGCTTCTGGCGTAAAAAATCCAGCCTTTGACAAACGACCGATTTGTTTTACTTCCAACGAAAGTGGTGTAAGTTCTAATACAAAAATGTAATGTATTTCTCCGATACTAATATAGAAAACCTGAACTCAAGTATTACGAGATTTTTACACATCTGTCACATATTTCAATTTTAGTTCTCAAAGGTTTATTGCATTTTTTACATGTGCAATTCCGAGGACTTCTAAATAATTCCGAAGTTCATAAGCTGCATTTTTATTACATTATTAAAGCTTCAGCACTTTCACTTGAGATTCAATTATGTGACGTAGTCATATTTAGAACCTCAAAAAAGTTTTTTTTAATCTTTTCTGTTATTTTTTTGTGGTGATTCATAATTCATGGAGCGCGATTCTACCTTTGTTTTCGACAATTCATTCTTCCTTTGTGATGTGAATATGTGATGTGGCTTAACTTAACAATACCAGACTTAGCAGCTCTGTTCCAAATTAGAATGTATCAATAGGCTATATACATCACGTAAAATAACAATTTCCTGTCTTTCATAAAGTATTTGCAATTGTTAGTGCTCATTATTAGTTAACTTTCATATTTCTTACCACAGAGGTCATTAAACGCCTCGCCAGAATTTCGGTTAACATCTGATGGTGCGACCTTGAGTTAAAAGCTCATTGTGCACTGCCTCGCTGCTCTGACCTCCAAAGTCTGACGTGTCTAGCGTGCTGGCGGCGACGGCATAGCTAGCGGGTTGGCAGGGGAGAGCACAACAACATTCAAAAGGAGTTCGAGTAATGTGAAGGTGTTTGAAGCAAGTAATATTTTGTTATCTTACACCTTATATTCTGGCAAAGAATTGATGAATTCCTGTTTCGTTAGTTCCGTTTATAGATCAGTGCTGCGTCTCCACATAAATCACAGAAAAAAATGAGTGAAAATATTGTAAATATTACTTATAACTTGTTTATTTCATAATTCTGTATTTTGATGTCATGAGCATTGAAAAAATATTTGAAAAAACACCTTTCTGTACATTAACAAAGGGATTTTGACACTTTCGAAATTTCATTTCATCAGTAATTTATGAGGTTTATTCCAGTAAATACACGCTGAGTAGTTTCGGGGGGGGGGACACGCGAGTAACTATTAATATTAGCAATAAATAATTACCTTACCACTTTGACCTTAAAAACGTAGATTCCTGTAAAGTACTTTCGTAAAATTCCTATTTCGTCACACCTGTATGTCACTGGAACTTTGTGCGCTTTTCCAAGACTCAAAGCGCTGTTGTGGAATCGGGAGGACACTAGCGTCATTTGTGAGCAGAGTGTGCACTACAGTTCTGACGGACTAAGCGTTGATTATGTGCTTCCGGGCGCGTCATTGCTATGGTCATTAGTTCCGTTAATGTAGTGTATGTTTTTCTCGGGAGGAGGCGGTGGTCTTCCACCGCTGGAACATCAGATTCAGCTCCGACCTACCGTCGGTTAGCGGGATTTTCTCTACCTAGGTATCTCCCACCAATGGAGCACCGCCCCAGCCGGGGCAAACTCTAAGCTGCCGACAGATATCCCGGCATGTGTAGTAGTCTACTGCATGAAAGTGAAAGCGTGTGCAAGTAAGGAATGAGGCTAGAACAAAGAAGGGGAAGGAAAGATCGCGCGCGGCCCGTTGCCCGTTCTTTTTTAGGTTACCGCTCCAGCATTCGTCTGCTATTGATTGGAGAAACTACGGAAAACTACCGATCAGGGTACTCGGCCACTAGACTTCTCCTGCCTTCCACTAGACAGCGGCTGAATTCGACCTAGCTCTCTAGGTTAGTGTCGAAAATCCTGCCACCGTCAGGACTCGAAACTAGGATCTTCCGGTCGCAGGCACCTGTGGCACTCAAATGACGCACTGAGCCACCTCATGGGCTAATGTTTGGACTGCCTAAGGACGGACGCGTTCGCAGTGCTGCGAGCGATACAGCGTTGTCATGCGTCCCATATATATTCGTAAATTGTAACCGAAAAATTAGATTATTTTCTTCACAAATAGTACTTAAAAATATACTTATCGCTTTCGACTCACTTTAAGCACAAACTTCTGACGTTACTGAAGAACAGAAACCGACAAGAAACTGCTGTTACAGTAAGGAAAGCGTTTCTCAGTGAAATGACTTTAAAAAGCACTCCGTCTAATTGACGAGAGTACGAAGTGTTTTTTATTGTTTGTTTTTTTTCCTTTTGACTGAAATGCCTTCCCGTATTAGAAGCAACATATTGGGCTACTATTTCAGTTTGGCCAATAATGAACTATTAACTATCCACATATATAGATAAAGATGTTATATGTTGGCATGGCAACTGTGAAATAGAAGTAAGGAAAATCTATACACGAAAAGAAACTGCTATTGCACGGGAACTCGGGAAACTGTACTTTTTTCAGGTTTGGATAAACATGTTTTGGTCAGTTTTCATTGGCTGTGGATGTAGGAATAAAATGTTTAATAAACGATGGTTTAAGAAGAAAACATTACTAGAAGACTTAGTGGGAGTTCTGTTATTAAAATATGTTACAAAATAATTCTTCACTGAAAACGAGTATTGTTTGAGATATGCCAGTGATGTAGCGACATGTCAGAATATTATATAACATGTTTGCCTTTCCCTTGCAGATGTTGAGGTTCTATTGCAATGAAAGTAACAAGAACGGAGGGGAAAGGCCCGTGGGTGCTGTGGGGGGGGTGGGGGGGGGGCAGGTGTTCGTCTTGCCGCTGCCGCCGGGGCGCCGGGAGGGGCTGGGAGGTGCGCGGTGTGGGAGTTCGGTGTTCGAGGTCCGGCGCGATCGATGCCCTCGCCCGCCGGCGCCTCGCGCGGGAGGCTGTGGCGCGGGCCGGGGGCGGGGCGGGGCGGGGCGGGGGCGGGGCGGGGGCGGTGTCCTTGGCGCCGCGCGGACTCAGGTGGAGCCGCCCCCCGCACCGGACGTGCCACCGCCGCCGCCCCCCCCCTCACAGTGGCTCCATGGCCCCGGCCCACCTGGCCGAAAACGAAGAAGATGTAGCCATTAGGTTTATCCGCTCTTAATACATTATCTCGATCTTTGATATTCAAGGACATGAAGGAAACCTAGCTGTTATCTATTAGTATTACAAGGTTGAAGCTTTAACTTAACATACTTGTAAGTAAACGGATCTTCATTAAGACATTCAACTAAATGGGTAAGATAGAGGACTTCAGTGTAGAAGTCTGAAGTAACTTGCATCTTGCCTCCGAACTTCTTAACAAGATCTACTTTTCAGGTCAAATTAACGTGGGGAAGGCAGATACTGTCGCAAGAGAATATCTATGTTGTTAGAGCATTTGTATTGGAGAAGAAGTGAAGCGGTGGCGATGCATGATACTAGTACGGCCACAAATTGTCCAAAAAGAATTACTGATAAATTGTAAATACACTGCTGAATGTAACCTCATTGAATGTTACTTCATTGCAAGAGAATGTTTAGAAATGATTACATCATAAATAAGAGTAGACACCGAAAAGAAAGTATAACTTTGAAATGTAAAGCTTCTGTAAGCACACACTTCACAATAGATATTTTGAAGGTGATTCTGCTTTATCGCTAAAACCTGAAAACAAATATTTTGCATATTTATTTATATTTTAGTATATCTATAATTATAATGTGTGTGGATAATAGTTTTTACTCTTTTACTTTTTTTACTTACGTTTTGAAACGTGCATCTGGGAAAAGACATTCACTTTGACAACTTTCGTGCAAATAAAACTGTTTATAAAACTATTTTTAATACAGAATCATAGATATGTGTAATTTCAATTATAAATCTAGAATTTGGCCAATGCAATAATGCAATTGCGAAAATATTAAAGTCTAAACAAAGGCCACCGGACCCTTTTTTTACAAACGTATGTTCTTGGAAATTCATGATTGATAACTTTTACGTACTAATGAAAAATGCAAAATGTGTAAATGTTTGCTTCACTGGAATGTTGAAAATGTTGAGATCAAAAATCAAAATGAAATTCCGCTGGGAATTAAGAGTATTAATAATCAAATATGCCGGTGTGTATTTGTGTAACAGAGGTAAATTTGATAGCGTCCAGTCATTTCATCTCTTTCCACCTCATTCGCACCCCGTGTGCGCACAGACATGTCGTCCTCGGTTTCGCTCTCCTGACCCTACTTTCTCTCTCGGGCGCACTGTCCCCAGATTCGCTTCTCAGAACTCGGATTTGCAGTCGGCTGCCTCACTTCGCGCTCGCCCGAGAGGATCCCACACGCGGCGGTAGCCGCACATGCGTGTTTTTCTCGGCAGTGCGAGGAAATGAAGTGAAAAGTCTGTCGTGTAAAGTAATACGTAGGTGGAGAAATAGATAAATGTATGAAATGATCGCGGAAAGTTGACTGAAGTTGAATAGTTTTCTTGTATTTGTTACTCTTCTCGGTTGGAAAACATTTATTTTTCTGCTTTCATGCGCACAAGGAAGGGTGCGAGAGGAATGCATCTTGGCTGTCATTATATGAAATTTGAAGTTAATTTTTTTTACTTATTAGAAAATATAAAAAGTTTATTTGAGTGGAGTTGTTTTCACATTGTTATCTAGACCCCTTCCAAAAACAAGTCAATTTCTCGCAGTTGTCATGTGCGTGTGAAGTTTTACCTTATACAGTCTTTAAATTAAAATTTGAAATGAAATTAAATTCAACATGAAACTCGTGGAATGTTTTGGACTCTAAAAGGACGTGGTCGAAACCACATGACCCATTTCAGGAAAGACCAGTTTCTTGGGAAGCTTTCTAAATCGGGACACGTTTCAAAGAATCGAAGTGTGCATGTTAAAGGGGTCGCTGTGTATTTGGATAGTACAGTGCATGTGCTGCTTATATGATACCTTTTCACGCCACCATCAGCTGTTTAGTTTACTATTTTGAATGAATGGAAGAAGTAATGAAGTGAGACGACTTACAGCTTAACAGTTATGTGATGTGCGATAATTTGTGAATGCAACTACGAAATATATTCACTGGCACAAAAGACGTAACTCTTCAATTCAGTAGCACGAAAGGGAGCATGCTCCATTTGCAATATACTTTGGGGATGGTTTGCAACTAGTGCATAACAACGCACGCCTACACAGTGTCCCTATGTGTTACACCGATCCTGAATGAGATGGGAATTCCATGTACGGCAAAGCCAGCTAGAAATCCAGAATTTGAATTATATCGAGAATTGTGGAACAATCTGGGGAGAAGAGCATACCGGTGTGACCCTACCACCCTGTAGGACATGCGCGAGGCTCTCGGGAAGAATGGGATTTGATTCCAAGAAGGAAACTGCGACAGTAATCAGAAGCATGCTTGATAAGTTACAATATTTATCAATGTCTGATGTGGTAATATACGTAACTGAAAGTAAATGCAGTGCCCCCGAAGAACATTAGCTGAATCCAAATGAAGAACACAATTCGAAACTCATATCCATTTTCTGTGAATTCTTTTTGCTGCCGTTTTGTTGTTGTTGTTGTTGTTGTTTTTGCCGATTTTGTACCATTTTTACCTTTGCCTTTGTTGTATAGTGGATGTAAAGATATCGTTTCATGATATGTAAAAGAGAAATTATGTAATAAATAAGGGGCGAATTTTGATGATCTAAAACATCGCCAAAAATTATCAATAAAATGATTTTCAAAATTTTTTTAACTTCCGTGAAAGCAAAGGAAAATGACGTAAAAAATTTGATCAAATTCAGTTTAGATGAAAACACAAGCTGTGTTACTGAAGGAATCGAGGGTGTTTCTTTCGTTCAAGTGAAGTCAGCTTGCAAATTTTTAGTTTACACTGTTAATTACCTGGAACTCTGTTTCTGGTTATCGCGAAATAGGCCGAATCGACAACGGCGCTGATAGGCTTCAGAGGAACCTTAGATTACACACAACGCCTAACATTACAATTTCTTAGCAAATAAATCGTTTAGAGACAGGGATTCTGCGGAAAACATTTGTTGCATTTCATAAATATTATTTGTTCTTTACCAGAAAATGTTCTGTACCAGCAAATCTGTGTATTTAGTTATCCCGAAATTGGCTGAACGGACAATAGCACTGACAGGAACCTTAGATTACAGACATTGCATTTCATAAATATTATTTGTTCTTTACCAGAAAATGTTCTGTACCAGCAAATCTGTGTATTTACTTATCCCGAAATTGGCTGAACGGACAATAGCACTGACAGGAACCTTAGATTACAGACTCCCAATTGCTGACATTATAAGTTCTGAGCGAAGAAATCGAATAGACTACCAAGTATAGGTACTCAGGAAATCTGTGGAGAACATTTATTGCATCTCGTAAAACTTATTTGAAGACAGTACCATTTAAATGAAGTTAAAATCAATGAAAACAGCAAAAAATTGCATTGAAAACGTTGGGAAAAGTTAAAAAAAATACTTACTAGTCGAAATCGACGAAAAATGCAAAAAATAACGTACAAAAATGGTCATTTCATTTTATCATAATATAAAATGAATTTCTATAATTAACAGCATTATTCTATAGTTAAAATAAATAAAATTATATTTCATTAAAATCCTCCCCCTAGTAATAACTCTCAATGTTTCGTACCATTCGCCTTGGAATGTGTAAGCCAAATTGAATTTTCTTGATAATGTCGACCACCTCATGGAATCTTATTAATGCTAAGAAAATCAACTATTGGCTAGAGATTATTGGAAGAGTCGTGAATGGAGGAATTCAAGTGTTGTTTAGTTCTTGCGGGCATTAAAGGTATACATTTGCTTTTGAGGGAATGTGTGCTGTGCTCCCACAATTGTGAGAAAAGCCAACGATGAAGGGAAGGGAGTTGAAAAAAAATCAACATTTTGCAACATTTGGGCAATAATTATTATAAAATTTTAAAACTATAAATAATTTTTAAATTATTCGAAAAAGTGCTTTATAATATAGTTGAAAAATTATTTTAAAATTTGTATGAAATTTCTGCCAATATTTAATTGTTGTTCCAATTCTTTTGTTTATTTAACTCAGGACGGGACAAGGGGCAGTTCGAAAACGTTAATTTCAGTGTTGGTAATTATTACAAGTTGTTTGCGAACAAATGTGATTGGAAGCAGTTTTTGAGTGGCCTCTTTTGTCTTCTATTAGTCAATGGTATGTAATTTATTGCACTTCATAACGTCTAGAAGTATGAAAAAACTTCAGGAATTCGATGGTTTGACATTTGTTTAATTTTAAATACACTCGTCATTTAGGTTATTCTTATGCTAATTTACCTGTTTAAAAAACCTCTATTTAAAAATGTAATAAATATTTGTTGTGTATCCAAAAATTTCCGTTTCTGCAGTAAGAAGTTAATATAGTTAATGCGATATTAATGTGTTCGCTGTCATTACTGAAGCAAATAGGCAGGAACATGCAAAACGTTCTTTGCTGTACCCAATACTAATTATTAATATAAATTACATTATCATTTTGTGATACCGCTCTTATTAAAGTATAAGTAATTTCTGAGATCTTTGTGTACATTCTGACTCACATGTACGATAAGAATAATGAACTTGGTGTATGCTTTCGGAAATGACATAGTTTGGTTTATATTGATTTGAGAATCGTTTGGAAAATCCTTGAAAATCGACGGCCGCATTTGAATTATAGGGTTGTGTCCTGATTTTTTTTATTTCTGTGTAGGTGCAGTGTGCCGGCAGCTAGAGCTGGGATCATTTGCGTTTGTTTCCAGGCCATTTGACATTTCATGGTGGCGGAAGGTTTCTGCTCAACACGCATCCACGAGGCAGAATAATTGGAACTTTCCGTGTAGAACAACTGGGACCGCTAATGTCTTCCATGCTGTTTTGTACTGAGCCTAATGTGCTACAGTTTCCATGCGTACATGGAAACATTTTTACAAGAGAGTTACATGTACTTCGGGTTTCAAACTAGTGAGTCATTTTAGTGGCGATTCATTTGTGATTTGTTCTGTCAGATTATAGAATACGTGTGTATCATTAGAGACATAGATTAATATAGAGTAGTTGAGAAATGTAGGTCGTATTACGTGCATATCTCTACTTTCCATATCCTTTAATTCTTATCATTGTGCCTGCGACGAACTTGCGGTAGTTTCAAGGAAATTTCAACCATAAGCGGGAAACCAGAACTACGCAATCCGTTGACTAATCGTGGTATCCAACGGATATTGAAAAGTTTAGATACCTCTTTTTCTGTTCTTAAACTGCTTCACTAAATGCGCAACAACCAAGTAACATCCAGTTATACAGATTCTTACATTTATTCTTCCTTTAGTATAATACGTAAAACCTGTTCGAGAGTTCCATCTCTGACGATGATGTTGATTTCGTGATTCGTCATTTCATTTAAAAAAGATGTTATTTCGCATGCTCGAGTTGGCAGGAGCAGCCTAACAACTCTCGTGAATAGAAGCAAAAAGTTTCGGATTCGAATTAAATGTGAGGCTCCTCCTGGTGCCTTAAGCCAAGGAAGGCTTTACGTTTGCGGAACTGACAGCCCGAAGATGGTTTCTATTAGTTAACGACTAGTTAAGTACCAAGAAAGCATTCCTTGGAAAGATTAATAATCAAGGATGAATGATACAAACTGTTATTAAAAACGTATAATATATGTGAAAATAAAAATACATTAGGGATGTTCTGAATGTTCCCTCCATTATTTTCGTTCGCAACAAATGCCTCCAACCTACCATTCAAGGAACGAAATGTACCAAAAATGCATAGGAGAGTAATACCAACGTTTTTTTTTCTGTCGATTCCCGGGAGCTTTGTGACCCACAGGCGTCGGGCACCGCCCTGAGCTGCGACCGCCAGCTGCCTGGACTCAGGAGGCACCAGCCGTTGGATTCTCCGGGACGGCGGGTGACGCCAGAGGGCAGCTCGTGCGTTCTTTGAGGCGCACCCCCCCTTCCTCGCCCCTCCCCTCTCAACCTCCCCCACCACGCCCCGCCTCCGGCGCATTTCCATGCGAAGCCTCGATCGGGCCGGCGAGACGGACGAGACGACGGACGGGACGGGACGGGAAGGGACGGGAAACTCGTCGCTCGAGGGAACGTGAAAGGACACTTACTCCCCCCGGAGACTTCCTTTTGATGTTTGCATATCATCTTCTCGTCTTTTTTCATCCCCCACTCTCCGCGCCGCCTCATTCCGTTGTCGGCGCCTCTCCGGCCCCGCGGCTCTTGTCGGCGACGCACAATATGCCCCGACGGCCCCGCTCGCCCCGACGGGCTCCTGTCGCCCCCGCCCCCGCCCCTCCCCGCTGGCCGCTCTTTGACACCCGCACGTCCTCCGCCCACCCCCCTCCCGACGCCGGGCCGTGCCATTTTCATATTGCAAGTTTTCTCGGGCCAACTTTACTCCATCAACTTACTTGCCTCTTTCTTCGCGGAATGTTTATTACCGAGGAAGCCACCGCCGCTCCTTGTTTCCCGCGACGCTGCATACTACTTCTCTGGCCACCGACCGCCCTTTCCTCTGCAGCGCTCCGCCGTCTGTGCTCTGGTCCTATTGTCGCCCGCCGCCTTGTCTCAGTGGCTGTTCCCGCGGTTCATCTCGGACTGAACCTGCGCCGACTGCGCTGCCGCCATTGTGCTCCCCTGGGCGTTGCATGCCGCGCCGGACGCCCTGTGCTTTTGCGCCTCTTCCGCTGTCGACCTCCTTGCGTTGGATTCCCTCTGCCAACAGCGGAGAAGCTAACTCGAGCCGCCGCCCTCGCTCAGCACAGCGCCGCCACTCGCGCCTAACTCGTCCTCAGTCCCTCATCCGCAGCCCAACCGCGCCCGCACATTGTGCTAAACAGAGATTTATTGAACTCTGCCTCTGGCAGGTATCAGCTGTGGACGGCTTCATCCAATCGAGAGGTTGAAACGTCACCGGGGTAGTGACGTCACTGTAGCGATTTATAAGCTCCCGATTGGATGAAACCGTCAACAGCTGATACCTGCCAGGGGGCAGAATTGAATAATCGCACTTATAGTGCCATTCTCCTTCCAGTCTCCAGCTGCGGAATGTTCCACTTGATGTCTGGCTTAGGCATCTCAGGGCATCAGTTGGTGGTACTGCAGTGCCTGTGGCCGGGAGGTCCTAGGGTTCGGTACTGATGGTGGCAGGATTTTGTACACTAGTTAGATAGGTAAGTCGAATTCAGCCGGAACTCCAAAGGAGGATTCTAGCGACCGACCGCTCTGATTGGTAGTTTTCCCGTGATTGCTCCGATTAATACCAGGCGAATGCCGAAGCAGTACCCTAACAAACAGGTTCGATTGGACGGTGCTCGTCGCTTGTCCTAACCCTTACTTGTGCACACTTACCTATATTACGCTTTCACACATGTCGGGAGCTTAGAGCTTGTGCCGGCCGGGACGTTGCCCCGCTATTGGAAGATACTCTATAACTCTTTGAATCTGATTCTCAGCCGTCGTCGATCCATGACCACAATGGCTACACACGTCCAACATCGTACCCACAACCGCAATATCACTCCATCTGCAGTCCTACAATCCCTAAATATTTCGTTCAAACAACCAACGTTACCCCCATTTTAAATCTTTCCCTTCGCCAGTTCACCATCACGAGGGTAATTCAATCAAAACTTTCTAACTTCTGTCTCAAACATTGACTCTCCATGAGCCTGTGACCACCCCAACACCCCCGTCACCACCCCGTCATCACCCCACCACCCCGTCACCTCCCCAACACCCCCGTCACCTCCCAACACCCGTCACCTCCCAACACCCGTCACCTCCCCAACACCCCGTCACCTCCCCAACACCCCCGTCACCTCCCCAACACCCCGGCACCTCCCCAACACCCCGTCACCTCCCCAACACCCCCGTCACCTCCCCAATACACTCGTCTCCACCCCAATACCCTCGTCACCACGCTGCATCCACCACAGCCATCTCGTCACCACCCCGTCTCCACCGCAGCAACCCGTCACCACTCCTTGTCACTCCATCACCTCATCTCCATTCCATCATCTCGTCACCACCCCAGCTCTCCATCTTCGCCCCAGTACATCGTCTCCACCACCACCAAAACACCACTTTTCCCCTAAAATTACCGCCTCCCAGCCCAACCGTCTCCCCCTGGCAGGTCGATGTGCGGGACGGCCTCGGGCCAGGGGTGGGGAGCGGATGCAGGCGCGGGGTGCCGGGGATTCTCCGCGCGTCTCCGCTGCCTATCTCCATGATCACGTGCTTCCGGCGCCTGCCCCGGGGAACCGCAGCGCACCGCCGATAATTTACGCTCTTGTGGACAGCGGGCGAGGCGCTGTTCCGGCTGCGGTGGCCGCTGCCCCGCCCCTCTCGCCCTCCTCGTCCCTCGCTCCGCCTAATCCCGCCTCGCCCCACCTCGCTTCGACTCGTCCCGCTTCGCTACTGCGGGCGGGCATTCCACCGCTCCCCGCGGCCTCCGGAGCTTCAGCTCGCCTGCGATTTCGGGGTAAGCAGCTCGGATGCTCATTCATTATGGAACTTCCCATTATGTGCTTCCGAATCTCGGTTTCCAGAGGATAAAATGGTGGCAGTTTTCCAATATCGTCCCTTTTCAACACAGTTATTTTTCTGTCGGGTGTCTCATAGAATTGCTACATCCCGTGTCCCCGAGGTTCACCGGAGAAATGCGAGGGTGGGAAATCATATGAGGATGGAGATCAGGCAATTGTCCGTCCCTGAGGTTGGGGATGGGATGGGGAATGGTCGATGGGCACCTAATCCGTGTTTCGCTGTAGAATGTTCTGCTCCATCTACATTTGATTAGAACAAACGACGAAAGGAAAGGCGAGAGTAGACAATCTAGCATACTCATCCAGGAGCTATCCGGGCTTTTGACCTAGCTATTTACCTGGTGTGGAATATTCGCCACTATTCTCGACTGGAACCCGAGACCGCCCTACGAAGATTCAATTGCCGATGCGCAACTACGTAGTCCATCGCGTTCGATAGCGAAGTGAAACAACGACAGTACTTTTTCTTTGCTCCTTTATACTAATAGTTCTACTCGCATCAGATACAGAATATCAATTTCCTGATTTTCCTCAGAGATATGCTCTTACCTTCAGCGAAAATCTATTATTTATCTTCGTTGCTTGTTTTTGCTATCATTAAGGACGCCATTCTGATGTACTGAATACGTTGTTCCATTTCCGGCGTTCTCTTTCAAAGAAAAGGCGGGCATCATAGGAAGCAAAGCACCGGCGAGCAGCGTGGGATGCTGTGCTGGTACCAGGCACACAAGATTGGCGTGCGCGGTCTCTTGGCGGTTGTCGCGCGGTCGCTGTCCAAATTTCGAGTTGAAGGTAATCCTAGCCTTCACTGTGGAGAACGGCCTTCGCGTACTTAGCTTTCTGCTTGGCGGTAGAACATCGCTTTGCATGCACTTGTAATAAATTAATCGCCTCAAACTTCCCGAAACTGCACCGAGCGGTAACGGCACCATGCGGTGACTACACCTTGCCGTAACTGCACCTTGCCGTAACTGCACCTCGCCGTAACTGCACCTCGCCGTAACTGCACCTTGCCGTAACTGCACCTCGCCGTAACTGCACCTTGCCGTAACTGCACCTTGCCGTAACTGCACCTTGCCGTAACTGCACCTTGCCGTAACTGCACCTTGCCGTAACTGCACCTTGCCGTAACTGCACCTTGCCGTAACTGCACCTTGCCGTAACTGCACCTTGCCGTAACTGCACCTTGCCGTAACTGCACCTTGCCGTAACTGCACCTTGCCGTAACTGCACCTTGCCGTAACTGCACCTTGCCGTAACTGCACCCTCGCGACACCGTAGGAGGCCGTCCCGTAGTCAGGGAGGTAGGATGAACCAGGAATCCGTGTAGAAATGGAGGAACAGACCAGAATGGGGTCGACCAAAGATCCGAGATGTCATAGTGACCTAAACAATGTTACTCGTATTTTTCTTGATTTTTTCAACTCTTCTTCTAGTCTTTAATTTTCCCTTTAACTTGTCGGTGTCTGTGTCCAGGGGCGTATCTAGGTATCCAGGCGCCCATGGCAAACATAGAATTAGCGCCCCTGTCAAGATACTTCAATTTAGGGTTTTTGTTATTTGCTCTAGTGTATATTTTCTAAATAGCGCCCCCTTGTGAGTGGCGCCCATGGCACGTGCCATGTCTGCCATACCGTATATACGCCTCTGTCTGTGTCTCCGTGAGCCTGCCGCGTCCGCAGGCGCCGTGCCGATGCAGGCGGTGGCCGTGGGAGCACCGGTCCCAACCTCGCGCCAGGAATCTGAGCGAGCGCGAGGCGGGCCGTGCCATGCGTCCCCTCCCGTCCCGCGCACAGGCCTGTTGGCGGCCGGCCATACGCACACGCACCCACCCGTTGCGCACTCGCCGAGCTCCTCTTCGTTCTTTCACCTCGGATTGCCGCTTTCTGGAAGAAGTCGGGAATTTGTAGAAGGATCTTTAGATGACGGGGAATTTAAAGGAATGGCGTAATTGGTTGCACTTTTTTTGAAGCAAATATGTTATAACGATATCAAAGCTGACAAATTAGTACCAGTTTTCCATGGCCTGCTTTTATTTGTTTTCCTTAAATTTGAAGGAAAGTACTCCTTAAATATGAATGAAAAAATAAATAAGATCTATTTGAAAACCGGTAAAAGTGAGGGAAATGTGTCCCAATCAATTAATGGCTACCGTTTTACCTCGGATGGTATTCTCCACATCGACTACACCGTTAACCATCACAGTATTCATCGTAATCACAAGCATCTTCGGAGCTGCTCTTATTGAAGGCATTCTCTACTTATGTTCCATCACTAATATTGATCTGATCATTAACACTTCACTGGAATGAAGTGCCATTACCAGTCAACTTTCATATCGGATATTAACATTAATGCGTGGAGAGTTCAGTTTCATCATTATTCCCGTCACATTGTCCGTCTGGAGACAAATTAACGAAACAGTCGTCTAATTGTCATTGCTGTGAAACATTTTCTGGTTAATGATCCTTTTTTCATTTTACCTCCCTGCGGACTTCGGAACATTTTTGACAGTCTCTCTTCCTTATTATATGTGACTCTTGCGTTATCGTTCGTTTTGTTCCCTGGTGTTCCTTTGCTTTACATACTTCTCTCAAACATTCTCCGTACTCCCATCGTCACCACGATCTCGGACTTTCGTTGCTGCACGTGCAGCCGAAGTTTAAAATATTGCTTGCTTTGTGGTATTCGTGTTCCTTATCGTAAGCTTGATATATTGCAGTTCTAAATACTACTGCTAGAATTTATAAACCGATTAACATCTCTACCTGTCTCTCTGCTGTAAGATGGATGGGCATTAAGAAAGATTATCTTTCACGGTATCAGAATGTTCTGGTCTTGAACATATTCGGTTCTGCATTTTCAGGAGTACTATTGATTTTTGTCGTGAGAAATTTACTCCATTTTTTAATGGAAAGGAAACTTCTGAACGCATTGTCCTCATAAATACTGGGATTATTAACTTTGTTGTGCATGACTAAATGAGCCAAATAAAGGGCTTTCATACATACCAATATACATTAAAGCATCGCGTACGCAATTCCTATAACGAAAGCAGTTCGATTTTCTGAGATTCAAGAAGTGCCTAATTGCTGTACGAAATATTAAACTTTGAGAGGCCATATCACAAGAAGAGTCCGTGCTAAAATTGTTCTTAAATTACATACGTGTTACACCTCCTTGGAAGGAGGTGCCTGTGCAATTTGTGATTTGATACTCATCTCAAATATTCGGCAGAATTACTCATTCAACGGGAGAGCAACTAAGAAATTGAACTTGTCATTTCTTCGATAAAATTAATTCATATTTTCTCCATTCAAAGATTAATGGGAAGGTTATAATTGTTAATGAAAGGAGAGTAAGAATAGGGCACGAAATGATTAATGGAAGGGAAAAAATACAGCTATATTTAAGCATTTGTGTCACCTTTTAATTTTTGTCCTAGCAACGTACTTTTTGGATAAACCTCCCTATGTATTAGCATTTTAATGACTAAGTTACTTGCGTAATGGATATGGTTAAAAAATGTAGGTAGTATGTATGTGGTTCAAGAGTTAACATATAGGAAACGGCAGAGGAAAACCAGAGAATATCTGAAGACGTACGCGACTGGCTTTGCCCGAGTCAAATTGAACATGACGTGACCGGGAATCGAACCGTGGTGCTTGGAGGGCGGAAGGAAAAAGGCTGGCACGCCATTGAGATCAAACTCCACCCAATGAAAAGTCGCATGAAATGACGAATAGAGAACTCGAAAGTGAGCTTAACCTTGGCAAAAATCAATGCTTTTATTTCGTGCATTCCTTAAAAATGAGCTCGTGATTTCGTGCATCAATTTCGTCTGACGAACTGAAAGAAGGCGAAGAAAGTTCTAGACTGATTGATGTTGGTCGAAAAAACGAATAACGTGCAGGACGAGAGAAGTAACTGGGTTAGTAAAGAAGAAGCTTATTATTGATAGAAGACCCAATATTAATTCCTTGACCCTATTACGATTTACACCTACCGTATATAAATAACTGTCGAATTTTCAAGCTTGAGGAAAGGAAGAATGGCACCTTCATGATCGATCTTTTCCTCCATCTTTACTTGACGAATAACTTCTGATATTTTGAAAAATTGCGATGATGTCTGCTGATATACACAGTGATTAATGCGTGTTGTGAAGGTACATTAGGTCCGAACATGAAACGTCTGAAAAGTAACATACGTAGGTCTTTGTTCACGGTCACGCAAGCCCTTTCCCATGGAGCTCGTGTTTTGCTGACACGCGTGTCGCGCAGCCCCGCTGCCCTCTAGGCGGCACGTGTGTGCGAATGGAGCGTGCCCAACAGAGCATTCCTCGGCCATTGTGCCACATGAGCGGCGCGGCGGTGGGCCCTGGGGAACACCTGCTGCGGGGGCGATGGCGAACGAGGACGAAGGAACGGGGACGAAAGAATGGGGGCGAAGGAACGGGGGCGAAGGAACGGGGGCGAAGGAACGGGGGCGAAGGAACGGGGGGCGAAAGAACGGGGGCGAAGGAACGGAGGCGAAAGAAAGGGGACCAAGGAACGGGGCGAAGGATCTGGGACGAAATAACGAGGGCGAAGGAAAAGGGAGGAAAGAACGGGAGCAAAGGATATAAGACAGAGGAATTGGGACGAAGGAACTATGACGAATGAACTGGGAGGATGAAAGGAGACGAAGGAACGGGGCCGAAGGATCGGGGGGCGAAGGAACGTGGGACGACGGAACGTGGGACCACGGAACGTGGGACGACAGAACGTGGGACGACGGAACGTGGGACGACGGAACGGGGACTGAGGAAGGGGGCAAATAAATGGGACTAAAGAAGGGGGAAAATGAACGGGACTAAGGCAGGGGGCAAATGAACGGGACTAAGGAGCGGGGACTAAGGAGCGGGGACTAAGGAGCGGGGACTAAGGAGCGGGGACTAAGGAGCGGGGACTAAGGAGCGGGGACTAAGGAGGCGGGGACTAAGGAGCGGGGACTAAGGAACGGGGACTAAGGAGCGGGGACTAAGGAGCGGGGACTAAGGAGCGGGGACTAAGGAGCGGGGACTAAGGAGCGGGGACTAAGGAGCGGGGACTAAGGAGCGGGGACTAAGGAGCGGGGACTAAGGAAGCGGGGACTAAGGAGCGGGGACTAAGGAGCGGGGACTAAGGAGCGGGGACTAAGGAGCGGGGACTAAGGAGCGGGGACTAAGGAGCGGGGACTAAGGAGCGGGGACTAAGGAGCGGGGACTAAGGAGCGGGGACTAAGGAGCGGGGACTAAGGAGCGGGGACTAAGGAGCGGGGACTAAGGAGCGGGGACTAAGGAGCGGGGACTAAGGAGCGGGGACTAAGGAGCGGGGACTAAGGAGCGGGACTAAGGAGCGGGGACTAAGGAGCGGGGACTAAGGAGCGGGGACTAAGGAGCGGGGACTAAGGAGCGGGGACTAAGGAGCGGGGACTAAGGAGCGGGGACTAAGGAGCGGGGGACTAAGGAGCGGGGACTAAGGAGCGGGGACTAAGGAGCGGGGACTAAGGAGCGGGGACTAAGGAGGCGGGGACTAAGGAGCGGGGACTAAGGAGCGGGGACTAAGGAGCGGGGACTAAGGAGCGGGGACTAAGGAGCGGGGACTAGGAGCGGGGACTAAGGAGCGGGGACTAAGGAGCGGGGACTAAGGAGCGGGGACTAAGGAGCGGGGACTAAAGAACGCTTGGCGTGAAGAGATAGTACGGGAAGGCGAGCAACGGCAGCCTCGGCGGATGGCCAGAGGAGACCGCGTTGGGAGGAGGCGGGAGCGGAGTTCCCCAGGGCCTCGGGCAGGCGCTCTGCGAGGACAAGTGTGTCCGCGCGGGTGGCGGACGGGGGGAGGGAGCGGGCGGAGGGTAGGCCCTGGGGGCCACCGGCTGCGGGCGAGGGCGGGAGCGAGGGCGGGGGCGGGGGCGTGCCGAGTCGCGGGCGCGAGGCGGGGACGCGAGTGGCGTGCGCGGCGCGCGCGGATCGATGGGCGCGTGCTGCAAGGAGCCTTGGCCGCCGCCCCGCCGTCACTTATTCACGCGCCGCCCTCCTCCCCCGCAGCTGCTGCGGGCGGCCGCCAGGGCCCCACCCACGCACGCGCCTCTTAGCCAGCGGCCGCGCTTCTGGCAAAAGCCGCTTTTCGAATATGAAGCAAGCCCGGATGTCCGTCATGACGACTGCTGCCGCTCAGCCCACACAGACTGATGGCTAATTCACAGTACTTTTACAGAACCAATTTATAGAAGATCATTATTAACCCACAGTTGAAACAACCTAGCAGTGAAAACAAATTTTTTTATATACTAGGAACTTTGAAAGATAGATAAGAAAGATAAAGAAAGATAGTGGGGAAGATTTTGTTGAATTTTCCTAGACTGCAAAGTTTCAGAATCTATGTGATCGACTGGCGATTTGTCAAATGGCGTTCGGAGGTCGTGAGTGAATTCCCAATTCTGTGTGTCGTCGTCTGTGATAACCTTTCCTGAAGGTTTTCTCGGGTCTGCTCTGAAGTTTTCCTTCTTCACTTGCTTTATCTGTGTAGCCATTTCTCATTCTTTTGAACATCCTCCCCGTCAAATACCGTCTCCAACACGCTCACGTCGCGATGTAAACCAGACGAACTCTACCCAAGGACATTCACGTTTCTGAATAATTTTAGGTCAATTAGGTGAATGGGCTTGAATAAAATAAAATTTATGTTTTGGTTTATTCTAGTTTTACTTTCCTTTTTGATGTATCTACCAGTACGTTTAATTTACAATCTACCATCCATCCATCATGATCCATGCATTAAGTGTATCATCGCTTCCCTGTCATCCAGTTCTGCGCCATCTCCGGGCACCACAATCTCCTTTTCCACTCGGCTACGTTGGCCTGGCACCTGACTCCGCGTCTGCCACGGCAACCGACGTCAAATCCGTGACCGGCTCCGCTCTGCTTCCATCCCGCTTCGTTCTCTTGCCCCCGCCACCGCCCCCGCAGCCGCCGCCGCTGCCCCTGCCGCCGTCCCCGCCGCCGCCGCCGCCGCCCTCGCCGCCGCCCCCGCCGCCGCCCTCGCCGCCGCCCCCGCCGCCGCCCTCGCCGCCGCCCCCGCCGCCGCCCTCGCCGCCCCCCCCCGCCGCCGCTCTCGCCGCCCCCCCGCCAGCCACCCCCGCTGCCGCCACCCCCGCTGCCGCCGCCCCCGCCGCAGCCCCCGCTCCAGCTCCCCCGCCCCTCGCCCCCCGCCGTCCCAGCCGTCCCCGCCGCCCCCGACGGGCCGCCCCGCGCTCAGATCCATATCTGCTTGATGGGATTATCTCGTCCTCCGCTCGCGCGCCGGTGGCGCTACCTGCTCAGCCCGCACCTCCGCTCCTCGCATGCATTGGTCATGAGGCGCAGCTGAAGCTCTCCGACATTGAATCTGAGCTCGCGTCAAAGCGCATGAAGCGGCTGAACGTGAAATACTCAATATGCCTCGCTGTTTCGTTGCAATCGTCTACTGTCTCGCACTCGTATATTTTTGTGTGCGCAATTTGAGGAAAGTGGAAGGAAAACAGCATCCAGAAAGACACATTCCATATTCCAAAATATCTCCCGAATGTGTAGTGGAGTTGAAAGACTTGTGGCACCTTGGATCGCCCTCAAAAAACTAATAAGTATACAGAAAATTATTATTATTATTATAATAATAATAATAACAATAATTATTATAATAATAATAGCCGATCCTATGGCCGAGATCGCTAAGACAGGAGTGCAGTAGCGGTCTCGAGCCAAAGGATCGCGGGTTCGAGTCCCGCCTCGGGCATTGTTGTGTTGAATGTGTCTATGTATGTTTGTGTGTCTATTTCATCATTCATTATTATTATAATTTCATCCCATCCCCCAGAGCTAACAAACCTGGGGTATAAAAATAGAATCAGCATTAAAATGCTTGATTCCCCGTGCACCTACCCCGATAATCGTTCAATTGTTTAATGTACAATATAAAAGTATAGAGAAAGTAATCGTGGGAAAACAGTATCACAGAAAAACAATCATCAAATTTGCGAAAGGTTTTCAAGCAAATTATTCAGGTTTTTAAATTTAAACAATTGTTAGGATATTGTGCATATTAAAATTCCAGAAGTGTAGTGCTAAGAAAGCTTCTACTAAGGTAGGCAAAACTAAGATATTTTCAAATATATTATTTGGATGAGAAAATAAAAGGAGTAGATCATACTTTTCAAAAGTAGCGTCATGTTCGGGATTCAATGGGTTCAATATTCCATCCCTACAATAATATAACAAGTCACAGAGATGAGGGGCAGAATATCAACGAGAAGGGAGACTGCAGGGCACAGAGATGAGCGAAGCTTCAAATAATAGAGAGGAACCGAGAGTGATGTGCCGGGAGGGAGATAGATTGGAAATCGATAGTCGAGGGGGATATCGACGACAGATCGGGAGGCGCGCGGCGCGTTCGCATTCGGGGCGCGTCGACAGCGCGCCCACGTCGCCCCTCGCGTGCTGGCTGGCGGCGGCGGCGGCGGCGGCTGGCGCCCTGCTCGAGGATACGAGCGGCGATCTCCCGCTCCGCTTGTCCCGCCCGCGCACTCGACAGACAGATCAGCGAGGTCCTCGAAAGCAAATTTTTTTAACGTATGGATTGTGTAGATTCTTGTGGATCGTACTGTTCGTGCATACTGCATTTCCGCAGTTTACGTGTTACAGTTGTACAAAGTTAAGGGTGTATTTACAACGAAACCTCGACCCTTACGTAGACACCTTATTAAATGACACTTTGCTTCACGCCGATTAATTATCTCGTTATATGCCTGTGAATATTCCCTCTATTCGGCCTAGCTAGTGTAGTAAATCATGCCACCATCGGGATTCTAACCCAAGGCCCTCCCGGTCAGACACTGCAGTGACATCAATTGATACCGTGAGCCAACTAAATCTGTGATTCAAGAGGAGGATCATGTGAACGAAAGACTCGCTTTCTGCGAGAAGCTGGTTAGCGTACCCATCAGTCAGTGGTGAACTTGGAGAAGATTTTGCCCGCTTGTGCGATATCTCTGCTCTTGAACCGCGTGAGGAGAGACCCGGCGCGCGATTCACCTGTTTATGCCGTCGGAACCCAGAAGGCGGATCGGGCGCCGCCCGAGACACGGGGTTCGGATCCGATATCCCTTTTTTCTCAGAATTGCTCGTGAGAGGGTTGTCTCTTTCGCCGAGAGCAGTTTGTCTGTCCGATAACTCACAGATGGAGGATTCGTTTCAAGTCCAATAGGCGGTGAAAAGCTAGGAATTCATGTTATTTTTATTTTTTTGTTGGTTAACAGTGTCTAGAGTTTACTTCAGTTAACAATCTTAGGATTTATCAATATTTAAATTGAATATTGATTTTATATTGCTACCGGAAAATTCATAAAAATAATTTTGAATTGGTATTTCAAGCCCAGTAAGTAAATTTCTTGTTCTTAAAATCTTAACCAGTTCGATAGCAGGTATTGAAAGTTTTCACAACAATAATGTTTTCTCTTGCGACTTTCAGGTAACTTGAGGGTGACTAGTTATATTTTGTTTTCAAAATATTTCAACCCCTCCCGTAACCAAAACTGTGGGGCAGATCGGGTTCGGTAGGCGCTCAGCTTCGTACATTGTCCCCGTAGCTTCCATAAGCTATAGATTTGTGTCACCTGTCTTCTAACACGTAATGAGCGTCCCAGAAAATTTTAGAATGATCATTGCGGTGATGGTTGAACGATGAACAGTATTCTTATGGTGTTTTAGAGCTTGGAGACCAATATAATTTAGTTCATTAATTGTCGTATGAAATATTGGACAGAAAATATTTCACTTCTCTCTCTGAAACCTTCGACCACGCTTATGTGCCACTTATTTTTTGTTTTGTTTTAAGTTCCCTTGCCACTTCTACGACCATCTTTAATACAAAATCCCATCCGGAGCTGGTTGGGACTTTTCAATTGGGGTTAGTTGGCCAAGAGTCAGCCAGCCCCATGCTTCATGTGCCAACCATTTCAACTAAATGAGAAGTGCAGTTGCCATTATGAGGCTGTTCTGCAAGACCGAGCATTGAACTTGTTTGCATTTATTTGCGTAAAGAAAACATTGAAAAACGATTCATTTCGACATTGATTTATTACTTTACACTCTCTTGGAAGTGGTGCGCCAATCTGCCTGAGGCTAGTGCCAACTTTTCCTAGCGCCTGTACCAACCAACCCCGCAAGTAGGGTTGATTGGCACATCTTGACTTGACAATCTTTAATGACTGTAAATGTTCAACTCTCAGATATAAAAATAATGTATGTAGCTTAATAAATGTAGTTTCTATTGATATAATCAAGCTTTTCTAAAATAATCGGAGTTGCGTAAAAAAATTAACCACTACCATCTGGTGTCATTTAGTCCCTTCTCACTGACTGTTACAAAAAATGAACATATAGTATCATTTGAAGTACATAACACCATCACTAATTTTGAGTTTCCTAATAACTTTAAGAAGATATTTTATGAAGTCAGAATGAATGTTGTATTCAATAAATCGTGTGAAGCAGTCACGCAGTATAGTATTCCCCCATTTTTCCTAGCTACTCGCAAACACAAACATTCCAAAGACTGCAGCATTTCAAAAACGGTGATCTATTGCCAGCACAAAAAATTAAGAAAATGCCTTGAAAGTGAATAATAGAATTCAGTTTCCATGCGATAAAACGATATAAATGCTTTCTAGGAAATTGAAATGTTGGTCTTACTCAGTGAATTTCTGGCACAACCCTTTCTTGTGAACGGGAAGAGGTGCTGTGTATGGTATTTCACATTTCTCGTCGCTCTTCGCAAACCCGAAATTTCAGAAGGCCGCGCGGCATTATGTCGCTGAAGCAATTGCGCATCTCTAGAAGGCCTTATCTGGATAAATAACGCCCCTGCCCGCATACAGAGGGCGGGGAGGGGGGCGAGAGAAAGAGCTGAAAGAGCAGATGGCGCTGTCGACAGGAAGCCTCCTGGCGAGTGGACGCCGACTGGCCAGCGCATTCGACGATGAGGCCCCGGCTCTTTTCACCTGCCCTCCGCCCACCGACTTTAATTACGCCTCTGGTCAGTGTTCCTTTCGCCATTCAGCATTCCGTGAGCCGCCCGTGTTTCTTCTCACTCAAGTTTTGAAAGCAGAAGGAATACTCGTCTGCGCGCAAACGCATTCAGACTCATTGATGATTCAAATGCATTTTTCTTATTCATTGGTTTCTAAACATTAAACGACCAATTGATGTAGTTCGCTCATAGCTGTACTAAATGTGCATAAACAGTGAAAATTAATTAACTCCACAGTTCATTTCAATTTTTTAATTTTAGTTCGTAGATCTGTAATCTATTTTAAATTGTGTCAACTTGAACTTTTTACGACAAAAGTATGCCAAATAAAAGAATGCTACGTTAATTCACGAATAGAAAAATATTTGTATAATATACTAATAGAAAATTTTGTCAAAACGCATATTTTAGGAATACCTGCGAAGGTTAGAGACAAAAGACGAGATCGGTACCGTGATAGGTAATGACAAAATGAAACAAATTTTAGAACGTGTTTATGAGATATCTGTTGTTTTTCTGAGTTCCTACGGGCTGTTTCTCCATCTTTTAGAGGCTTATTGTCCCATATGGGATATTGGCGACTAAATATTGAAAAACTGCCACTTGGCTTTACCGAGGAGAATTAAATAATGTAGACCTAATTATATTATGGAATACGTGATTTGCCTCCCTAGCAAATATCAGCAGTGTAAGAGCATCCTTGCCAACGGTGGAAGTCACAACCCTAGCGTCTAGCTGTTGCAACCATTTACGCCACTTCGGTCGGCTGTTAAAAGAGAATATAGGGTGTTCGCAGATAATCATCAAGGCTGATTTCTTTTCTTTGTTAGAAATGTTCGTATTTTCATCTGGCCCCTTCATACCTATCGAGACGCACACATCGCACTCCCACCCTCTTCCCCCTCGCTTCCGTCCCCCTCCCCTCCCCTTCGTTCCATGCGTTTGTCACTTCAATCTCTGGCAGCGGCGACTCGCTTTTCGTTTGTTTGGATGCCTGACGCAGTCGCCGAATGGGAGAGGAGCGCTCGAAATGGCAGAGCTTTTGTTCGAAAACTATCTGTTTGTTGGAGTCGTTATTTTTTGCGCTTTTCATCCGCACAAAACGGCGTGTATGCATCTGCACCTATTATCGTATTTCTTTGCAACCTGGGGAAATAACACGGAAATAAATGTATTTTATTATTTACGCGCGCGGGGGCTGGCACGGCGCGGGCGTCGGTCGATGAACGCTAAAGGGTGGGAATGGTGGCGGAGGGAAGTTGAGGGGTCGGGAACACAGTGAGCGGAAGGGGGGAGTGGAGATCGTGGCGAGCGCATACGTATACCAGAGCATGGACACGCGTTCGATCCCTGATAAAATTCATGTGGAATTTTTCAACAGTCTCAACAGACTTTCTCGAAGACGTTTAGTTGCCTGTAAGTCTCATTCCAGCATTGTTGCAACATTGACCTCGATATTTTCTCTATCATCTGCTCGTTACATGGATGCATCTATTCAATAGAAGACATGGGCCTCCGTGTCCTCAGCAGTTTAAAGGCTCCGGAACATTAAATAATAAATAAGTTAATCAATAAATAATGTGAAAACGATTGTCAACGGGGACGACAAAAGCACCTGCGCAACGAAGGGGAGCTGGGGAGGGGGTGACGCGAGCACTTGAACATGTGTGGGTGGGGCGGAGCTTGGGACGTGGTTGAGGGTGAGGGCGGGGGCGGGTGGTGAGCGCTGGCGGGCGGTGAGCGAGGGCGGGCGGTGAGCGAGGGCGGGCGGTGAGCGAGGACGGGCGGTGAGCGAGGGCGAGCGGTGAGCGCGGGCGGGCGGTGAGCGCGGGCGGGCGGTGAGCGAGGGCGGGCGGTGAGCGCGGGCGGGCGGTGAGCGCGGGCGGGCGGTGAGCGCGGGCGGGCGGTGAGCGCGGGCGGGCGGTGAGCGCGGGCGGGCGGTGAGCGCGGGCGGGCGGTGAGCGCGGGCGGGCGGTGAGCGCGGGCGGGCGGTGAGCGCGGGCGGGCGGTGAGCGCGGGCGGGCGGTGAGCGCGGGCGGGCGGTGAGCGCGGGCGGGCGGTGAGCGCGGGCGGGCGGTGAGCGCGGGCGGGCGGTGAGCGCGGGCGGGCGGTGAGCGCGGGCGGGCGGTGAACCCGGGCGGGCGGTGAGCGCGGGCGGGCGGTGAGCGAGGGCGGGCGGTGAGCGAGGGCGGGCGGTGAGCGCGGGCGGGCGGTGAGCGCGGGCGGGCGGTGAGCGCGGGCGGGCGGTGAACCCGGGCGGGCGGTGAGCGCGGGCGGGCGGTGAGCGCGGGCGGGCGGTGAGCGCGGGCGGGCGGTGAGCGCGGGCGGGCGGTGAGCGCGGGCGGGCGGTGAGCGCGGGCGGGCGGTGAGCGCGGGCGGGCGGTGAACCCGGGCGGGCGGTGAGCGCGGGCGGGCGGTGAGCGAGGGCGGGCGGTGAGCGAGGGCGGGCGGGTGAGCGCGGGCGGGCGGTGAGCGCGGGCGGGCGGTGAGCGAGGGCGGGCGGTGAGCGCGGGCGGGCGGTGAGCGAGGGCGGGCGGT
This sequence comes from Acheta domesticus, assembly GCA_031308135.1. Taxonomy (NCBI): domain Eukaryota; kingdom Metazoa; phylum Arthropoda; class Insecta; order Orthoptera; family Gryllidae; genus Acheta; species Acheta domesticus. The sequence goes on along the minus strand of JAHLJT010009436.1, from coordinate 147,333,809 downwards.
GAGCGCGGGCGGGCGGTGAGCGCGGGCGGGCGGTGAGCGCGGGCGGGCGGTGAGCGCGGGCGGGCGGTGAGCGCGGGCGGGCGGTGAGCGCGGGCGGGCGGTGAGCGCGGGCGGGTGGTGAGCGCGGGCGGGCGGTGATCAGGTTAGTGGCGTGGAAGGGGGAGGAAGGTGAGCGAGGGCGAATGCGGAGCAGAGCGCGGAGTGCGCGTGAGAGTGGGGATGGAATGGAGTGGGGGGCGGGAAGGGAGGGGCGGGGCGACGATCGGGAGCGCCGTTTGCGTCCCAGAGCAAAATTATGTGCGGACGGGCGGGGGTTCGCGCTGCCAACGCGCAATAAATACACAAATGTATTACACAACGCGCAATCGCCGCAGCGCGCGCTGGAGGCAGATATTGGGTGTTCGCGGAGCGGTTTGTGTGGAGAGGTCGCGAACGGCCGATCAGGGGATGGGGCGGAGAGAGGAAGGATGTGAAAGAACCAACCAGAACGGAGAAGTCAGGCTCACAGGAAATTTTACCTGCAAAAGGTTTCCAAAACGTCTGGTCAATACTTTCAATTTTTGCTCTTATTTATTTTCTACGAAATCCTAATTATTTTTTCGTCTCTTAAAACGACTGTAAACACGCTTTGAATAAACATGATGTTGGAAAATTATTATAATTTGCCTTTTTTTAGGCAATTTCGCAGAAGTGAAGATGTGTGAGTAGCAACCAAATTTGCTCACTGGATGTCAATTGAGAATTGAATATTAGCCTTATTGAGTTGTTTTTTTGCTGTGGGTTTCCCCAGAACAGTTTGGGACATTCTGGAAGTGACAAATTATTCTTGCGTAACCTGGTGTGTCTCTATACTTAAATTTTTGTGGCGTCTTCTTAAAAATCACGAATCTGTCAGTGCGACATCTAAACCTCGCGGAGCTCCTTGTTTTGAGAAACTTTGCAAGAAGAGAGGTTTTGCAGGCTCCTCACCACGATATCGACCACGGCTGCTCCCCGCCCACAGCGAAGGACGAGTGGGGATTTGCGTAAACCCTCGTCTCTCGCTGTCTGCAAGAAATCTCCTGCCCCGCGCTCTCGGTCTGGCGCTGACAGCGGCCCGTGTTCCCGGGAAAGCCGCTCATGAGCGACGATATGCCACCGTGCGGTTGACAGGAGCGCGTGTGGGTTAATGCGAGTGCGTACGTACAAGCAGAGTGTGTGGCGTGTGCCGGCGTTGCGGGTTGAACGTGTGTAGCAGCAGAGTCCGAGACGGCACGTGTGAATGAGTCTGTGTAGGCGCACATAACGGTGTGCGTAGGCTGTAAAGAGAAATTGCAGGTAGTGGCAGTGTGCCTCTAATGTTGCACTCGCAGTGGCCAGCTCCACGTGGTGAATGCAAAGGTCGAATGAACGAAGGAGAGGGGGGAGAGAGAGCGAGAAGGGGAGAGAGCGAGGAGAGAGCGGGTGTGGGCGACATTGCAATGCGAAAGGGGATGGATGGAGAAGGGAGGGTGGATGGAGGGACGAGGGTGGATGGAGGCTCGTGCATGTGCGAAGCCGACGACAGGGGCCGTGAGCGTGGGGTGGCTCAGGGACATGGGCGGCGTCGGGGCGAGCAAAGTAGGGGTAAGGAGGTGTAGGCTTGCTCTGGGCGGGGCGACGTGGGACGTCAGTTTATGGCACAGCCACGGCTCCGTTAGCACGGCGCGCACTTGCTAACAAGTAGTGAAGGCGTGCGGTGGCCGGGCGATCGAGGAGCGCTGGCGGCGACGCGTTCTCCTGCGGGCGAACACGAAGACCCATTCGCCTACTTTCGGGAGAAGGTTTTCGTATGTCTTTTGACTAGTGAGGGTTCTGTCTATTTTTTACGCGAAAACTTGCAGCATCATGTATTCCATCTAGTTGGATAGCTTTTTTTAATTTTAAAATGTATCATTAAGGATCATTAAGTGTTACGTTAATGGTCCTTGCTACAGTGAATTCGGTTGTAAAAATTTACTTGTATATGTTGCAGTGAATGTACTAGATGGTTGAGGAAGGTCTCCGCTTCCTGGTAGTGTGTATAGATTTTGGTCTCCTCCTATTGACGATTGTCGTAGTTATTGCTGCTGTTATTGAGGTTAATAACATTAAGTAATAATGTTTTACACGGTTACATTGATTTTCATTCATGATGTAATCTTATTAAATATCAATTGCACTTCGAAAATGTCTCTGCTGCGCCGCTCTTGAATATGTAGATGCCGCTCCTGAATATGTATACGCAAAGCACTCGTGAAATAACTTACGAAAAAAGAGGTAAAATGGTAAATTAGTTATTGTTTACTTCAGCTCTGATATTTGGAATATAATTCATCAATCCGCGTGTGGCTATTAAATCACTATTGTTTCAGTAAACCTAATACATGTGCAGGGGATCACGCATATTGCTTCTCAGTACGTTTTCTCTGGACATTGGCATTCTCGGAAACAACGCAGTCATTTATTACAGTTGACGTATTTGGCAAGACTGGTGGCAGAGAATATTGCGAGTTTGTCGATATGCAACCTTCACACGACGTTTTACTCACTCTGTCTTTCTCTCTCTCTCTCTCTCTCTGCGGACCACTGGTTGTGGCCCTGTCAAAAGATGAAGCAATATTGTACACGTTATTTCTAGAAACTCCTCCTGTCACTGTTGCGCGTCGTGTTTTCGTCGATTTGCTGGCGGCCATACGGCTGTAGAAATCACTCTAAGGAGCTCATTTATTTACGTTTGCGGGATATTTTTATCGAGAAAAAGTCGTTAGAGGCGCGCTTCCAAAAGAATCCGTCGCGAACTGGTCGGGGCGCTCCGCTTTGTGAGCGGGGCAGTTAGGAAACAATGCGGCGAGCCGCTCGCTCAAGGTCACTGCCGCGAGACGTCGCGTCGTCGTCGTCGGCGGCGACACATAAAACAGATGAAGGCGGTCGCGGCCGGGCGCGCCAGGAGCAAGCTTCGTCTCCCAAGGCCACCATTTGTCCGTTGGATGAATCTCTGGAGGACTTGTGAAACGTCGGACGCGGCTGCTGTAGTGCGCCGTTCTTCCTCTGTTGGGACACAGCCTCTCGAGTGTCGGGGAAGCACTGAGCTGGTGCAGATGACGCTCGTGTGCTTCAGTGGCGAAAGGGCGAGGTCAGGAACACCCGCTCATACTTCGAAGATAGTGATCTCTAGAAATGTTTAGTTTCTCACATACTAATTACATAGTAGAGAGAAAGAATTGTATTGCTGTACCAAAACACTGCGATTTTTCAACATAAACCCCGATTTGTAGGCACCTCACATTGAAAAAATTAATAATTGTTGTATCTATGTGGAGTAAATTACTTCCTCTAATATGTTGTGTGTAGTCATAATCCATGTTTTGTGGATTCTTGGTATGGAAATTGGTTTACTGAAAACTTTCCAAGATTTTCTCCAAAAAAAAGATACCATTTTTTTCTCTGGTAAAGCAAACGTTCATAAAAATATCACAGGTTCAATTTTCGTTAGCCTTGATGCATTTTCTCAAATTAAAAAGTTAACTTTTTTCACGCCTTCGTACAATTACAATATTGATCATAATTTGTCTTAATGAAATCTCTTCTTAAATATATCTTGAAATGGGGTCAGGTACAATATTTTCAAAATGTGAGTAGATTTCCCGAAATTTCGCGTGAAATAAAGTCCTTTTTAAAATCACGATTTTTTTCAAGAACTGCTTTAATTTGTATTCATTTTTTAATAGCTCATATAATGCTTATAGAAAAGACGCAAGTTCGATTTGCGTTGAACACTCTGAATTTTCGAAAATAGCAAAAAGCAAATTACGTACAAGAAAGTACGCCACTACTTTGAAATAGTTTGCGAGTTGAGATATTTGTTCAATGAAGTAGATTTGTTTCTCGTACCATTTTTTTCAGACGAATTTCGTCTCCATAGTGATAAAGATGACCAACCCCCACGCTAACTACGAGTAGATGTTTCAACAACTTGGGTGATTGTTACAGTCTAAACTACAAAATTAAAAAATATATATAAAAAATTGTGAGAACACATTGTGGAGACTAGATGAAAAATCCTAATTTTTCTCTAACCCTACACTTTTTTTAATTTTTCCCATTGCAAACAAAGAAAATGTACTTCTTCACATTTACTTATACGCTGACGAGGAGCTTCGTAAGAAATGTTCCTATATGCAGGTAGTTGCGCAGTATTTAGTTTAATACATAGGTACAGTCAAAAAATCGTTTTCTGTCTTGTTGTTATGAATCTTTCAAGAATATTAAAATAAGATTGGGGACACATTGAAATAACTGGTAATGTCCCACCAACAGATTTAATTTGGTGCAGCGCTATCGGGTAAGGTAAAATGTATTCCAAATATCGATCCCCTTAGGCTCAGGAACAGCTGAATTAGGGATTTCAAAATCCAATAACGATGAGATTGGTACCAATATTTTAAATAAATACAACAAAATAAAAACTCGCCAAAACAAGTAATCTAAATGGGTAGTCATTGACACCAGCAGTTCGGATTTTTTTGTAGGCAATATCATAAATGAGCTCACAATATCATGTACCTGCCAATATACCGTGCGTATTACGAGAAGTCGTTTCCCCCCCTAAGCGCCTGTGCAGCATCTGGCGCGTGGCGTGTCGCGCCGATCGTAATGGTAATCAATGCGCGGCCGTGGATGCTCCGGCGTCGACCTGCGGCTGCAGGGCCGCGGAGGGGTCGCCGCCGACGAGGGAACAGCGCGGCCGACACGCGTCCGCGACGTCTCGCCCGCCGCCACCGCCACCACCTTCAGAAACTATGGTCCGATTAAAATAAGTTGGCGATTGACAGTTGCGAATGAAAGGGAGCGACGTTGACAGGTTGCGTACCACTGATCACGTGCTCCCGGGACAAGAAAATAAACACTTGAAATAAATATTTATTCAAGTAACCAAATCATACACTCATGTTGTACGAAGGTACAGCTTCAGAAGCACAATTGTCAATCACCAACTTATTTTAATCGGACCATACGGCCCTCAAGAGCATAGATGTCGTACCCACATAACGAATTGAAATTACAATGTGACATGGCGGAACCTAGATACGTCGAATCTGAAATTTAAATAGCAGAAAGTCATGTTCTTGCAGATTATTTTCGTCATGTCCAGGTTCAACGTACTGAAAGTAAAAAGTTAATCTAATTGTAAAAAGTGGAAATTTAGTGATTCCTTCCTTAGCCACACTATAAGCTAACCTTTCTTCAAACGCTGGAAAGCTGTCTACGTATTACACATTTAAGTTTCTTACTGCGTACCTGGACGAATAAGGATTTTCTGAATTGGCTCACATTTGACATTTTAAAAAAGTGAATGATTTTTTTCTATGGATGAAGACGTGTAGATATTTTTGTCTATATTGAATTATTGTACAAGAGTAATGAAGTTCATATTTCCCATAAATGATATTTCCCTTATAAGCTATTGACAGAACATTTTAATAGTGAAACGGTACTGGGTTTTGCTCTTTTATAAAGAATAAATAAAAATATCAATATTTCTTTAATTAAAGCTCTACTTTGTCCCCCCCATATTGGACATGCCACTAGGACGATAACTTGGATTTACTTATTTATGTTATTAATAACTAAATAATACTTATCTTATTTACTTCAAAGCAAACGCAAGCCTGTGACATAGAACCCTGAACTGGGGTGCTGCCTTTACAAGAGACAGTGTTTATCGTTATTGCAGGATAATCGTACGTAGCAAGAAATAAAACGAAATTTCTTAAATGCCAAAGCCACCATCAGTCGGTTTTTTCATTAAATTTACTGGGCATCGTAGCAGCCTCTCGCTACTGACGTTGCTAATGTAACACTTACAATCCAGATGACCTTGAAAAAACATGAACAATAAATAATAACAACACAAAACATAAATATTTACATAACACGTTCCGTCCTCAACGAAATCTTAACACCTTCTGTTTAGCTCCCTTCCTCCACTTGCCACGAAAGCTTTTGAAACAAAAACGGTCTCTTCCCGTCTTTTGTTCCATGTATTGTTCTAAGATGAAAATTATGTTTTCTTCCTTATTTCGACGTGTGTTCACTCACATTTTCTACGTAAATCAATTATACAGTTTATTGAAACGTCTCGCCTCTTTGAATGTTGTAAAACAGTTTTTATATCGCTATTCACTTTAACTTACACCCTTACCTACATAATGTATAATGTGTCATTCACTTGTCTTATGACTCTAAATAAAATTACTATAATTTTGTTATTAGTTTGTTCTCGCACCTTCTGCTCGTTGGTACCTCACAACTTCTTATTCCTGTTTATTTGTCGTAGCCCTCTCGGATTTTACTAGTTTTGCGATGTTGGCGTAATAAATAAACAAAAATGTTCCAACGCCTCCGCGCCGTCATTTGTCACTATGAACGATGTCGTAATTTCCATTACTAAAATAGTATAATTATGAATTTTATGACATGCCCATATGAACTGTCACAATAAGTAAAGTCGCTAAAAAATTGTTAGTTTTCGATGTCTTGAAGTTTTAGTATGATATGTTCATTATTGAATTATTTACAACGCACACCCAAATATTTTTGTGACTCACTTTTTTGCCGCTGCATCCACATTGAGAACCTCTGGACAGAGCAACATGAACAACAAAATTCTACAATAAGTAAATACAGGTTGCGGAATTGAAAAGAATCTCTTAACATTTGAAGAGTCGGGCAGGAGAAGATAATAATAATGAAATTAAAATTTTTGGGATACCTATGCCATCTTGTAGACCAATTGAAACCCTATTCCTTTCTAGCAATGCATGATAGCCTCGTAAACCTATTCGGGTCAGGAGATATTTAAGCCAACAGATAGTGAGACGCAAGAGATTTCGTGATGAAATTGACAAAGCAGGAAGAACGATGTCAGGTAATTTATTTACAGAAATCGATTAACCGTCTGATATAAAAATAAATTTTGTCTAAAGAAGTTAATTTTGTATAATAGACAAGTGTACAAACGTTTAAACTTAATAAATTCAATGGAGACGAATGACCCGTGGCCGAAGAAGCTGTGTAAACTTACACAGACTGCTTCTGTTCTCCGCCTCCCTCAACTCATCTGTTTGTTCACATGATCTTGTTATTGTATTTTATATGAGCAGAAAACTTTCCATAACGTTAGTTCTATTAACAACAAACTTCTTGGAGACTGCATGTGTGTCACCGAAAGAAATGCCTGGAAAAAGATTGGTTCCAAATCTTGATGTTCTGAAGTCTTAAAATATACCCTTAAGGAAAAGAAGATACTTTACACACATTACTTGTGTGTTATTATTATTACATATACTTATTTCACATTTGCAGATTTTCACATTGATTGGACAGAAGAAGGAACTAACCTCTTCTAAATAATAGGGTAATTTTAGGGTAATTTCCTCAAACTTACCGGTTTTTACGGTGAACTCTATGCAGAGCGAGTTCAAATGCCTGGAGGTTAAAAAGTTATTAAATTCAGTTACATTGACCATTGAAGCTTTTTGCTCCTTTGCATGTTGATATTACTCTAAATATATCAAGTGATTTCATGTAATTACTGCTTCATAAACGAACAAATTCATAAAGAGCTGTTAAAATTTAATTTACCAGGGAAAGCAAACATGAAAATTAAATGCGTTTACTTTAATTTTATTTCCAGCGGTTCATTAAATGAGTAAATAGAACCATTCATCATTAATTAAATCCATTGTAACTATTTTGCCTGAAATTAAATACAAAATATGAGAAAATAATTCACGCTAGTAAAACAGAAAATGTTTCCAAGGCTTGTAGCCCTGACACTTCGAAGTTTTCTGCAGAACGTGGGAGGTTCGGATCTGAAATTTGCTAGCATTTCCGAATGGGTGAACCATGTGCAAGTGTATCATTCACCTAGGTTGTTTGATTACTTGTAATAATATTGCAGAAGCAATCGCTTCTGTTTATAGCTGAACTTCAAGAAATTGTCGTTGTCACAATTCATTTGCATCCGAGTGGGTACGAGATATAATTACACAGAAAAGGGGAATTCGTTTCCGTCACGAGAAGAGACTTTTATAATACTATAAAATAATTGTAAAGGAAGACGTATATTTATTGCAGATGAATTGATAATACGTTTTATTTTTTCGCTCTCCGTTACATATACAATACACACTAAGCTAATAAAATAATAATTTAAGTAATAAAATCTTTTTATTTACAGGTAATTTGCTGGTCGTGCTTTTCCCTTTCCGTGACGTTCCTTTTGGCCTCAACATAATGGTGAGTTTCGGAAAATGTGTAGATACCTTCGATAATGTAACAGTTTTTTGAATAATTCAAAGCGGTGATTTTTCTCAATGTGCTTATTGTTATTGCACATAATGTTCATTCATTCATATCATTCAATAATTCACGTACGCTTTCAATTTTTTGCGTAATTTACGTGCATATTTTATGTATGTTGTATATTTTATAAACGTTTACATAACGTATTAATTTATTCTTTCATTTACATGTCCATCACTAATTTTTAACCTTTCACTTACTCATTTTCTCATTCTTGGTGTTATTCCTTCCTTCCTGGCTTCCCTGCTTGCTTCTTTCTTTCTTTCCTTCCTTCCTTCATTTCGTTGTTCACCCCTTTGCTCATTCATTCCGTTGTTCACCCCTTTGCTCATTCATCCCGTTGTTCACTCCTTTGCTCATTCATCCCGTTGTTTACTCCTTTGCTCATTGATTCCGTTGTTCACCCCTTTCCTCATTGATTCCGTTGTTCACCCCTTTGCTCATTGATTCCGTTGTTCACCCCTTTGCTCATTCATTCCGTTGTTCACCCCTTTGCTCATTCATTCCGTTGTTCACTCCTTTGCTCATTCATCCCGTTGTTTACTCCTTTGCTCATTCATCCCGTTGTTCACTCCCTTGCTCATTCATCCCGTTGTTCATCCTTTGCTCATTCATTCCGTTGTTCACTCCTTTGCTCATTCATCCCGTTGTTTACTCCTTTGCTCATTCATCCCGTTGTTCACTCCTTTGCTCATTCATTCCGTTGTTCACTCCTTTGCTCATTCATTCCGTTGTTCACTCCTTTGCTCATTCATTCCGTTGTTCACTCCTTTGCTCATTCATTCCGTTGTTCACTCCTTTGCTCATTCATCCCGTTGTTCACTCCTTTGCTCATTCATCCCGTTGTTTACTCCTTTGCTCATTCATCCCGTTGTTCACTCCTTTGCTCATTCATTCCGTTGTTCACTCCTTTGCTCATTCATTCCGTTGTTCACTCCTTTGCTCATTCATTCCGTTGTTCACTCCTTTGCTCATTCATTCCGTTGTTCACTCCTTTGCTCATTCATCCCGTTGTTTACTTCTTTGCTCATTCATTCCGTTGTTCACCCCTTTGCTCATTCATTCCGTTGTTCACCCCTTTGCTCATTCATTCCGTTGTTCACTCCTTTGCTCATTCATTCCGTTGTTCACTCCTTTGCTCATTCATCCCGTTGTTCACTCCTTTGCTCATTCATCCCGTTGTTCATCCTTTGCTTATGTTGGCTACATTAAACCATTATAGTAGGTGAATAAATGTAATGATGTCTCTATAAATGGAAGGACTACCGGTGTAGTTGACAAAAACCAAGTTAGTTAAGCTTCCAAAATATCTTTCGTATTTTAATCCGTCATTATCGTCGTATTGCTACACGATTTGTGTCAAAATTTTGCATTTTTGCATATTCATGTTAAATGTGATCTGTCAGAGTACCACACTCAGGAATTCTCCCGTCAAGGCTGCCTTTGTCCGTCTGATCTATTAATTCGTGTCGCAATTGCCGGAAGTTGACTGTCAGGAAAGTTCCAGTTGGGCGCGAGATAACTTGTATATTCATGACTCAGTCTTTTCTTATTTGTCATTCTTCTGTTAGAAGTAGAGAATTGATACATGTCGAGAATGGATTTAAGTTTACAAAGACTGTTTTTGTGAAGTTTTAGGCTGAATTTGGTTTCCTCTAGGTTTATCTCAAGTGCTGAATTCGGTTTCAGATTTATCGCAAGCAATGCCCAACAATCCTTCCTCAGATAATTGCTACAGTGTTACTGGAATAATCCTTAAAATCTGGTCACGGACAGCGCACAATCTTTCCGTACTTATCCAATTGCGAATTGCGCACATAGGATTTGTGCTAGAATTTGAGCTGATCCCCCATTCCCTTACAGCTATCGTATTCTTGCATTGCCGCCGGTTTGTACCAGCGTCGCTGATGGAGGAGGGGACCCTTCCCCCCAATATTTTCAAATACATCCTGTAGTTTTATTCAAATTTTATTTTTCTATGATCATAAACGTGTTTACTAAAGTAACAAATCAATAGGCTTTGGGGCAGCCGTATGATGGCTTCCGATGAGAACGTAAAATTATCTCCCTTCGAAGACTGAAAACGTAAGAAACTGCATGTCACTCAAACGATTGAATAATCCAACACGGATAAAGATTGGCACTTCTCACATAGGTGAGTAAGCAGCCTGTGACCATCGCAGAACAATCTTCAGTCCAAACAGCACTGCAAATTTGCAAATTGGTATGTGATAATAAGATTATATTATTTTGAATTGCCTGTCTCTACCCCCCCGCTCTCTCTCTCTCACTCTCTCTCTCTCTCTCTCTCTCTCTCTCTCTATATATATATATATATATATATATATATATATATATATATATATATATATTGTTGAGTAGAGCCCGCCTTCTTAATTTTAATGAATCAATAAAAAGTGTGGGTTAATATTCCGCGGATTCTCTCTCATTTAAATCGCTTCCTTTGATATCTATTCTCAAACTGTATGTGCAGAAGACTCCCGTCCCTATTTCCATCAGATTCAGTCAGACCACAGCCCGAGCTGGGTCCTAGCATCATCTGACACCGAGAAGCAGAAGGAAATAGTGGGAGAGAGAAAGGAAAGGGGGAAGATATCCAGCAACTTATGCATTCACTGCACTGCAGTGCGAGTGAGCAATTAGCCCTATGTCCGGGTCGCGTGCGTGGTGATTGAGCGCGTTACTCAACTCCCAAGTTGACCCTGAGCGACACCTGGAGCAGCACCTGCGCGCGTTCCATCTGCGTTCGCTGCATAGATGTTGTGAGATGCGGAATCCAAGTAAGGCGATGATCTTATATAGGTAATTCCCGTATGGTATAAAATTGTGAGATCAATAGCGTCTACTAGGCTGAGAAATATCTCGTTAATGAGTCGTCTCGATTAGTTGTTAACGGAAGATCTCGTTATGCGTGAGGGTACCATGTAGCACTGGCATGCAATTCAATTGTGGTTATTAATCTTCCATAACTCTCACATATTATTTAACATGTTTCTCTGCAGCATTGTCTATGATATTAATTGGACAATGGTGTTGAATCTTCTGTCTCACTTCCGTGTAAGTTTCCTGTTGAAGATATGTGAAATTCGAAAAGCTCCGGCAGTAGCGAGTTTGCAGATGTTGTACCCAGGCCCGAACTTGTCTGTTGCATCAGCGGAAAGAAATTATTATTATTATTATTATTATTATTATTATTATTATTATTATTATTATTATTATTATTATTACGTTAATGCATCGCCTACTAAACGAGCAGCTGTAGATACTATAGGCTACTGATTCATTTACATTTAAAAGAAAATTTGTCAAGTAAAGATTATATATTGGCACGATTTTCATACAATGAGAGGGGGGGCACTTTTTTTTCGGATGTAAGCATTTTTCCAGAAAAAATATTCGTATACAGAAACAAAAGACAGTGAAAACCATTTTCTTACATAGTTTGATTTGTGGGATTGAGCATTTAACTAGAAACAATTCCTTTCACATTTTAACGGTCACGTGCGTGGTATTTCGTGTTAAAATGTCACTTTCTAATTTTTAAATTCAAAAACAAACTTTAGTGAGTTTATATTTCGCAAACATGAATGTATTTTCTGGGAAGTCTACAAAATTAATTTTAAGTAATGTAAGTGTACATCTGAAGAAAGAAATGTTTAGAAGCATATGGATGACACGTCAGTCCCCACGGTCTACTGTCCCCTTACGAAGATTTTCATTTTTCAGTCTTTGTCCTCCTCTTTGGGAGCGCGGTCAGCCTCAGTGCGATGATGAAGGGCAACATGCTTATTGGATGGGAAAGAGGCCCGACGGAAATTCTTCAAAGGCCGAGCCTTCCGTTGGAAGACTTGAATTTCGCCCCATGGTCGTATTTCTCCGCAGCCGCGTTCTCTGCTTTATCCGCGTGTCGAGCTGGCGAGCTCGAGTCCTCCCGCCTGTTTGGTGGAGCGAGGCCGGGCGCTCGGCAGCGGAAGGGCCGGGGCGGAGGCGGGGGCGGTGGCGGAGTGAGCCGGGGGCGGAGCGGGGGCGGGGCCGGGGCCGGATGCCGGGGCCGCTGCCATGCGCTGCCTGATTGTAATGTACGAGTGCCGACACGTGACCGCAATGCAGGATGGCCCGCGCTCGCCACCCGCCCGCCCGCCTGCCCGCCCACTGCCGTCGCCGCCGCCGCCGTCATCCACTCGTATTGTCCACGCTGTCCCCCGCCTTGTCACAACTACTGCCGCCGTCACCACCACCCTCACGCCTCAACTTCTTCCCTTCTTACATCTTCCAATGCGACGTCTCTACTGCACCCAGCTACACCTGTGCTACCTCTCCCGAGATCTTGTCACACGCGTTGCCTCCAGCAAGGAGTACGTGCCGTCGTTGACTCCCCTCCTGCTGCAGCTATGTTTGTCACTGCTGTCCCGTTTGTCTCCTCCTCCTCCGCCGCTGCCTCCAAGGTCGGTGCGTCCCAAAGTGACCCTCTGGATTCAGCTCTCCTCCCCGATATATTATATAAGAATCAACACCGTCGTGGCGCGCCGCTTTGCATTCGTTTGGGGCTTTGTGCGCCGCTGCAGCTCCCCCATTGTGCGGCGCCGGCCTTTGTCAGGCGCGGGCGGGGACACGCCTCCGCAGATGCGTCATTGTTTCCCCACCTGTGCGGCGGGGGAGGGGGTTGTCACGAGCGGCGCGCGCGGCCACTGGCAGCGGGATTTCGAGGGGGAAATTCTATTATAAAAACGACAAAATATGGGGGAATTATTGTCAACGGTGACATTAAAAAGGGATATCGAAAAATAAAATTTTAAAAAACGGGAGATACATATCTCAAATGAAATAATTATAAAAATATATATTTTATATTCACGTTTGTGTCTTTTATTTCATATCTTTAAGTTTTTCGTTTTCATTTCATTTACCTTCATGACGAATGGCTTGCACTTCATTACTTTCAAAATGTCAGGGTCGTCCTTCCTCGAGTCCCGTCACATTGTGAGAAGTACGCTCGTTGACGTTGATTTATTTTGTCTCTTTCTCCATTTCAAAACGTTTGAGATGCTCTTAATATCCCTCTCTTTACTGGCAGGTTATAAGTTTTTGAAATACTCGTATTCTCCTGGTGTTTCTGAAATAAAATGGGTGTACTATCTGTGACTAACCAGCCTGTAAAACGATTGAAAGGAAGAAAACGATGTTTTGAAATTGCGTACAGGTAGAAATAAATTTGTTAACATTCTATATTCTATGTAGAATACAGAAATGTTTTGTTTCCATTAAAGGGGATAAATAAAATAATATTCAGGACAACACACGTCTTGTTATATTGGTTTCTGGTTTCTGATGAGTTAACAACGATCTGTCTATGAGCACGTTCTTTAAATGAGTACGCATTCTTCTATGCATACCCATATAAGCGTTCTACGCGTACACATAGAAGCGTCCTTCCATGCGTACGCATACGTATGTGTAAAGAATGCTTTCTAAAGAATTGGAAAATAAACAATTCATTTTCAAATCAAGTTTGACTCGAGAGAAATATAATTAGAAGTTGTTTTTATCTTCGAATCTTAGCAGCATGAAGCAGTTTTCTCTTCTATGATGATTTAACTAGTACGAAATGTTTGCATGGGTTCTCATAAAATTCATCTAGTATAAAGAATTTGCAAATGAAAATTTAGTTGTTTATACATAATCGTGTATTCTGCTTTCATCCTTTAGAGTCAAATGGGTAGAGGTATGAGTTTTTCGTATTAAACAAACACTGAATTCAAGCCATTTCCTGTTTCATTCAATCGTATTGTTAGAATTCAAAGTAATTGTTTTTCAGATTTTTTTCGCTGTAAAGTTCTCTTAAAACAAAATTGGTATGTTTTTGCGAAAAACAGGGAATTCTCACGAAATCCATCAAAACATTTAAAAAAATTAAAAATGATATATCCTTGTCTCTGTTCTAGAAGAATAGGTAGAATCGAGTGAATGTTTATTCGGTTGTACCAAGAGAACTACGTTAAACGATACGTGGCTATTCACTTCTTTTTGATAACAATAAATCTTCTCCCTCGGATAACAAATTAATCAAACAAACTATTTATTTAATTACTGTGTAATAAACGTTAATTTTCATTCATCTATTTATATTTTATAAATGTACCCTGATCTAATTATAATTAATTTATTTAGAGCTAATTAAAAATGAAATACTTGATATCTACGGTCGATTAAGAAAAAAGCCAAATTGTCACGAAGTGGCTGGTTATTTTGTGCAGTACAGAAACGTTTGTTCATTTGTGCAGTACAGTAACGTACTGAATTCTCGCTGAATGACGTTCAAGTACCGGTGGAGTGTATTGAAAGAGAGTTCGCTTTCTGCCAGGACGATCTTGCAAGATCTCGCAGACGATGTACTTGCGTCCGTTACGAGTGTTTTCAGTCTAGCCGCCTTCAGAGGTCGGGTCGGGAGTAAGCAAAAACTAGTGCCAGGGAGTAAAAACCGTAAAAACATCCGGTCCTGTAAAGACGACATTGTGACAACCGAACGTGGTGCTAAAAGATGTCTCGCTTTTGCAAATTCATCGTGTGAAATGTGTGAGCTCTTTCGAATCCTTCATTGTGTAAAATTACTTCGTTACAATTACAGCTTATGGTATATTCAATAACTTTCCCCAAGAATGCTTTTTGGTTGTGGTCAATTCGGTGGGGTTTCGTATCAACTTTGCTGCCAAACCAAACTGCCATAACCAACCGCCATCAAACTGCCATAGAAGTATTTCTGTCCGCATCGTGCGGAAAGCAGAATAATTTGTTGAGGATTCTAGGAATCCACCACCTATAATGGTAACACTTTCTATACTGAGCGACTTCGCAAAGAGGAGCTTATACAATTCGTCGTGCAATTTTTTTCCAACTAGGATCTGTTAAGAGAAAATAAACAAAATATACGGAAATAAAACTTAAAAAATATAATTGCAGGCTTCTGAAATCAGATTTTTGAGATCAATAGTGGGCTTTACAGGAAAGAATACAGGAGCGCATTGGCAAACCACGTAGAAAGAATGGAAAATTCCTGTACTCCAAAAGAAGAGACACAACACCACCCTAAAGGAAACTGGTCTTTTGGACGACGACGACGATGACGACGAAGGAGAAAAGAAGAATAGAAAACATAGAAGCAGGAAAAGGAAGATGGTTGAATGAAAAGGAATCCGAAGGAGGAAGGTGCAGGTCAAGGGAAGGGCCACAAGAAGTTTCCACGTGAGTTGAAGTCCCAGGGGCGGTTCCGGGCGAGCGGTCGGCTCCAGGGCGGTACTAGGAGGCCGCTGGGCGGGGAGCGTCGGTATCTGGGATCGCCTCCAAATGGAATTATGGAAGCTGCACAAAGCCATGGGCCGAGCGCGGGCCAGAGGCAAGGGGGGGAAACAGAGCGAGGGTGAGGGCGGGGTCGGGAACGTACTTCTCCCCCCTGCCGCTCGCTGCAAGTGAGCCATCAGCGATACCTGTGATAACACCAACGCTTTCTGCGGTTGACGGCTTCTCCTTGCCGTAACGGACACTACAAACGCTTCGACCTCGGACGCTAAAAATGGCTGTCACCAGGGAAAGCAACTACGCTGCAAAAGCATTTCAAAGTCACTCTTTATTCATCCATTGTTGTTTTCATTGTTGTCAGTACTTGGGTTCATTTCTTGCCTGCGATTGTTATTCGTTCAAAAGTTCTGTCTGCTTCTTCGAAATTTTTCCTCAACATTTTATTTTCTCTCAAGAACCTGATGCATTTGTGCAGAACAGAAACGTCATCCAGGGGGAATTCAATATGTTCAAGAATCAAACCGATCGGGAATATTCGAAGAGAGTTCGTTTTCTGCCAGAACGATTTGCAAGATCTCGCAGATGTATATATGTATGTTTCTCTTTCTAAATGGCCAGTTAATGATATAAATAATTATTTACTACGAGGAGAACCGAAAATAAAATAAAATTTTTACCGAGACATTAACTATTGAACGTGAAGGATTGTGAAGGAATTAGTCCTACGTACATTAAATATAGAAACCCAATTTAGCATTTAGTTCTGCGAGCAATACAAATAAAACATGCATGCAACATTGTACTGTCACAGCTGAATTGGAAAGTGAGATAGTGAATATTACGTGGATGTGCCGGGGAAAATAGAACATTTTTAGCGACTTTGAAGTTAAATGATGTGTTACAGTCTGTGGGGGAGTTGCTAATGCCAATAATGTTTTGCTTCTTTGAATATTGTGCTCTCAGGAATGACTCCTTCCGGAGTTACAAATTACCGGAGCAAAAAAGTTGCGGATGAATTCAAGTTTTTTCTAAATGAGGTTGACAGAGTAATTTAATCACCTTAATTGTCGCAAATATTTGCGAAAATGTAAGCCATCATTTTTATTTTATCATTTTAGTCAAATTACTTTGCCAATTTTAAGGGAACGGAAACTCATTTTATATCGGTTTATAATAGTACTTTAAAAGAGTATGATGCAGCTATCCATTTCTACTTGATCATCCTGATACAAAAAAGGACCTTCTTGATATGAAATTCATAAACAACCGTCGTAATGTTTACTTATTTATTGAGAGTTTCTGTAATTCAATGTTTTGGCAATTTTGTGAACTTAGGAAATGATCAAACTAAACTGAGCCAGTTCAAAATATTTTTTAGTGATCATAATTTAAAATAATCCTTCGTAGGTCTTCGTAATTTTGAAGTGTTATTGTCAAAAAAACTGTGAGTAAAGTCCACGGATATGTGTACATATTGGAAACAAATGTGATGTGAAAGTAAGAAGAAATGTGTATAAAGTATTCCATATATATAATATATTTACACGTAGAAATTTGCTTCGTTAATATCCCGGAAATTAATCCTAATCATTAATGACAGTAAAGTGCGGTGATTGATGAAGAAATTTTAATTATTTTGTCCGCTAAACTGTTCAAACATTTACTTTCACTTTCGAGCTGTCAACGACAACGTCAATATTGCCGTTAGTACCCAAGAGCCATTGCTGTGTCTCTCCTCTTTGCGTTTGTTTGTTGATCTTCAGCATTACATACACTTCATCAAAATATGGTACGCGACTATAAATGCAAATGTACTATGTAAAATGTACGAGGTTCATGGCGGTATAAAATCGAATATAAATTAGAAAGTTTCGCGATTATTCTTCAAGCGTTCATAGCTCAAAGAACAAATTCTCCTTATCTAAGGGACGCTTAAAAAGATGCACATTTGTGTCCTAGCGCCTTGAGCTGCGGCTAAATTGCCCGTAACCGCAAGTAAAGCATTCCAATGGAGGGGGAAGGATGTCTTCGTGCAGCTAGTCTCACTGCCTCCACCACTCGCGCTGGCCCCGCCAACATCCACCGCCCCTACACCCCCAAACCTTCCCCGTCCCTCACTTCCCCACCTTCCTCGTCGGTCATGCCGCTCTCGTAGCTCTCACCACTCCACCCCACCCCCGGCATTGTCCCTGCAATCCTCCGCCGGCCTGCCACACTCGTAGCTCCTGCTAACCTCTGCCCCCGCCGATCCGCTCCCCTCATTGCTCTTTACCCCCACCTCCATCCCCTCCGCCCTCACCTTTCCCGCCCCTTCATTACCCCCACAGGCCTCGTCGCTCTCGTAGCTCCTGTCGTCCCCGTCCTTCCCACTGCTCCAACCGTCCCCGCCGACCCCACTCCCACTATCGCATTACCGCCTCCGCCGTCCTCATTACCCCCGAAGCCATCTCCGCCCCCGCCTCGCCCCAAGACCGCTTACCTGCGCCGCCGGGGCGGCTGCGGCTGATAAATCGGGCGCGATAAGGCGCTGGGGATGTCTGGGCTCCGCGCGAGTGCCGCACAGTAGACAATGAGTCTGCGGGGCGGTTATCTGCGCCGTTTGTCGCGCGGGCAGGTGGCAAGAATAAGAGGAACGAAAGTTGGGGGAAATGAAAGAAGACAGTGTTGATGACTGCGATATGGGAATAATGGTACAGATGACGGTGAACAGTGACGAGGATAGGGTGACTGTGGCGACGATGACGATAGTAGGGTGTCGATGGCGTCGGTGGAATTCGAATACGTCGTAGACGATGGATTGAAAAACCGTGACGATCATGACGATTTCGGAACTGGCTACCGGAAATGGCGGTAACGGACGGAGAAGACAATGGCTAGGATGGCCATGGCGGAGATGACGGCAACAGCTGGAGATAATGGGAATGACAATGCCAATGATGGCGTTGGCGAGGATGACGATGACGGCGTGGAAAATGGCGATAATGGCGATGGGCACGGCGAAGATCACAATGTCGGTAAGAGCAAAATCGAGCATGACGGTGACGATGGCAGGCGTGGTGTTGAGGTAAATGAAAATGACAAGGTAAAGGCGTGACTGTTCTAATCGGTGTTTTCCCTTGTTTCTTCTATCAATGGTAGGCATATGCTAAAGCAGTTTGCTGACAAATGGCCTCGACTTTCTTCCCTTTCTCATCTTTGTCTCCTCCTCTCCCCTTCCGCGTACACACATACACACTCATACACTCACATATACACTCACAACCATTTACATGCAGTATCACACACGTTTTTGTTATTTAAGCTCGCATCAACTACTAGGCCACTAGCGACCACTATTGGATTTAACGTTATGGTATGAGGATGAAACGATATGGTGATGATAGGGGTGAAAGGACGAGCACATACAACCGAGGCGGGACTCGAACCCGCGACCCCGCGGTCCGCGGATCACTACGGCATTACTGCTTTAGCGATCTCGGCCGTAGTTCCGTACCGTACACTTAGTACCGTACCGTACACATAGTACCATACACTTTTTGAGGAGGCCAGTCAGGAGGTTCCACCGCCTGGAGCGGTGCTCCGCTTGGAGAGGCACCTGGATGAGGAAACATCCCGCGAGCCGACGTGTGGGTCGCCTGCATATCTCCGGCTGAAATGCGCCCTTCACTCGCGAGAGTAATGACCGTAGCAGTTGACGCGCCCCGAAACGCTAATTACGGGCTCACTCATGCGCGGGTGCTGTGCCGCAGTGAAGAATGGCCGCTGCCCGCGCAGTGTCGTGCAGCGAAGCATGTGCGTGTGCGTGTGCGAGGGCAGTGTTGCCTGCGCGTGCGTGGCGGAGTAGTGATGCGATATCGATAACAAAGCAGGGATGTTCTAAAAGTCGATGTTGAAAATTGAACCATGAAGGTGACCATCGATGATTTTAAATGTCGCTTTTTTTAAGCTGTTTTGGTAACCTCTAGCAATACATTCGGGTGCAACGTAATTTAATTTGGCAGTGTCCGTTTACATTAATTTACAATTAAGATTTAGTGGAAAATAAAGTTAAAAAATAATAAGAACAATAGATGCTCGATGAACAGAGTACCGACCACGTTCGTTTGGTTTTAACACAAAAACTGTCGGTGGTACCATCTGTTCATATTTCATATTTTATTAACTTTTATATAATTGTTATTATTGGAATTATTCATTCACAAATCGAAAACGTAAAATCGTGAAGACCAAAATATCCATGTTAAAAAACATCGTCTTTAATAGAGAGGTTTTTCACGGCGAAGCGTTACAGCAATCGAGAACACTCTCGATCTTCTGCGCATGCGAGTTTCGCGTCACTTTTGAGCATCTGCGCTTGTGCAGCAGATTGAGATTGCAGTCGATTGCTGCCCGCTAAGGTGTACAAAATCTTCGTAACAAATCAATGTTTCAAAAATCAAAATTTCTGTAAAACATCGATGTTTTGAAAAACGTCTATTAATTGACTAGTGATTCCTGACGCGTTAACAGCTAAGGTAGTATTAATCTCGTAATTGTAATGAATGTCCCCCTGGTGGATGGTGAGATACGGAACTGACCTACGTTGCTGCTTCCGGGGATTTTCCCAATCCAGTATCTCCACCAGTGGGGCACTGCCCCAGCCGAGACAAACTCTAAGCTCCCGGCCGTCTCCCGGCAGGTGTGCTAGTGTTGGGCATTGAGTGTAGGTGTGTGTAAGGGGTGAGTATAAGACAAGGAACATTAAGGAAAAATCGCGCGCGGTCCGTGGCCCGTTTGTTAGGGTACTGCTCCGGTTTTGGCCTGGTATTAGGGAGTTTTTACACCCTCGAGCGTTACAGCAATCGAAAGCACTATCGATCTTCTGCGCATGCGCAGCTCAAGACTCTCATCACAGTAGATTGATATTGCAGTCGATTGCTGCCCGCTGAGGTGTGCAAAACCTCTCTATTGATCAAAGAAACCACGGAAAACTACGGATATAGAGAGAGGACTTAGAGCAGCCGGCCACTAGAGTTCTCCTTTAGACAGCGACTGAATTCGACCTAGTGTGGAAAGAAAACATCGACATGGATGTCGTATGGCGGAGGCGTGGTCGGGAGGGGGGGCGCTGGCGCCGCGCCGCGGGAGCGTCGCGTCGCGTCGCGTCGCGTTGCGGGGAGGCGCGTGTGCGCTTCGCGCGGCCGAGCCGCCACTTCCGGCGCCGGCGACAGAAATAAGCCTGCGCGGCGCTCGGCGAGGTCGATGCTGGCGCCGCTGCTCCAGCTCCCCCAGATAGCGCCGCAACGGCCCTGCTAAAGAGCTGCCACCCAGTTCGCGAGGCGCACACGTGGAGCCGAGCGACTGCATTACCACGTGTTGAAGATGTTGCAGATTAAGATCTCGACGCCTGCAGCGGCAGCGTCTCGTCTGTGTTCGTGGAGCGCTGGATTCAGCGACTTCGTGGCGGCTCGTTTTGGGGTTTTGTTTGACTACAGGTCATTGAAATTGAAGAAAAAGGGGAAAATTTTCTGGAAGGAAATGCGAAAAGATAGAAATTTAAAGAAATACGTAAAATGGGAGACTATTGTTTGTATTCCCTGCTGTTCTTACCTTCTGGTGGCGTGCTGTATTTTTGGAAAATTATATTTTACTATTGCTTTGTGTCTTCCTTTAATAATTTAGTCATGCTTTTCAATTAATTTATGAATTTGTTGTGAGTATGAATGGATTTTTATGGATACATTAATTTAATAGTTGTACTTCATCGTTTTTATGGACTTGTATTAAAAAAAAACTCTTTCGAACAATGCTAGTTGAAACTGAGTGGCAAAATCGATCAAGATAAGTAATGTTTGCGCCCATCCGCGATCCCAAAGATTTCGCCCTCAGCTTCCGGGTGGTCAAATCCATCCAGCTGCGTGGCTGTCGCCAGAGGAATTTAGTTGAAGATGGCCGTTGCTGGCGATGGGAAACGAGAGAAGCAGGCCAACGAATACCCATGGGCTGCCGACTGATTTACACCAGTCATAAATTTCATTCCCCAGACCACGCGGCAATGAAACCTCATAGAACCCACGAAGAGGAGAAATTTTGGAATTTACGATCAAGCGACCAGAGCTTATCGCCTTGCATTTTTGAGAGGAATATTCTTTTTCGAATTTCATGTGGCGTTGTGGAAGTCTAGGCATGTATGAAATGCATGGATCTCCCCCCAACGAGTTTGTAATGTGATACTTTTTTTGAGGCAGATGTTCAGCCGCTTTTGTGTTTTTTGCAACTCCTGCCAACAAAAACGCAGCTTGGGTTCCGCCAAATGTAGCCTTCTAGCTTCACATGATATGCTCAGTATTGTAACGAGCCTGTACGGAACGTTTTAGTGTTCTTTACTCGACGAAACGAATCGGTGAAATTTTGCATTTGTTGGTATTAGCGCTAATGACGAAGAAAATTTTGGACGAAGGGGAAAATATTAAATTGAAATAAGAACTGAACTTTTATTGAGAAATGATTCAAGAAATTATATAAATAATATATTTTCATCTAAACTAAAATAGATGAGAAGAAAATATATAAGAATATCTAAAGTCGACACAATACTACGGAATTGTAATGCTTAGAAATGGGAATAATTGTACAACACGAGCCAATTTAATATTAAAGAACCAATTTTATACATACAGAACCATACACCATACAGTACCATACAGAATTGTCAAAATGGTTTTAACACACCTATGTGTACGAACGTGCAAAGTTTTGCCATTTCATTGGACATTTCTGCTGGGTTAAACGCTTACTTATTAACGGAATATTTTTATCGCTTAGTATTGAAAGATTGGTAAGATATTGAATATTGTTATTTATTTTCTCACGTACAATTACAAGTATTCTCTAGTGGCGGCTTTCACTGCATGGACAGGTGCAGGTTCTCGAGCATTGCCCCCTTCTCCTGAATCTACCACCCTTCTTTACGTATCGCTAAATACGTAGGCGAAGTGGTGTTCGGCGACGCGATTTCCGCAAGACCCGTGCCGCAGCCAGTTGCTCCGGGCGCCGCCCCTACTGGCTCCGCGCGCCACAGGAAGCGGCGCCTTGCGGCAACAAACGCGCTGCGCTGCCCGCATCCCATATGCCCCGTCTGCCGCCGACAGGCGACAGGCGCCACGCGCCACGCCCCCACGGCGCCTGCGGAATCGCTTAGGCGGCTTCCGCCCACCCGCCCCTCCCCGCCCCTCCCCGCCCCTTGGCACCGAACTACACCTCCTCCCGATTCTCCCTGCCCCGCCTGGCCCATGCTTCCATCTGTTCCCACTACCATTTCACGCCTTCTCCACCTCCTACCCCCTTCTGACCCGCCTTTCCTTGAGTTTCCCCGCATTTCCCTGCTCTCCCTGCGCCTCTCTGCCTTTCCGAGTTTCTCCCCGTCATTCCACCTCCTCTCCGTCTTCCCTACCCCACCCTGATGCTTCCACCAGTTCTCCTGTCGCATGTGCATTGAAAGAGATTATGGAATTTAAGCACGGCGTTGAGTACAGCAATATCAATCTTTTGCGCATGCGCAGATGCTCAAAAGTGATGCTCCAACTCTGCATACGCAGAAGATCGTTATTGCTGGCTAGAACGAATTGAATCCTGGAATATGACGTCTACTCTAACAGAAAGGGAGAAACGAAAACCTTCAAAAGGAGATAACTGTGCGTAATTTTATGAGATGGGTAAAAATCAGGATGTAGGAACATGTCGAGCAAAACGTGAACATTTCTCACTTCCTCTTTCTCTCAACTTTATTACAACAAATACTCTCCTTTCAAGTTAATTGACTAGGGGTGCACAGCTTCATCACATTTCCTTTTCTCTTTTTAACTTTTATCTTTTTGTCCGTCACTGAAAACATACGCGTTCACAATGCATTTCGTCGCTTAAACCATCGTTGTACTTGATTTTTACTCCTCTACGGGTCCCACCGATGGTTCCATAAACACCAATATCTCATACTCTGTGCTAATGTGTTCGCTCATCCGGGTCGCACTAGCATTTCCTTCGCTCTCTGCCGTCGCTTGTGCCATCCCCACCACTCCGCGGCCGCCGGAATCTTCAGTACCACGCTCCGATTAGGGAGTTTTTGCACCTCGAAGCGTTAAAGCAATTGACAGCACTATCGATGGTTTGCGCATGCGCAGTTCACGTTTCGTAGCACTTTTGGGCATCTGCGCATGCGCGGGAGATAGAGATTGCAGTCAATTACTGCGCGCGCGCGCGCGCACACACACACACACACACACACACACACACACACACACACACACACACAGGGGTGGGGTGTGGGGGCTCTTGCGCATCGTATCCAATTTCAGCCAATGAGCTTCAGGCACCAGTTTGCGTCACAATACTAGCAGGAATTTTAAATGCGGTCAGTTACGAAAAATCATTCTTGTTATAATTCATTGAAACAGATACATGAAACTCTTTCTTTTTTTATTTAATTTTTTTTATTTTTATATTGCAATTTTTATTTCAATTACACCGTCATCGTGTAACTTTCCGTTAAAAAATGTTGGTTTATGCCACTTTCAAAATGTTTCTCAACACTTCTTGCTCCCCTATGCAACATGGCGACCTGAGACCGGTCTGACTTTCCATGTATAAAAAATACGAAGTGCCTGTGTTGTGGTCACGTGATTCGTGACGCAAACTGGTACTGCGCAGAACGAGAAGAAATCGATGCGCCGGAGTAGCCCACCCATACCCTTCCACCATTAAACTCCGTATTACTCCCCACCTACACCTCTCTGCTACACTTAAGTCCCGCCTCTACCCCGCGTCCCCTCGCCCAGGGGCGGATCCAGCCATTCGTTTTGGAGGGGGCAATCATAGACTTTTTTGTTAAATAATAAAATTTGTTATTAAATTGAATGTTAGTTTTGTAGTGTGTATATGATACTATACAGTATTACTTTTAAATAATTACATAATTCTAATATAAATAAATATTGAAATCATTGTGTCAAATAAAATAAGGTAGCAAACGAAAACTCTAGGCCTTTGGAGGGGGGGGTAAATGGCCCCCTCTGGATCCGCCACTGGCCTCGCCAGACGCTGCCTCCCCCGCGTGGGCGCGTTGGATCGCGCCGCGGCAGCAGCGTCTGCGGCTGAGTGCGGAAGACGCGGCGCTTAGCTGGCGCGCTCGCCGCCTCCGCCGCCGCCGGCGACATCCGGCGCGATAACCTTCGCCTATCGGGGACCTCGCGCGGCGCCCACGGCGATAGTTTGGGCGCACGCGTGCGCCTCCGCTGCCCCCACGCAGCTCGCGGGGCACGGGGCACTGAGGATGCGCATTGACATCCATGTCAATGTTTTCAAAACATCCGTGTTTTGATAAACTCCTTGATGTATTTAACATCGATTTATTGAAGACGTTTTTAAAACACATGGATGTTTTGTGCCCGATATTTTTATGTGGTCGAAATTGTATTTTTCAATCAAGAATATTCTATTAAGCAACCAAGAAAACTATAACAATTTTCAGATATCCATTAATTGAATATTCTTCAATCCGAATGTGTTTGGCATCGCTGTTTTGAAACATCGATTTTATGTTGGAGATTTCGCATCTCTTCTGGGCCGTAGGTTTGGGCAGAGGACACTCGTCAGGGTGATCATCGCCAGGGGCGCAGGGCTCTGGGTTGTAGGCACGGGGCACTACATGCAAAATGAGGTACTGGGTACTTCACACATGCTGGAGGGCTTTAGGTTCTCGGTGTGGAATAGAAGGCCCTTGACACGGTGAGTTCCACGGACTGGAGAGGCGGAAGATCTGCAGCATGGAACCAGCGTGTTTTCGTGGGATGTCCTCGAAGCTCCTCAAGTATATCAAGGGTTAGCTGAGGCCACTGGCCGATCCACGGGAAGGGATCATGGGGGCCATGGTCCCCCCCAAAAGGCTTACAGTTTTCATTTACCTTCCTTTATTTGGAAAATTGACTTAAATATCTGCTTGAATTATGTAATAACAACATTCATATTCAACATTCATTTCAACAATAATATTGTATACTGTCAAATCTACAGTACATAAATAACATACAATATAACAAATATGTTTATTATTTAACAGAAATCTACGACCCCCCCTCCCCAAATGGCTGGATCCGCCCCTGGCTGAAGCCCGTCTGTGACGTCGGACAAAATGTAATTGTATCTTTTTAAAGGGATGCTCAAGACTTAAAACAATTTATTAAAGTATTGATGTACTGTAAATAAATGGGCTGAAACCCCTGAATATTTCCTCAACAAAATTTTCGCTCTGGCTAAGGAGTGTAGTTCCGTTCGCTGTACTACTATTAATTTCCTTTTCGTTATTCAGATTGCTTTCGCAATTGCATAAGCATTGTTTCACATTTTAATATTAAATTGTGTTTCAAACAACAAGTTTAAGCGAGTACTTGTAATATTGGTCGAACTGCATTTAGGAATTGCATTCTTTTAAAGTGTAATTACAATAATTCTTCTCTGCTATTTAATATCAGTTCTTTTCATTAATGAAACAATTTTTCATTAACGAGAAACATGTGTGGCGCTTCTTTATGCAGCATATAACTTTAAGTTGATTACACGGCGAACATCCGTGCCTCTTTCAGAATGTTTGTGACATTTTTCTTCGTCTCCTGTCGTCATTTTTGAATTATATTTCTACATGAGAGTCACGCAGATCGTGTTAACCTAATATTCAATTAATTATCTTTTCATTCCGAAATGTGAAATAAAATGAAATTCGTGTTGTGTAAGGAAAGATGATGCAACCAAATTACACTGAACTTCCATATCGTGTTCCCAGCGCATGGCTGTGGCGGAATATATTTAAAAAAGTAATTTCACTGAGTTGAGAAATTTAGAGCTGAATATGCAAAAGTAACGAAGTTTTCTCGTAAACCGACTCGGTATGAAAAAAAGATCCGGGTACTATGTCAAGGCAGCTCACCTTAAAAATATCACATGGACATTGCAAATGACATTTAATTGCTCAACAATATGATTCCAGCTCTTAAAATTATTGTCCCTACAAAATGTCCTCAATCAATTAGGTAAAGCTTGGTTTGAAGAAGATGATACAGGGAGATAAAATAACTTTATGTAATAGTATGAGTTCTTGAACTTACTTTTCTTCTTCTAATCATGTTACACTCAACTGAGTAATGTGGCCAAATTGTTAGAAACGTTTTACTACGTAAGTGCTGAATCTTTCAGCAGTGTGGATTGAATTAAATTAAATGCATTTCATGGAATTATGTTAACAAGAAGAATAAAGAAAATGCGATGTTGAAAGTAATGCCTAGAAATTGAATCTAAGAAAATAAGTTTCATGCAGTGCTAAGCTCTCCCTTGCAAACTTTCGTTGTCTTGTCAGTAAGCAAAGAAGAATTGCGTCCATTTGTGCCATACAAGTGAGTAATTTGATTAGTTTGAACGTTTTCGGAGTGTGACAATCGTACTTTTCTGTTATTGTCATTGTCACACGACTTGTCAGTCATGTGAGTTATTTTTTTGACACTCGTTGATGGCGAACCAAGCTGGAGGATGGGTCGGTGATTAACACGTACGAATGATTCACATTTACTTTACAAACGTTTGATAATCTGTACTCGAGCTTCTTCACTCCCTATTATTCTTGTTGTTCAGGGAACTGGAGAATGTTCCCATGATAGCAGTGTATTTATGTAGCTTGAATGCAAGAAAAGTACCCTTTAAAATGTCCTTTTTAAGAAATTAGATTGTCATGCCAAATTCTGTAATTAAAGTTTTGTTATTACGAGTATAATTAAAAATTATGATGAAAATAAACTATGCCGACTTCATGAAAGTTGGTATTTAAGGCCTGTCCATTATATGCTTTTGATAAGTTAATTCGTACGCTTGAATCAATTCTTACAATATTGTGTTAATGGAAAGTGGAACAATGTAAATACTGTGAAAACCTTCCCTAAACTCCAACCCCAGGTATTGAACTGTCACTTCGAGGCATTAACACCTGGCGCTCTAGCCCATGTGGCCGGCGGAAGAATACTTTTCTCAGAGCGATGCGATCTTCGCCGATGTTCATCTGTTTTAGATTATGTCAAAAAATCGCCTAACGGCCTGACCGAACCAAACCCAATGTACTCTGGGTCCTATAATGTATTAAAGAGCATTCTCTAGAGGTTCTCTGTGAGTGACAGCGCCAGTGGTGAATTATTTGTTTGAAAAGGGGAGGCGCAGAATGGAGCTTGGCACAGCAGGGAGAATGAAAGCAAGTAGGAACAGAGCTGGTGAGGGACAGAAGTGAATGGGCGAAAAAGGGGTAAGTGATGCGGTGTAAAGGGATTGGACGATTGGCTGAGTACTGGGGCAGAGTGGAAATAAGGGTAGATGGCGTAAGTAGGAAAGGCCGAGAGGAAGCGGGTCGGATAAAAGCGATGAAAGTTTCGTCAGTTGAGGAAAGAATGATTAAGAAAAGAAAGGATGGAGCAGAGAAGAGAGGGCAGGACAGGAGGGGGTAGGGTAGAAAGGGGCAGGAACAGGACAGGAGGGTGCCGGACAGGAGGGTGCCGGACAGGAGGGTGCCGGACAGGAGGGTGCCGGACAGGAAGGTGCCGAACAGGAGGGTGCCGGACAGGAGGGTGCCGGACAGGAGGGTGCCGGACAGGAGGGTGCCGGACAGGAGGGTGCCGGACAGGAGGGTGCCGGACAGGAGGGTGCCGGACAGGAGGGTGCCGGACAGGAGGGTGCCGGACAGGAGGGTGCCGGACAGGAGGGTGCCGGACAGGAGGGTGCCGGACAGGAGGGTGCCGGACAGGAGGGTGCCGGACAGGAGGGTGCCGGACAGGAGGGTGCCGGACAGGAGGGTGCCGGACAGGAGGGTGCCGGACAGGAGGGTGCCGGACAGGAGGGTGCCGGACAGGAGGGTGCCGGACAGGAGGGTGCCGGACAGGAGGGTGCCGGACAGGAGGGTGCCGGACAGGAGGGTGCCGGACAGGAGGGTGCCGGACAGGAGGGTGCCGGACAGGAGGGTGCCGGACAGGAGGGTGCCGGACAGGAGGGTGCCGGACAGGAGGGTGCCGGACAGGAGATGGTCAACAGGGGGCAGGACTGTAGAGGGCAGGGAAGCACAGGAAGGGGTTACTGGGACGTGGGCAGGGCGGCCCAGAGTAGAGGAGGGTGGTGCCTGAGCGGGCTGGGTGTGGTGGAACAGGGCAGGTAAATGGGATGGACAGGGGGGAGGCGGCACGCAGCACCTGCCTCAGGGAAGGGAGAAGGAAGGAGGGGGTTTGGGGGAGACTTTGTTCGGCGCGTGAATGGGCGCTCCATTGTGCGGCCGCGCATCGATCATAACCTGCGCAACCCTCGCCCGCCCCGAGCCCCTCCCCCTCCCTCCCCCTCCCCCTCGCTCCCGCGAGGTCACAATGCCGCCGCGGGTAATTGGGGCCGCGCGCGCGGCGTGGGCGTCTTGGGCGGCGAGGGCGCCCAGCGCCGCCCGCTGCGGCCCCGCCCTCGGCCCTTCCGGCGCCCGCCCAACAGGACGTGCCCAACAACGCGGGGATACACAGCCTCCGCCCGGTGTGGAGTGGCGAAAACGCCTCTCCGACCAGACACGCGCTGGGTAAAGGAAACGACGGTGGTTCTCCGTCCGTGACGCGGTTCTCGAGGAAACGCCGCTAGGCAGGACCCGAGCGGAAAGTCCGAGAGACCTTTGGGAGGGTCTTATAATATTATGTATATTACAAATAATATATGTAAACATACAAAAATTGACTGATAAATTTCGTTGTTACCCAAAGGAAACCAGGTTTGTGTTCCAGTTTTGTATGAAACAAATAGTTGAGCTTGTGACAAATGAAGATGACAAAGAACTATCAAAGTAATAAATAACAGTAAAAAATTTCCCAGTTTTTGAAAATGAATTCTACAAAATAAATTTTCAGCACATTTTTACGGTCATCTGTTATAAACTCGTGGGTCTTTTCCACTTTTTGAAAATCCAGTAGAGTATCGATCAATATGTAAACGTTGCCAATAACCACTTACAAATAAACAGTCAGGTCTTGTTAAACAATTTTTATTTTCAACATATGTTTCAAGGGGCTTTTATAAGTGCGGTGTCCATGGCACATGCCAGTTGTATGTTACAGCGGCCTTCACACGCGCGAGTACGTGCTCTGTACCTATGCGCTGCTGTGTAGTCCGCAAATGCATTTGCAACGAAAAGCCCGAACAAACACTTTAAATATCAAACGTAGTCAAGGCTGAAAAGCCTTTATCGTTATTTCATTGTAGTAAAAACAATATCGCGAGTCTTAAATTCACAAATCGCGCGCACCGCAGAGGAAGTTCACAAACCTCTCATTTGCACTGGATGAGGCACTCAACAGCCGGCCGAGAACTTGGAATTGGATATTACGTGGGGTGATAAGACCCCATTGCTCTTTGCAAGCGCGACTTAATTTGATGAGCTCATTTTATTTTTATAGTGCCTACTAATGTACTGCGGAGAGTATACTCTTGCCGAAAATTTCAGTGACAATCGACTGTAATTTGAAATAAAATGGAATAATAGGTTAGATAATCTTTCTCATAAGCAATAACGATTACCGAGGTAATTGTGAAGAGATGAGTTTAGTTTTGTAAAATATGCTTGCTGAAGGAACACCAAATTTTTCGCCCGATTTTTTTAAACGTTGCCAATAATTCTCCCTTACATTGGAGGCGTAAAACTATTAATATAACGTTTTTTTAAAATCTAGGAACTGTTTATTTCATGTGTCGTTCTGCTTCGTAGTGACTCAACGGACTGAAGTTAAATGCTACTTAAGAAGAAAACGTATGGAAGTTAAATACTTCTCGATGAACAGCTAAAATCCTAATTAAAAAATAACATTAGTAAGTAGCCACCACTTCCCGACGAAGGAAGCAATGCCTAGGAAGGAAGACAAAAGTATCGACGAAGAGAGGAAAACTATATACAATTGGTTCGTTTTACTGTGCAATTCGTAGAAAGCAAGATGTCTCAGTTATTGTTCACTTCTCTGAGATTAGGAAGGGAGTCAATTCTGATGCAGTGACCGGAGGGTAATCGTGTAAGTAGGGCAAATGTTTGACTAGTCTGCTCAGGACCAAATGCGTCATCATCATTGCTAAAATGACGGCTTTATATGAATGTAAAAGACAGTGAGAATATTGATTGTGGGATAAAGCAATATAATAAAGTTATAATACATTGCTCTGGTATGTAACATCAACCTACAATCAAAAGAAAGTTTTGAAATAATGATCCTTTAGTGAATGAAAGTCAAATTGGAAAATAATATTTGGCCCTCTCTAGTTTTAAAATTGCCATTGTTTCAGGGACCGCACGCTTCGTATGATTTGTGAGTGTAATGGGCTGCATTTCTGGGAGATTCGTTGCATTTCAAGGATACAAATGTTATTATGTTAAAACACCACAAGAAGTTCGAATTTAGGTCGCGAAGGCTCCTGTGCGGAGCTGCAGTACCCTTACGCACATTCCCTCGCTCTTTTCATTTGTCCTTCCTCTCCTCGACCCTCCTTCCCTCCGTCCTTACGTCCGTCCGACCGACTCTGCGTCCCTCTCCGATTCTCTCGCTCCACCCACGATGAATATTCTCTCCCTTCCGGCGACCCCGCCCTGCCTCGTCCCAGAGCTACGTTTCCCTTCCAACTCCCCTTCGCTCCCCGGCACTCCCTTACCTCACCTTCCCCCACCTCCCCCGGGCGAAGGGGCCGCGATCCTCGCATTAGGCTACATTAAAATAATGTTACAACCTCCGTGCTTCGAGGCGCGCTCCATCCCCTGGCGGCACTAATGGAAATGAGCGCGGCGCCCCTCGCCCGCCGCCGCCGCCGAATAAAATAATTAAAGCGTGCGGAAGAACTGGAGGTGAAGGGAGTAGTGGGCAAGAGTCGCCCGCAATCCCAATAGAACTGCGCTTGGGACGTACCGGCAAAAATCGAGCGACCTTCTGACTCCAATGCCAGTTGCGACGCGTTTCCAAAACCGTCTCCAGGATCAGCCCCGTACTAACAGACTCATGACTTGATTTTTGTCAGCACGTGGATTAGTATTCCCCCAGGTGGCCGTGGGCACCATTTCTCCATTGAGATCATTTAAGTGTATACTTATTCCTCCTAGTATTCCTTAGTTTATATTCCATGTAGTCTACGATATTTGCCACTCCATCGAGTTGCTTCCTTCCCTCATTTTTGCATTTCTTTCCCAGTCATTTTTCTAGAGTCCCTTGTTGTTCTCGAACTCCATCGCCTTGATACGTGACCTCCCAGCTTTCACTTTTGCAACGAGCATCTCGGTTCTTTACTGTGTTTCTCGGCGTTTTTCGTTCCGCGTCGTTCACATGCGTTTGTTACACCGCTTTCCTTCTCATTGGGTTCCCCGCGTCTCGGAATAGGGCGGCGAGAATAAGGCGCGCCCAAATAAATAGGGCGAGTGCTTCGGAATGCGAGGAGCGATCGCCGAACCAATAGATTTCCGGCGCCGCGCCGCCGCCGTCGTCGGCTCCTCTTCGGGGGAAATGAGAGAAATTCCTGGTGCGCGCTCAGCAGAGCCGAGGGATTCCTCTTGCGCGGCGTTGCGCCCGGCGACCGCTCGCGCTCAGCTCCTGGATGGACCTGCAGGCGCGGGGGGAGGGTATTCCACACCGGTGCTCGCAGAACACCGTCGGCGCGGGGGTGGCTCGGAGTTGCAGTCCTCTGAACACTGTGTGCTGCCGTGTATTACATTGTATCAACGTCTTTGTTGTCTCGTTTGATGATTTCAGCTCGTTTTGTTCCGTGTGACTTGGCGACGTTACGATCTCCGTAAAAGGGTGAATGACTTGCTTAACGTCTTCGAGGTCCAGACATACCCTTCCAAATCATCCACAGTATTTAGTCGTCAATGTTCGATGAAAGGCTTCAAGCACGTAATCGACATTTCTTTTTCAGTATTTCTAGTGGTAAAAAGGATGTGAATGTATAAAAGGGTGATTTTTGGAAAAAGATAAAAAAGAATAAAAAATAGCTACTAGCCCGTGAATCGTGACTTTTACCCTACCAAACTCGGGCTCTCAGAGTGGCGATATTTGTAGTATTAACATGGTCTCAAAATGAGAGTGAGCCAGTTACGTAAAACGAACCAAGCGTTGCGAATCCATAAAAATATAATGAAACATTGAAATGGTTATCTCGATCACCGGTCACCTCCATTAATGGACATTTTATTCGTGGAACTGATTGATTTTCTCATTTGGCACCTGCGAATACTATTCCGTTTTTTAGCAATCACCTGGCACAGGCACATTATCGTCCAGGCACATTTCGTAGATTCGCCTGTGTTAAGCAGTCTTTTCTAGGGAATTTGAACCGAAATAGAATAAGAAGTACACAATGGGTGGAAATAACAATTTATTCAATATCGTCTTGCGTCTGGGTGCAATTATAGATTACGTAGAATAAAGATATCTATAGACACTTATCTTGATTAATGTTTGAAATAACAATACATTATTTTCGAGCATGCTCTGAATTTTCCCGGGGGTAAAGCAGCTTCAAGTCTTAATTGAAAATCAAGTCCACAAATGGGAAGAAAAAAGTAATGTGAAGAAGGAGAATAGCGCAAATATTAGTGATAACTGAATTATTTTGTTAACTAATTGTTTAAGTGCTTCCGTGCAAAAGAACTTAGAGTACTTAGTAGTATGTGTAATTTAAAAAAGAGTTTACAAGCACTGCTAACTTACCTTCAATGTAAACAGCAAAATTAGACAAGATACCAGTTTCCCATATTCTCATGAGTTCCTTTAAGCGACTACTTGTACTTCAGCCATAATTCTCAGGAGCAATGATTGATCGCACAAGACAGATTTTCCTGCAAGAACGAACTCGGAAGTTGCACGGGCGGAGCGCGGAGGCTCCTATCGATTGGCCCTGCCCGGCCCGCGCGCGCGGCGCCGCTCCGCGCCCGTATTAATGCCCTAGGGCCTCTAAAAGGCACGAACGACGCACCCAGCTGCCTCCCCCTACGCGCGGCCCGCGCTGCGATTGGAGGATCTGCGATGTGGCGCCTCTGGTTTACGATCGACCACCCTCTCCCCCCCCCCCACGAAATCGGAGCAGAAAGGAAGTGTTTTCGAATCTGAAGAGCTATATTTTTTTGTCAATATTCTTTCTGGTGCCTTATTGCTGAAGGTATATGTGCGTTGGCAAGCAAGTGTCGCGGCTGCAAGCAAAATGAATTAGTGAATAGTGATTTATAAAGAAGTCGACGTGGAAATTGTGATTACTTTTGTCTTCCATACTAAACTCTATCCCGGATTTCGTCGCCTCCATTGCTCCTTTGAGCAAAATAAAATGCTCAGATCTTACCCTGCTCGTTAACATTCAACGTAGCTTTTCTCCTAAAAAAATTTTGGATTTCTGAAAGTTCGAGTGGAAGCATTTCGCATCATTTTATAGCTTATTTATTTACTTAAGTAATAAGAGACGGAAATAGAATTTAACGTTGTAGATTTAATATTAAGAATTCCTCATCCAACAGGCATACATGTAGGTCTGTTTGAGGTACGTTATTTCTTCAGCCTTCTAAATATAACTTTCTCTGGAAGGTTCATATAGGGTTGCTTTCTATAGAGTTGGAGAACTTGGTAAATGAGCTCCATGTGTGCGTCACAGTGGTGAAATTAGGTGCAGAGGTGCAGGGAAATCCCTGGCGTCTCCTTCCGAGAACGGCGTGTGGGCGCGTTCTCTTCTGCTCGGCTCAGCGCCCGACGCCAGAGAGCAACCACCGGCCCCCGGCGCCTTCCCCGCGGCCACCGCATCGGCGCCTCGCGCGGCCACGCACCCGCTGCCGCCACCTCGCACAACCTCCCTGTTCCCTTAATCGCTTCCCTTTCCTTCATTTCCTTCCCTTTCGTTCCCTTCCCATCTTATCCCTTCACTTCCATTCTCAACCATTTCCATCCCATCCCATCCCTTCCCTTCCCTTCCCTTCTCATCACTCCCCCTCCCTTCCCATCCCTTCGCATCCCTTCCCATTCTTTCCTATTCCTTTCCTTCCTTTCTCTTCTCTTCCATTGCGCTTTCGCAGTTCATAAAGCCAGTCTCCTCACAACTCTCCATTTACATACTTATTTGTCTGCCATCACTGTTCTCTTTTCCTTACTTTTACATTTTCATGATGTCTTTTTTCAATCATTTCGCGGAGAGCTTTTTCACCAATTAATATCATAGACGGACTTTGAAAGGGGTCTGTTGAATTTCATTCTCTTTTGAGCCATAACTGCATTAAATCAAACGGACCGAGGCGCTCATTAGATAATATCAATTTTCGTGGCCCTCTCATATCTCGACTCTTTCCTTTGACGCTTTTACTCACAATTCCGTCTAGCGTATTTTCGCCACATTGCGGTCCACTCTACAGGCTCGCACTTGTAGGACCTCTTTACCTCTGCTCCCCGATCCACAGCTCCGGTGGCTGCCCTTTTAACTTCATCATCCGCACTTCCATCCACTCATACACACACTCGCCGCCCGCTGCCCCGCGCCACCCGCGCGACCGCGAGGTCAGCCCGGTCACGACGCCCCCCGCAGGTCGCCCTAAGGGCCCGCCCGCTTCACCCGCTTCACCCACTCGCCCGCGTGCTCGCCAGCGAGTGCGGCCGCCGCAGTGGCCCGCGCGCCGATCCTGCCGAGTTAATATCCGCTCAGAGATTAATCTCGCAACTCCGCCAACTGCTGCCGCCGCCACTGGAAGTAAATTGGATATATGACGTTTTTCGGGCTCCGCAGGGGTGTTGCGACCGCGGAGACGGAGGGTGAAGAGGGGGCGGTTGCGTTGGCGCCGGCGGAGGTGGAGGAGGGAATGGAAATGGTTGCGATGCAGCTGATTCATAAGTTTTCCCTTCGTATCATGCTGGCATATTTGAAACGTGTAGCCACAAATGGAAAATTTTCCTAGCTCTAGCAGGTGACAAATTAATTCACGTTACCCAAGGGTTCAGTAGCTTTTTATTTAATAAGCAATTCGAGTAAATAACGCCTGTCGTAATTTAGTTCTTCCGATAAATTAGCAGTTTCTTCCGAAGCATAATTTTGTATGTTTTGTACAATAGCGTAAAATTCGTAGCAAAGCAGCGCTAGTCTAAGGAACGCGTTCCGTCGAGCAGCCTGTGTGTGTGTGAAGCCACTTAACCGCACAGGGGAGATACGATTTAACGGTAATGGTTTCGTAACGACAATAGATGCAGGAGCATTATATTTGATGATAGCGCAGGTTGTCGGCGGACTTGGCGATGACTAGGATGACGGCGGCGGCAATGGCAGGATAGTGGAGGGGCAGCATCCCCTGCAGACGGTGTGGGCGCAGAGCTGAGTGGTACGGGGTGCAACGGAGGGTGCGCTGGTCAGTGCTCGCCACTTCCTGCGGCGTCCTGCCTCCCCCTCCACACTCTCATTCCCCCGTTGCCCCCCCCTTGCGCCTATTCATTCGCGCCAGCTGACTCCGCGGCCTCACTTCCGGTCGCGCGGTCGATGTGCGGTGGGCGAACACTTTCGTCCTCCTCCCTGCCCTTCTCTGCCCCTCCTCCTCCTCGTTCAGGGTGGTCTGCTGCAATAATTTGGAGAGTCGTAGCAGATTCTTTCTGTCAAAGGGGAACAAACAAGTGACGTATCTACATAATGGTATCCATCTTTTACACTTACAGCATTTTTATGTTATTTTGGCCAATAAGTACTGCTTTGTAATAATTCGTATTTAGTGTATACTCTAGAACTTGGGTTCTGGTACTAACTACAAAGGGCGGTTTTTGCTTCCGAGTCTGTATTTTGGGTTGAACCAGAGCAAATGATCGAAACTAGATAGACACAGGTGCTGAGATATAGCACAGCCAAAGGTGCTAGAAACGATCAGTCAGGTATTGTTGGATATAATTGGGGGAAACCTCAATATTGCGAATCTAAAGGGTTGAAGAAAAACTTCCAGTTATGGAATAGATCGACGTATCGATATTAGTGAATCAGTTTGATACAGAAATTGAAGGAAAAAAAAGAAAACTAGTGGTGCTACAGAATGGCACAGACTTTCCCGTATTAGTTTGCTATTTCCTTGGTTCTTCGCTAGCTATTCGGAATTACCACAAACTCTTTCTTGCCAGCTGTCATCTGTCACCGCCAAAAGTACATTTTTTTGTTATTTTCTTAATTTTTCGGTTTCCTATTGGTAGAACGAAAATATTAATTTTAGAATTTTAAAGAACACAAAAACCTAGCCGTAAATGGCTAAATTTCTTTTAAAAATCATGTGCCGTTTAAGAGAAAATGGCGTTTTAGCACTACTAAAAATGCGAAATTTGAAGCTTATTTTCACAGAAAATTTTTGAGTTTTCAAAATACTTTATTTGAAGTTATTTGAAGTACTTACACTCACAAATATAATAATCTTTACAAATTGCTGGTAATGTGCATATTAAAGATGTGAGAGATCTTTCAAAAAAAATTACAATTATGTAATTTTTGAAAAAACAAAAAAATAACTCAAAAGAAACTCTACGCTATACTAAAGAGTGTAATTAGCACTATCCGTTACAAAAGTTTCAAGAGAAAACTTGCAGCCATATACGAGAAAATAGCGTTTGAGCATTTCTGAAAATGCCGAAATTTGAGCTACTTTTCACAGAAAACGGTAGTGTTTTCGAGAAACTTTACTTGACATTATTTGAAGCATGTATACTCGTAAATATAATGATGTGAAAAAATCGCCGATAACGTAAATATTAACGACGTGAGAGACTAGTAAAAAAAATTTACATTTTTGTAATTTTTGAAAAAACCAACCGATAGACCACAATGGCTTTTATGTCATTGATAGAGTACATTTACCACTATCCCTACTAAAAGTTTAAAGAAAAAATTTGGAGCCGTTTTTGAGAAAATCTTGTTTTTGTAATTTTTTAAAATTGCACATATTGCACGCAATATTGCACGAAAACTACCAAAATTTTGAAAAACATTTACATGACCTTTATGAAAGAACTCAATGCGGAACAAATTTTATTTGAAGAAAAAATCTCTATCTTCAATTTTGTAGTTGGAGAAAGACGCCGAAAAAAATTCAAACTTTCAAAATTTTCGAAAATTCAGAGCTGTACGTGAAAATTGGACCTATGCCATGTTAAAAAGTGTGTTTTTCTCTGTTCATACAAGAAATTTAAAGAAAAAATTTGGAGCCGTTTTGAGAAAATGTTGAAAATCCCCGGGGGGCTTCATAAAAAGTACCCCCAGATTTTGAAGAATCTTTTTCAAAATCTCAAAGCTTCGACTAGAATTAGATCGACTGGGAATATCCATTTTGGAAGAAATCGTACGTAAGGTTTAGGCGCTAGCAGTGTTCACAGACGGACGGACGGACGGACGGACGGACGGACGGACGTTTTCCTTTCAATTGGGTTTTCGGTATCAAGGACCTAGAAAACAAGGTTTCTGGCTACACCACGTGTTAGGGGATTTTTTTTTTCTTAATTTAGCAACTGGTTTTATCCACTTATTCGTTTTCACGGCCCGGCAATTAATTTTTTTCCTCTGAAAATTGGCCTTTTTTTCGCGCAGCATTACATAACTTTCCCTATACTACGTATATCACTCCGTGTATACGTACGTATACGGGCAATTAAAAATGTTTCGTAAAATTCCTCTTTTGTCGATGTAAATAAATGCTCCAGATGCGTTCGTCTTTTCTTTCAGCGACGCGCCGCTATCCCAAGAATAACACACATCCACTCATATTTTCAAGTGGCATCGATTTTATTTCATTCGCTTTTATTTGCAGCGAGAGAACGACCGACGCAGAGGACCCCCATGCAAATGAGCACAGGCGCTGCGGCGTCGCGAGTTGGAACTCAAAGGTCTTCCCCCCACCCCACCCCCCTCCTTCGCAGGGGCTGCAGACGCAGAAGGAAGTTGGCTCGTATCTTATACAAGTTCCTTTCCGTTCATTGACTTCCCCCCGAGCTCGAGAGCGCAGTTTTCGTTTCCGCGTGGATTCGCACAGCGCGGATCTGTTTCTGTTGATTTTGCCCGCGCCCTCTGGTCTCCGGTGGTGGCGGCGGCGGCGGCGGAGAGGAGGCGAGGAGAGCTGGGAAAACTTGCGGGCGCGCCGGCGGACCTTCAGTTGCGTGGAAGCGTGGGCGAGGCGTGCCCGGTGCCCCCGCGCAACTCGTACCTCGGTTTGCTTCTCATACTCTCATATGGTACGGTGTATACGACATACCTAATATAGAGGAAGTCATGTAATGCAGGAAAAAAAGAATCGATTATGAGAGTTTGCTCGATGTACGTTTTCGCGAACAACTACTGCGTTTTACTTTCTCGTACACGGAGTAGACGACATACCTACTACAGATAATGTCACGTAATGCAGTAAAAATTTCGATGACGAGTCTTTGCTGGACATACGTTTACGCGATCAATTTGTACTACATATTACTTTTTCGTCTATGGAGTACACTACATACATAGAGTAGATACATAATGTACATAATGTAGGAAAAAATCCGATATCGAGATTTCGTCCAGTCGAGTATCGTTTTCCTGATACCGAAAGTGAAGTTTATTTTCCGCTTCAAAACATGTCTGCCCGTCTTTTAGCATAACTCGCGCATAAACCGTGCGGAGGATTTTACCGTAAGAGAATATTGATCGATACGGCCGAACTCGAGACCCTACGAATTTGAAAATATCTTTTAATATTTGATGGAGGGATGAATTACGTGAATGTTTTTCAAAAATTTCTCCAAATGTTTTCTGTGAACTCGAATCTCGAATGTGACAAATAAGGCTTATAAATATATTGTAGATCCGTTTTTTTAAACTTTTAAATTTTCAAAACTTCAATTTTTACCCTTTTCAATAAGATTATTTAAGTTAGATGTTATTTTCTTATTTTTCAAAATTATAACTTTAAATCTTGTCGTGTACAATTTTTTTTACTGTGAGAAACTTTCGCCTAATTCTAAGTGAAATGAGTCAATTTTCAATAATATTTTTCCACATTCGCATACAAAGTTTTTCTTGAAGTTTTGTTGTTTTGACACGGTAAGAGAAAGTATGTGCTGTTGTACCATCACTAGTTTCTATGATATAACCGTGTTTGTGCTACATGATGTTCCCCAGAATAATTTACCATATCTGAGGCAGAAATTCTCCAAATACACGAAACAAGTATGAAGGCGGACAGAACGATTTTAGACTCTTGTGCTAAAGGACGGACGTGATTGTGAGAAGCCGAATAAAAAATATAGAAAGAAAAAAATTGGAAGCAGTGATCCTAAAAGGCTCTATCAAAATCTCTACCTTTTTTTTCTTTCAGTCTTTCATAATTTATTATAAACTACGTGCACACTTCGTATGGATTCTGGTGTACGAAAAGTAAAAATTGTTTTGAAATATTTTAATACAGACAATTTTTAAGTTTCACTTTACGTAAATTAGGAAGTGTTTGTGTTTGTGTGTGTGTGTGTGTGTGTGTGTGTGTGGAAAGAGAGAGTGAGAGAGAGAGAGAGTGAGAGAGGGGGGGTCGAAATGGAAAGCTATCTTCAGGGTGAGGTTAGGGGTTTTTGTAAGTATTTAGAGCTGTTACGAAGGGGGTGGAGGGAGAGAGCTAGCTAGGTTTTAGGAACGTATTTTTTAAAGGATCCTCAAAGATGTTAAATTTCATTACACTTATTTAATTTTGACTCATTAATTCCAGACTATTTAGTTTGTCGCGTAGTAACTACGAAAGTACAGGACATGGGCTTTCTCGAATTTGAATACGCTATCAACGCGCTTATACTTCCAAATCGCGCTCGTGGCATCCGACATTCGTAGAGTTTGTCTCGCCTCTTGCGAACGACCACGTGCGTAATCTGGATTCGCGTGTTGTCTGGAGGGCATGAATAATTGAGCGCGCCGGTGGAGGGCGCTGCGCAGTTTTATCCGTTTGCTGCCACCCCCGGCGCGGCGCGGCCGGCTGCTGGGCGCGCGAGCCGATTAGCAGCAGCAGCAGCAGCGCATCGGGTAGCGCGCTCCGTCGCCGCCGCGGCGCTCGTGTTCACGTTAGAGATGCGATATCGATGTCGATGTTTTCAGAACATCGATGTTTATATATAAACATTGATGTTTTAAAAATCAATATATTAAAACCGATGTTTTTTTAACACAGATGTTTTCGCTCGATGTGTTTACGTTTTGTGTTCGATGTGTTTACGTTTTGTGTTCGATGTGTTTACGTTTTGTGTTCGATGTTTTTGCGTTTTGTGTTCGATGTTTTTGCGCTTTGTGTTCGATGCTTTTGCGTTTTGTGTTCGATGTTTTTGCGTTTTGTGCTAGAAGTTTTATACGTTTTGTGATGGAAAATTCCTCTCAGTAAAAGTTTGTAAAAGTTAAAATATGAAATAATAACGAATGGTATGACTATCAGTTTATGTGTTCGACGAAACGAATACTGTTTCAACTACCTTCATTGAACCTTGGTTCTCTCTCCCGAGATGACTCCAACGTCCTGGTATTTCCTTCATTTATCCTCGTATTTCGAACATGGAGAGGCGTTTTTTAACTTTGTTTTCATGTAAGGCTTAATTATAAATTAACAAACTGGGCCATACTCAAATTAAATTTACACTTAAATTTTGTTCCGCACAAATTTAATATTAGAAGTTAATCAGCTTTAAAAACATCGATGTTTAAAAACATCTATTGTTATTGATCGATGTTTTATTAATAGAGATGTTTTAATTTTGAACATCGATGTTTATAAACATCGATGTTTTGTTATCGATGCCGCATCACTAGTTCGCGTGCGAATGAGCGTCCTCACTCTCCCTCGCTTTCCTCGCCACCGCACCGGCCAACTGGGGGTGGGTGGCTGCCTCCAACTCCAGTTTGTTCTTGATTCCAAGCTCTTGCTGCTGTCTGCATCTGGCGTCGTTTTCATTACTGTCCAGCCTGCTCAAATGTCGACATTCGCAGACTCTCTTGTTGACACAATGCGCTCTTTGCAAAATGAAATGCCCCGAAATCGTCGCCATATTCCACCCTGCGAATGAAGTCCTAAATGTTTTAAGTCTTGTCCATTCTTTATACTTGTGTTCTCATTTTCTGCAGAATATTTCGGTTTCCTCTTTTTCTTTTATGCTATGCTTCCTTCTGCTTTTATTCTTCACTTTTCTTACCGTTTCATCTCTTTCTCCTCTTGTCTTTTACATCTTCCCTCAGTTCTCTTTTTGTTCCGTGCCTTTTTTCTCTTCTTACATCTTGCATTCTTTTCTTCGTTACCCTTCTTTACTTCTTACCCTTCTTTCCTCCTTACCCTTCTTTCCTCCTTACCCTGCTTTCCCCTTACCCTGCTTTCCCCCTTACCCTGCTTTCCCCCTTACCCTGCTTTCCCCCTTACCCTGCTTTCCCCCTTACCCTGCTTTCCCCCTTACCCTGCTTTCCCCCTTACCCTGCTTTCCCCCTTACCCTGCTTTCCCCCTTACCCTGCTTTCCCCCTTACCCTGCTTTCCCCCTTACCCTGCTTTCCTCCTTACCCTGCTTTCCTCCTTACCCTTCTTTCCTCCTTACTCTACTCTTTATTCTTCTTTTCCATGTTCTCTGTCTCAACCGCCTTTCTCCTCACTATTGCCATTCTTCTCCCTCCTTCTTTTCTCCCTTTTCCACTCCGACATTCCTCGCCCTCTCGCCCGCGCCTCCGCTGCGAGCCCTTTCATGTTTACGGCCGTTTAATTAGCGTCGGCGGCGGCGCTGCGCGGCGTGTCGCGTGGAGGCGCCCGCCCCGCCCCGGCTGCCAGGCGGAGCCCTGGGAAGGGAGGCCGCGCCGCGCCGCGCCGAGCCGAGCCGAATGAATACCTAATGCTATTGGCGATTTCCACTTCGTAAAAGAAATGCTGCGGATATTGCGCCGTGAAATGGAGGGCACCGCGGGGGAGAGCGCGTAAAAACGGAAAAGTTATAGAGGCCCTTGTATGTTCGGCCGCGCGAGCGCGTTCGTGATCTGCAAGGGAAAGAATGTTTGTCTCTTACGAGTGGGTTTGTGGAGCAGCAGGCTACGGATGCAGCTTCGTAGATTAATGCGTTCGACTCGAATGTATTTTTGTCTTTGGTTGTCGTTAACACTTAATGTTCTTAATTGAAAATGTGCCCTTTTTCAATCAAGATATTTCCTTGCATTCTTCACGTCGCCCGATTTTAAACTCCTCGTACGTCCGCACAATTACGACCTCATTCAAGAGGAAGCCTTTCCGTTGGTTGACTATTTCGTGTCGAGACCTTATAAACTGTTTGGGCTTGGAACTTCCTAAATACCTGGCTGTAATCCCAAAGAAAGTTTTTGAATGTGTGAAGGAGAACCCGAACAAACGGAAATTTCGAGTTGTGGAAAAAATTGCTGTAAGACTCCTGCCTCTGTTTTAAATTTGAAATATAGTTTTTGTTGGCTTGCAGGTCTTTGATGACCAATATTTAAATTTTCTTTACTTCTAAGATAATCTTTTCGTGCAATGGGAATGGAAGTACACTTTTCATTAAATGAAATGTGCTTTAGATTCAAGAGAGATTATTTTGCGATATTCTGATGTTATCTACCACTGTATTTCTGAGTGACCTTTTGTGTTAGTGTTTTCGCGTGCCCGTAGCAGCTAGCGAGCGGACGGAACAGAGAAGGCTGTTGTTAGTCCCTAATTCTGACTATTAATGTCTTTTTGTTTTGTTGCAACGGCCGCTGAAAGCGACGGAAAACAGGCCTTGACTCCCCGTAACCTTCCGGCGTTTACACTGTCACTCCACTGTTCGCTGACTGTAATTATGCACCAGAAAGCAGAGCGCTGTATTTAGAAGTCAGCCGATAGGCTTAGTGCTGCCTCACGGCGTGGATGAATCACCGTCTTGGCGGCGACCTGTTCATTTCTTTTACCTGACCATCGATGATTAGGTTAATGTTTGAAGTAATGATCGCAGGAAGAAGTTGATAGACACGTAATTGTAATCATCTGAGAAAAAAACACGTATCGCGTTGAGATTCCACAATTTTACCTGCATCCACTTATAAATTACTTTCTAAAAAGCAGTGAAAGGTTTTAAGAGATAAATAAGTGTAATGCTTGTGGAGGAAATTGAAAACGTGAATGACGGGAAGTTTGAAATTTCATGATATAGAATATGCGCGTACAGGAGAAATTCGATATATAGAATATAAATGCATACTTTTCTCCATCGTTTTATTCAACTGTCGAGATATGGGATGCGGATCCTAACACCTGGAGGTAAGGAAGGCTAATTTACTTGTGTTTTCACAATACCAAAGATTGGAGTTCTTGATTCTTAAGGTCTTACTAAGGGCTGTTCCACTGTTTGAGAAAATCGATAGTTGTACATAGTACATTCTCTTTGTTATTTGCACATAGGTAACCACATGAAAACGTATCCTGTGAAGTATTAACTGTAGCAAAGAACGTATTTCACTGCGCGTATCTTGCCAATTTAAGAAAACTGAAAAATAAGTTATTGAATATTTCTACTGTGCAGCTTCGAGATACAAAACCAAGTGCTAGCGAATGGAAAAGGAAATTAAATTGCGGATATGTAGGTATTAGAGATTTTGAGTTATGAGCTATGAATGTTCCGTTTTTTAAAAGAATATAATCAGTTCTCCACACAGT
Organism: Acheta domesticus; assembly: GCA_031308135.1. Taxonomy (NCBI): domain Eukaryota; kingdom Metazoa; phylum Arthropoda; class Insecta; order Orthoptera; family Gryllidae; genus Acheta; species Acheta domesticus. The sequence goes on along the minus strand of JAHLJT010009436.1, from coordinate 147,289,419 downwards.
TCGTTGCTGTGCGTATAGGAACAAGGTGGCATGGTGGAAACCGTTACCTTTGGGAATGCATGTGCCTTTGCAGTGAGCTGTTGTTCGCAGTGGAAGGGAGGAGGGGGTGTAGCGTGTGCCGCGGCCGCCAGGCACGCGTCATTTGCCGACCTCACGCACAGGTCACGCGTGCAACGCCCTCCCTCACACGCACACCACCTCCGTCACGTGCACTGCGTGACTCACGCTCTGCCCAACGCCTCGCCTTCCAGGGGGAGAATTGGTTGTAAATGGCTTGAATCACTCAGAAAGAATAACAGGATTCGTATGAAACAGACATATGGAAGCGTTCGGCGTGCATCACAACCCTATTGGATCCGATCTCCACACATTTCTGCAAAAGGCACCAGAGATAAAAATGGGCGGAATGGAATGGGCCGTTGTCCTGTGAACCCGGACAGCACGTACTCCTAAAGAATGGATGGAATGGAAGCGGCAGATGAATGTTCAATATTGAACTTCATAGATAATTAAAGAAAAATGTTATGCTTAAAAATACTCTCACATTTACTACGTCAGTTGTGTGTTCCATTACCCACCTTTCTACGTATGAGATGCCTTGTCCCTTAAAGGACTTTTAAGCTTATTATTATTATTATTATTATTATTATTTTAATTTTGAATGTGGGTAAGGTTGACCTTTTTATTATCACTATTATTAAGCTTATTCCTAAGAACTTAGATCAACGACGGTGACAAGGATCTAAAAAAATTACAATTGTTACTATTAGTTATGACAGTTATGATTAATAATCCAAATATGAAAATAATTTAATCAGTTTTTAAATCTGAAACCAATGTTTTCGAATATGCATTTGCTAGTACATTGAAATCTCGATAATTTGAACACTGCTTGAATATCTTCATTTCATCTCATGCTCCCCATAATTCGTAATTCAAAACTCTTGTCGAAACGTCGTGTGAAATACAATAAGTATATTGTTTTCTCTCATCAAGGAAATTGCATATTATTAATTGAGAAGTCGTGGAGTTTCGTTCAAAATGATCAATTAGCATTGTACGCTATCACAAAAAAGGGTAACCTCGTTTTATCGTGTAGTAACTGAACTGACCTGCCAAAGTTGGGTTATTTAATTATCCAAGCGCCTATTAGTCGTAGAGGAAATGAAAAAAATATGTCTGTGATGTAATAATCAAGGAATTTTATTTACATCCTCCCGCTGCCCCGTCCATGCTCCTCCACACGCTGGCCAACAGCATCACTCCCCAACACCCAGGTCCATTTTAGTTTGCATTGAACCAAAACAGAACGCATTTACAAGACATTTTTTATTCTTTTATCCCTCCTCAACTCAGAAGTGCCTTTGGGAATTCACAGTATGTACGTTGTATTCCGGACCACCGACCCTGATCGGAGATTTTCTGGATCAGTAGGTCGTGTCTTGTGAGGACAGGTACTCTGCCCTAAGGGTGTGGATGGAAAAAGACAGGAAAGGAAAGAATTCTTTCGGTACATGTCCTGCACTCTAGGATGCTGCTCCAGCAGTCGCCTGCAGGCGATCAGAGAACCAATGGAAAACCGACGACCGATCAGAATAGTCGGCATTCGATGTCGATGCCGGCAGGCGCCCCAAACTCTGCGATGTTGAACTCAACAGGCAAATCTCTGGCAGCTGGCGCGGGGATTGAACCCGCGATCTAATCACTGGACCGTTCTCCGATACCGACGATGATATTGCAGGTCATAAATATTCATATTCGACCTGCACGTGAAACCATACTACTCCAACGTTTGTGGGGTTTGAATAAGAGAGGTCGGTTGTAAGCAGAGCATGACTTGGGTGCTGCACCTGTTTGCGGTGCTGCGTGCAGCGCTTGTAACAGCGCCGGAGGTCACCGTGAGGGGAGGGGAGGGGCAGGGGAGGGGGAAGGGGAAGGGTGGCATGCGTGGCGGCGCCGGCGCCACCTGCCACCGTGCACCTGCAGCGCCGGGCGCGCCTCCCACGCCCCTTTATGAGCTCGGACGCGCACCGAACACCCAGCTCCAGCTCCAGCACCAGCCCCAGGCTCCATTCCCAATTACTCGAGTTGATCACAGATTTAAATTGTTTATAGACACGTAAGATAAAACGCTAGATATAAAGGAGTTACTGAAAGAATAGGACCAAATTGATTAGTTGGGGAAACAAATGAACGTCATGCAGGGCAATGCCATTGTAAGAAATTGTGATGAAGCCATTTAAAAATGAGATAATTGTTGAACGAACGCACGGACAAAATGTTTCGCATGGACTTAATCTGCAATTATTTGCCAGTATTGGCCAAGCAGTAGCTTTCAAAGCTGCCGCTTCTTGTAGTAAACTCTCTATACTCCAACAGTCACCGTCTTGCATACATATAAGTTCCTACCCGTGCACCCGACGTTTTCCTGCTGCCCGTCGGTGGAAGTTCGGTAACCCTGAGAATTTCACGGAACCTCCTTGATTCAACTCTGTCCCCTACCAAGAACCCTGCCGCCCCCTCCACTCCCCCGCGCTCCCGACCAGTCACCTTCCCCAATCGCAACTCTCGAGCACGAACCGGATTGGTTAAACGTTCGCCAAAGGAAACCTTAATGAATTTCTCTCGGAAAAAGTAAGAGCCGCCTCGAGTTAAAAGTTCCGATCAGATGTCACCGAAGAGTAAAATTATTCTGATATTCTCTTTTGAAGCGCCGAAGGAGCAGAAGAAAGGCTAGGCGACGGAATTATTCCATCGCGAGCGTTTTCGCCCGCGGGAGTGCTGCGGCACGTGGGCGGTCCATCAGGGCGGGCGACGCCCAGTAGGGATGTGCGCAGATCGTTTAAAATCGATTCTTGAATCGATATTGAATTGCTTATGAAAAACTCGATACACTTAAAAGTTGACTTTAAAAAATCGATTCTGCAAGAATCGATTCATCAAAATTCAGAAAGAAATTAAACAAAACATTATTATTAGAAATAAATATTTTGTTTTTTGCAATAATTAATAAATAAAAACTTTGTTAGCTATAGTATTTTATTTTACAATAAATATATTAAACAAGTGTTTACAATTAAGCAAATCTGTATGCGGAATGATACGATTCAGTGGACCTGTCCATAAGCGCTTTCTCTTACAAAATGAAACCTTATTTAGAACTTTTTTTTCACTGGGTTTGCAATTTCTCACTCTTTGGATGACAACTCAAAACAGCAAGTTCAAAAGTAAGGAGTACTTAGGAACGATTCGATTCCAAGCTTAAAGAATTGATTCAAGGAATAACCGTAAAGAACAGAATCGATTCAAAAGATCGATCTTTTTGGTTTAAATAATCGATCTCCATAGAATCGATTCAAAATCGTACATTTCTAGCGCCCAGGACCCGTGCGCATGGGTGTCAGCCGCGTCACCCGCTCCGCTCGGTCTTCGGAGACGACAGAGGGTGAAGTTTGATGGATTGGTTATTTTTTGTCCTGGCGCGTCAACCGTTATGTTCACTAGTTCTGGAAATGTAGCGCGTGTGTTATACCCCGGGTGGTGGCGGTGCTCCCCACCCTCCCTCCACCCTATTCGATGCCGTCTTACAGTCTTACAGCTCGGTTAGCTGGAGCTCCCTCCAGTTATCTCCGCCAGCGGGGCACAGCCCCTGCTGGACAAGTTCCTCAGCTCCCAACAGGTCGGCCTGACGTGCGATAGTGTAGTCTTTGTGAGAGTAAGTGTGTACGTAAGTGGAGAGAAGGTGGCAAGGATGGCGAAGGAAAGTTCGCGGGCAAATCATGGCCATTGTTGGTACTGCCAAATATTCGTCTCGCGTTGATCCGTGAAACTGCCGATGAGAGCAGGTGACCACTAGACTTCTCCTCCAGTCAGCGGCTGAATTCGACTTTGCTGTTCAATTTGGGTGGAAAATCCGTCACCGTCAGGGCACGAACCCTAGGACCTCCCTGTCATGCACGATGCAGTAAATGCATCTCTGAGCGATCTCAGTCGGTCGGAGGCGGTGTGGAGGTGGAGGCGCAGTCGAAGGAATGTGCGCAAACGGAGATAGGTGTAGGCGACATGACGATATGAGCGAAAACTGGAGAAGATAAAGGTGGTTACGAAGGCAGTGTTGGAATCTGAGAGAGCGATGCCAGAGGCTAGTGAATGGTATTAAGAAAGCTGAGTCGCGGACAACTGCGTTAGCGAAACTATTGGCCAGTGGTGTCAAGGTCTTCTTCTGGAGGCAGTGGCACGCGTCGTGGTTCCGTAGCATGCGAAGAAGCTACTCTGCACAACTAGCGTCGGGAAAAGGTACTATTAGTAACCCCGCCGTTTTACAATAGGAGTGGCGTTGTCTCTGATGGCGGGGTGACGAACTACGTGAAGGGATGATTTCGTCGTAGGCACTCGTGCCACGGACTCCCGCTCATGGCATCGACCTTCACAACACTGCTATAGGCGAAGGCTTCAGCAGGGTAGGCGCTGGGGAAGAGAGGACGGGGTGTGTGTGTAGGACGAAGACTGTGGCGAAATGCGAAATAAAGTGCGGTCGGAAGCGAAGATGAATGCGCATGTGGAAGCGGCGTTTGGCAGCGCGAGTGGAGTCTGGAGGGGCGGGCGGCGCGTCTTTGCCAGATATGAATGGAGCGCTCTGGCGCTTCGATACAGCGGCTCGCCCGCGCTCCGGTTGCGCAGCGCCGAAGGTCAGAGTGCGTAGATCCGAATCTCCGAACGCCTCCCTCCCCTTCCCCCGCGCTCCATCGCGCCCCACCGCCTGAGCTTCCGTCGTCGCTTCGTTCACGAACTCCCTCCCATCCCATTCTGCCCCGTCCCTCCCCACAACGCCTCGCGCCCGCGTCGCAGCCCATATCCTCCACTCCACTTCGACCTGCCGCGCCCTGCCCTTCCCCTCCCCGCGCCGCCTCGCCCCACCCCACCCTTCCTACCCCTGCCCGTCCCCGCCCCCCTCCGCCCCGCCCCGCCCCGCTTCCCCTGCATCCTTATTCTCCCCATCCCCCACGCCTCGTCCCGCTGCATCGCGCCTCCCGCTGATGTGTCCCACCCCATTCCCTCCCGCACTGCCCGTTCTTTCCTCCAGCCCCTGCCCATCCCGATCTGTCACGCCTACTCCCACCTCGATCCAGCTCGTCCTTCCCTCCCCTGTATCATCTCGTGCTCCACCGCCGCCATCGCCGTCTCTGCCGTTGCGTCCCAACACGCCCTTCCCCTTTTCTCCCGCCCCGCCCAACTGCGACTCCACGACTGCTACAACCGCCGCCGCCGCGTCGGCACGTGCCGACTGCTCCATCTCGTCGCACGTCAGAGACTGCGTTTAAGGGCGACGGCGCACCAAATCTGGTGGGCACTTCCGCTCCGTCTACAATTGCTGCGTCCTTGGCACCTGCGCGCAGGAACCAACTTCGCCTCCCACCCCCTTCTTCTTCATGCGACACGTGGTGTAGAGGATAGCCCGCTTATCTTCCTCCTTTACGTGCAGGGAATCAAATCCTGTTCCATCAATGTGGAATTTGTGGTGAACAAAGCGAATTATGCCATTTCACCTACTTCTCATTCTATTGATGTACGACAATTCAAAACATTCATTGTTCGAAGCTTTATCTGAGATTTAACGAAAGAAAACTTAAGTACTGAGAATTATAAAAAAATATATATTCTTCCTTCCTCGTTAATTTATTCCTCGTATGTAAGTTTGATATTATTCTATCTAGAATCCCTATCACTCATTTCCTATCTTCCCTTTTAAGTTTTTCTAGATACACTCCTCTACCACTTTGAAAAGATATTTACTCTTTATTCATTTCTATCTTGTTCTGCCCCTTCCCCTCTGTCGTATTCGGTTACATTCTCTTTAACAATTTCACTTTCCAGATTAATTCGTGTGTCGTCGCGTAGGACTTTGCTTTCATCATACAGAAGGACGGTACTTCCCTGTCTGTATACTTTCGTGCTATACACCACTGGCGGATCCAGGGGGGAGGCACGTTCCTTTATTTGGCAAAATTGATTAAAAAATTTATTTACGTTTGAATTAAGTAATTATTTAAGCTGTAATATTGTACAGTATCATATCTACAGTACAAAAATAACATTCAATAGTAATAACAAATGTGTTTATTATTTATCAAAACTCTACGATGGCCCTCCCCAAAATGATCGGCTGGATCCTGTTATACACCCATGGCATTTTCTCTGTGAGCTGCCCAAGACTTTTCTCTTCCTCCGTGCCTCCCTCCTCTTTCTCTTTCCTCCCGTCCCTTGCACTGTCGACCTCTGACCTCCGCGAGCGCGGTCTCCATTTCCAGCGCCTCCGCCCCCCCCGCCCCATTCCGCATCGCGCAGCCCGCGCTATCGTGGACGCGATCGCAGCGCCGCCCGCGTCACTCCCGCGCACATCACAAAGCGCGGCGTCGATGCTATCTCCGCGGGTAAACACGGAACGACGCGACGCGGCCGGAAGCCGTAGGTGCACTGGGGCATCGTTATCGGACGCGAACTCGAAATATCTCGTCCACTTCGGCGTTTGCTTATCGTTTCTCTTGTCTGATAGAGTAGGTGGTGGATTACTTAGAAAATGTTGTAAACATGGAATTATGCTTACCTAAGCTGCTTTTTTATTTCCTATTTGATGATTTAAGGGTGGATTCTACCAATTTTTTTGAAACGTGCAAAGAAAATTGCTACTCATGTTAGTGCCTGTGCATCGTAACATGCTTCGTGGCATTCTTTGAACCCTTCACATTGCAGCGTGTCTCCCGCTTGGCTGATTTTTGTTCCGCAGAGTAGGTTACTACCTGCCTCCACCTGGTCGTCAAAGAAACACCGTCCTCCATCATGTGCGTCTATCTGGCAGCTTTTGTGCCAGCCGCCAGGCGCCCGTAATGTTATCGGGAGTGCTGGTGGGGAGGAACATGGTCGGCCGCGGAGGAAAGCGGGTTGACGAGCGACAGTGGAGCACTCTTGTAAGCGCAGGAGGCGAAGGAGAAGTGAAGGAGTGTATAGAAAGATCGGTGTGACTGCAAATGCGAAGACGGAGGCGAAGGTATAGGCGGAGAAGGAGGCGAAAGCAAAGGAGGAGGAGGCGGAGGCGAAAGCAAAGGAGGAGGAGGTGGAGGCGAAAGCAAAGGAGGAGGAGGCGGAGGCGAAAGCAAAGGAGGAGGAGGCGGAGGCGAAAGCAAAGGAGGAGGCGAAGGCGAAAGCAAAGGAGGAGGCGGAGGCGAAGGCAAAGGAGTTCGAGGAGGAGGAGGCGAAGGAAAATGAGGAGGAGGAAGCGAAGGCAAATTCAAAGGGTGGAGACGAAGGCGAAGGTGGACGAGTTGGAGGAGGTGGAGGAGTTGGAGGAGGCGAGGTCGAAGGTCGGAGGCGGAGTCAAAGGGCGGAGGGAGAGGCGAAGGCGGAGGCAAAGGGCGAAGGCGGAGGCAAAGGGCGAAGGCGAAGGCAAAGGGCGAAGGCGGAGGCGAAGTCTAAGGGCGGAGGCGAAGTGAAAAAGCGAAGGCGAGGGAGCGAGGGCGGAGTGGCTGCAGACTGAGCGGCGGAGCGGAGGTGGCGACGCCGGTGGTTGCGGGAGTGAAACGATGATAGCGAGGGGTCCGCGGGAGGGGTGCGGAGGAGGCAGATGCTGCCGGCCTGTGACCCGCGCCGCCTATGAATGGCCCCGCTTGTGTGGCCGTCTTCCTCCCGCCGTTTCGTCACTGCCCCGCCCCCGCCCGAGGCGGCGGCGCGCAGTGGGCGGAAATGTTTCCAAACGGGCACAAACGCCCTCATTTCTGTAAAGGCTACTTCAAATTTGCTGTAATACGTTTCTATAGGTCTGTACACTGAATTGAAACCATGGTATGAGTAAGCACACACATTTTTCATGTACAGAAACTTCACATTTTCATATAAAAATGGTGCCCTTTCTAAACCTTATATTACATGTGCGATCTGTAACATGAATACATTTACTTTTCATTTAGTAAGCTTTTATAACTTCCCGTACCTAGATTTTTTCAATCTGCTTTAAAGGTTTATTTAATATTTCAGATTTGTCAGTCTGCAATTGCATATGGCATAATTAATTCAAGAGCAATATAAAATATATAATTTTAAAATACAGTTGGAAGGTATACAAAATTACATACAACTAATACAAATTAAAACATTAGGCAGATATTATAAATAATCAAATATCTATGTAGTTTCACACAGTTAGTTGGCATCAAATTTAAATCGTCTAAAACGTTTAACCTTCTACATGTCTGTTATGTTACGTAAAACTCTAGTGAAATATAAAAAGCTTTTTAAAATTAGTATAATTATTTGCAGTTGCTAGAATTTATATTTTTTAATGATTGAAACATCAAAATCATAGAACAAATGTGCACTTCCCCATGCTATAAGTTGTGAGATAAACTATTTTTTTCCCTTTTCTTTAAACCCATTGAGGATGTTGTTTTGTTGTGTATCTATGTTAGTAGTCAGATACGTGCTTGAAATTGTGAATTTCATGCCCAACAGCATTAATGTGGTATGGAAACGTATGAGAAGACGATTCCAGTGATGCCACAACCCACAACAATAACATAAGTATCTAAATGTGGATTTTTTTCAATAAGCTTTATTTATAAATGTCGCATAAACATGAAGGTCAATAGCGTCTGATGTGGACTTGCGCGGTTTTAGAATTCGTGTCTCCAATATTTATTAGCGTATGGTCTGATTAAAATAAGTTCGTGATTGAGAGTTCTACTTCTGAAGCTGTAGCTTCATACAATATGAGTGTATGTTGTGGTTACTTTAATAAGTATTTATTTCAAATGTTTATCGCCGTGTCCTGGGAACACGTTTCAGTGGTACGCAAACTGTTAACGTCGCTCCCTTCCATTCCCAACTGTCAATCACCAACTTACTTTAATCGGACCATAGAAACCTTCTCTGCCTCTGCTCGCGTCTGCGCCCGGTTCATCCCAGTGTGCAGTGTCTGCGGAGGGGCGGGAGGGCGCGCGTGTGGCCACATGTTGCCGCGTCTGCTTTCCCCGGACCGCACGGCGCGGCCCGACCCGGCGGAGCGGCGCGGCGCGGGCCGGGCCGAAACAATGGCATTGCGGCGGCGTTTGGCGCACGACGGACGCGGCGCGGCGCGGCGAGGTACGGGGAAGATGGACGCGACATTGACCACAGGCCAATGGAACGGTGTCAGGGACGGGGCTCTTCGGTGACGCACGCGCCCGCAACGACCGCTTAATCACCCACTCCGCCCATCTCGCCAACGTCTCGTTCGGGCTGTCACGACCCAAACCACGAAAATAAACTTTCGCGCCGTCTTTTAACGCTATTGTTTTTCGTCGTGATTAATATCGCCGCATCATAGAGTAGAGATGATTTCGGGCCGGCGAATTTGTGTTTTCGCCCCATGTTGTCGTGTTGGGACGGAACCATTAATGTTTTAATTGGACAAAATAATTTTAAATGTCTCAAAAAAATCTGTAATTGAAAGAGTTCGCTGAACAGTGTAATGCATTTATAATATAGTGTAAACTCGCATTTATGAAGTTTTTTTAACGAATATCTTCATTCAATATAGCCTTCACTTGGGTTTTATTGGATTAACGCATAGTCAGAACATTGATACTTCCGAAAACAGGTTAAAACCGAAGAAATCACCTGGCCACGTGAATTTCATTACAAACAGTTGTCACTGTAGTTGATTATCAGTTTTTATATAACCTTGCGTGTTTTTGCACATTCTTCTATTATTATATAGTATATTTACGTTATTTTTGTACAGTAATATTTAGTTGCGACTTTGTTTGGGTTTCCTATACAAATTTCTAACATCCCTCATTTGAAACTAATAAATATTCAGAGTTTAAATCGATGACTACGATAGATGTGCGAATTTGCATTTAAATGCTTTTGTAATTTGCACCTTTTCCAACAATTCCCGGTGCTCCAATGAATGAGAGCTCCACGGGGATCTCGTGGCGAATGAGATGCCGGTGGAGGAGCGGGGTGATTACTTCTGGTCCGAAGCGCCCTAGTAAACACGCATTAATAAAAACGAATACAGTAATTAATAATAAACACTACGAAAATGAATTGTAATAATGAAAACGAATAAGTGTTCGAGTAGAGCATGATGTAGAGCACCAGCATCGAGTACGATGTAGAGCCACGGTGGCACAGTGGTAGGTCGCTGCCTCCCTGACCTGAAAGACCCACGTTGGAATCCCGAGATCGGGCTTCCTTTCCTTGGAGATCTTCCCTGGAGGAAAGTAAAGGCTACCGGAGCTTTGTACTCGCCACATAATCTTCTCCTGGTGCCGACGGCGATGAATAAGTGGTGCCCACTCTTCACCTCCCAATTGCTCGGGGGCACTTTTACTACTATCAATGTGCGGACTTGCATTGAAATGCCTCCGTAATTTGAACCGTCTTTTTCCAATAATTCGCTTCGCCCCCACGAATGAGCGCCACTGGGATCTCGCGGCGAGTGGTCTCGTTGAACTGCCGGCGGAGGGGGCGGGGTAAGCGCCGCCAATAAGCACTTTGTTAGTAAAATAACTAATATTATAATGAATAATAAACACTACCAAAATAAGTATAATAAAAAGTAATAAATGTTTAGTGTTTAAATCAAGTTCTACTATGAATACAGGGTCACGGTGGCACAGTAGCTCCCTGACCTGAAAGGATCCAGGCCTGACCTAAAACCCAGGTTGGAATCCTAAGAGAGGTTTTCCTTTCCTAGATCTTTCGTTGAGTTAAAAGCTACCAGAGCGTTGTGCTCCGCATGCAACCGCCTCCTTGTGTCGACGGGCGACGAATAAGTGGAGCTCTACCTTCGCCTCCCAATTGTTCGGGTGAACCTTTGCTACTACGGATGTGCGGATTTGGATTGAAATGCTTCCGTAATTTGAACCGTTTATTTTTCCAAGTAATTTCCTCCGCCACCGGGATCTCGCGGCGAGCGGTCGCGATGAGCCGCCGGCGGAGGGGGCGGGGTGTTTACTTCCGGTCGGAAGCGCCGCTCGTCGGCGCGGCGCGCGATTCTGCCCTCGCGGCGGCGCCGCGCTATAAATAGCCCCGGGCCATCCCACTTCCGCCTTTCCAGGAAACGCTCCCGCGCGGGGGTGGCGGCGGAGGGGGGAGGGGGAGGGGCTGGGCCTGCCCCAACCGGAAGACGATTTGCACGCCCCGCGTGGGCGAGCCATCCCCCCTACCGCCAACCTCTCGCTCTCCCGCGCCCCCGCTGCTGTATGGCGTCAAGTGCTTCCTACGCGTTGTTTCTGCTTGGCGAATATCTCGTTCAACGAGACAGCTTCGAATCGGTTATCAAATTAAATAAATGGGGAGTTTTTGCCACCTCGAACGGTAAGCACTATCGATCTTCTGCCCATGCGCAGTTCAAGTTTCGCATCACTTTAGTGCATCTGCGCATGCGCAGAAGACCGTGACTGAGTGAAACGTATCAATATAACGGACAGGGTTTGGAAAAATTAATGTCGTTCATTCGCATGGGGTTCCTGTTTAGAAAAAGTGTAGGATGTCACACAGTAAGACATTTTGCAGTAGGACTACAGATATAATGTTCGCATATGAACAAAAACGTACGGGAAATTTAAGTATTGGGAGTTTTTTTGCCGGACCCCACGCTGTTTAAGTGTTTTAATTGCGTTTGGTAATTGGTTTAAGTGTTCGCTTTCATTATTAAGATTGTAGAAATTGAGAAGTAATATTGCCCTTAAACTTCATGTATTTCTGCCGGCGAAATTAAAATTTTCTATAATTTAGAAGTGTCCGGCCTATAAAGGTGTCTGCTAGAAGTTTTATTTGGTACTAATTCGATGGCGCTGCTGGAGCGTTGGCGGAGAGAACTGAAACTCATTGTCAGCCCAGCAGCCACCGTTAATGTAATGCCACCTCTGGATAAATTCTATTAAAATTTCTCTGCTGAAAATATTTCTACATATTAAAGGTCGCTGTATTACATTAAATTCGATGTGTACAATCTTTTCTATAATATCATTTATTAAAACGTTTGCAATGAGTGCGGTGGATTAGAAAAGCTGTTCAAGAAGTAGGCCAAGAATAAGGAAAGGATGACATCTAACTATACTCTTCTGGAAAATATATAATCTATAGCGACATCTCTACGAAATGTTTTGTTTTTTAACTGTAATATTACTTATATTTCTCTTTAGTCACTATTTGTATGTTATTATCTCCATTTCAATATTCTGTGTCGACACTACAAATAATTTAATTAATCTAGAGCTGTGAACATAGTTCTCTAATGGATATTATTGATTAACAAGAATCTGGCCCTAAATGATCCCTCACTTAATAGCTTAGCTAGACCCTAAATCCTGAAATAACACACTTCGTCACTTTCAAGGAGGCGTAGTCGTGGCGTAGCATTCATTGTTCGTTGTTTGAATCTACGTCTCTCATAGGAACAGGAGGATGTTCCCATAAGTGCTCATGTAAATTATTGCTCTTCACATGTTTTGGTAAATTGAGCGCGTAATACTTATCTCGTACATCTTCGAATTCATCCCAGTCTATTCACGTCAGTTGCTATTTTTTGAGGAAAAATGTAGTATGGGGTTCTCAATCCTAGTGTGGTAATGAATTAAATATCGGCAATGTGATGCAATGTGATTCCAGTTTAATATTTTAGTAAATTTGTGTTAAAAAATACATTCAACTGTAATCAGAGGGAAACGAAGTATCAGAACTGTTGTGAGATAACGAAAATGTTTCACGTTCAATTATTTTAAGCATGAAAAATATTAAAATACCATTATTAATGTTCGTAATGTCTTGTTCTTCCTTGCAAGTTATACAACCCGAATATCAGTGTGCGAACGACGGTGGGAGACAGTTCGTAATGGGGCGTCGCGGTGCGAGGCCATTAAATCGCTCTCCGCCACACCCATCGCCTTCCCCCCGCGTTCGCCTCGCGGAGCAACGCCGCCTTTGTGCTGCTTTATTCAGCAGTCGGAGCTTGGGATAATGGAGCCAAGTACATTATCTGCTAAGTCTCCTCGTCGAGTTTCAATTCATTAGCGGCAAAGCGACTCTGTTTGAAAACATGCTTTATTAAAGTACGGAATATCCGTAGTTAATCGACATAGTTTATACATAAATCGTTGGCCTGAATTGCGATTATGCTTAGGAAAAATGCGTACATTCTCGTAGCACATTCATCTGGAGTGGTTTAAAGGAGCTTAGCACTCTCGTAAGAGCATTTTTAAAATTTATTTGTAACAGTTATGTTAAAAGGAAAACTGTCAAATATCTTCCAATTAAGCTTCATGAGATGAATAAATTGTGAATGAGACGAGTGATTGAAATTCCAAATAACATCTCCGTATATATTTACATTATATTAAATTATTACATTTCGTATATTTTATGCTATTGAAAACTTGATCGTGTATGCGGACTAATGTGACTCATCACATGACTAAGGGTATTTTGAATATGCGATTGAAATCAAGGATTTTAACAGGAAAAAAGTTCTTTCCATGAAAAGCCGTTTTTATTTATTTTGTGTGCAAAATAAATAGTGAGTTCAACCATGTAACCTTTATTTTATATATCATTTTGTTATAATATTGATAACATTTAAATGAGTTGCTATAATATTTAACATTATTATAATTATTAATAACTCAAGTAGTTTTTAGTGAATATATTCGATCATTATTAATCATTTCCAGTACAGCAGGGCACAGTAAACGTTTTTATCCGCGGCACCTTTTTTACTTACTCTCGCGTACTTCGTAAGAAAAGAAAGTATTGTAATCGTCCGTCTGTAAACGAATTTCTCACAGAAAAACTCTTATTGCCGGGCCATGGTAATCGACAAATCGTGTTTCCTAGAGTTGAACTGCAGCGTATTTTGTGATTTATGTTTTCGAACATTTAGGTGTCGAATGCTATGATGACATTGTTACAATTTTTACCATGTTTATCTTAAGGTCGTCCTAATATTCAAGGCATTCTCTCTCCTTCTGCTCGCGAGGCTAGCAACCTCATCTCAGTGAATTCATTTGTTTCAAATTTTAGCAAAGCAGAAACCCAATAAAACCGACATTAACATAGCAAAGAATGCATCGTTACATACTCTGAAATTATTTTTATATCTACAAATTTTCGAGAACATTGCTTTAGGTGTGAAATATTATCTGTAGAACCCTCGATCTCTTTGAGCCATTTGCCTCGATGTGTCGGCTGTTGACATACAGTGCCCAAATCGGCAGACGGAGAGCAGAAGCGGCGGCGCTTGAAGGGCCGGTGTAGAAGAGAGCGCATATCCTTCGGCCTGTCGATACCGCCTAATGGGAACATGCCGTGGCGCCCGAGATCTTGGCAGACTGCCCGCGGACCGCTCTGCCTCCCACTCTTTATTCACTTTCACCTCTACTTTCGCCCCCGCCTCGATCTCCACTCTCGCTATTCACTCTCTCACCGTCTTTGTCATTGTCGCCCTCTTCGCATCTTCTGTCGTTCTTCGCCGTTGCCGTTGCCGTTGCCGCTGCCGCTGCCTTGCTCTACTGTCTCGTCTTTCTGAATAGCCTCCGCCGCCGTCGTCACATCTTTCTCCACATTCTTCGCCTTCGCAGTTTGTGTCTTTTTAACCGTAGCCATGTTTCTTGATTGGTTGTTTCCTAGCATGCCAACTGCTATGGTCTTTAGTCCCATTAGAGTAGTGAATATTTGTATCCCGGGCGGTGGCGGTATTTCTCCCAAGGTGGATAAGATCCGGAGCCGACCTCCACGGTGAAATTTGCGGGGATTTTCCACTCCAGGGATTTCCCAGCAATTGCCCCAACCGGGACATGTTCTAAGCTTCCGACTGGTGTCCCGACATGTGTGGTAGTGTAGAGCATGTAAATGTGTGTATAATAATGGGACAGAGTAGGGCGAGGAAAAGGAAGGAAATATCGCACGCGGTCCTTGGCCCGTTTGTTAGGGTAGTGCTCCAGCATTCGACTAGTATTGATCGGAGAATCCACGGAAAACAATTGCTAGAATTCTCCTCCAGGCAGGGGCTGATTCGATCTAGCCTGCGTGTCCTCCTCTTCTGCACCACCTCCGATGCCCCCCTCTCTTGCCGTCACTTGGTCTGCATCTCCGCCTTCGCGTCATCCGCGGCCTCCTTCCTCGCCGCCCGCCGCCTTTTTTGCCACCCTCCCCATTGTTCGGCTGTCGCCAGCGTCGGAAACGAAACCTGTTGTCGCGCCAGATTCACTGAGCGCCATTCACACTCGGGTCGTCCCCTAGACGGCGCCCGCGTCGCCCCGCCCCCCCCCGCCCCCGCCTGCGACCCGGCGGCTGTCGATTTATTGATCCCTTTTGTCGCAAGCGCTCGCCGCTGCCGCCTTGGCCACCCCCACCTCCGCGCCCCAGAAGGCCCCTCCGTGACTCAAGCCGGCGCTGACCCTGCGCTTCCCAGCCCCATCGTTGCCTAGGAACTTGGCTGTTGTGGAGTATTTTTTTTTCTGATTCTTGCTGCGATCTCCATGCACTTTATAGCATGTAAATCAATAATTTATTACTTGACCTGTGTGAAAAAATACATAGTTTGTATATTGCATCTTACTGTTACAAAATCTTGACATTTATCTAGATTTAATTTCAATTTTGGCGCTTATTACTGTGGGTGAAACATCGCCGAGAAGTTAGCTAAAAAATCGCGACGCGTTTAATTGTGTTGATGTCGCTTTCATTTTTTTTTCTGTTGTCACTTTGTCACAGAATTGCTGTGTTTTAACATCAGATAAGACGCGTACGTGACCTATTACTGCATGAACGTCACTTGATGTTTTGACGTGACTTCTTCGTTAGGTCTGTGTTTTTATGTATATTCACTCGATCGCGTGCATTCCCCATGCATGTTTTGACATGTCAAAAACAACGCATTGCTACATCTCACGTGTGTATCAGAACGTTGAGTTTGCATGTGCCGCATTCTGTGGAATAAACTTGCTTTAAATGCTGTGACTGGTTATCGTAATTAAAAAACATTACGTAAAAATACGAATGTTCCGTAACCATTACGGAACATTCGTATTTTTTACATCGTTGAGTATCTACAATTGGCTATATGTCGTTCATGTACAGTCCCAAATGATAAAATGTATTTTGCGTGCTACAAAACCTTCACATTATCATCCATAGTGTAAGGTTAAGAGTATTCATGATCACTTAAGTCAATTTTTGATAACCACTTGGAATAGGTTTTGAGGTTGTTTTTTCAAAATCGTTTGGTTTATTGCTTATCTGTAAAATTACTTGAAAATGGGAGAAATCTTCCGAAAGAGATGTATTGCGCAAAAACCAATATAAAGAAAATCAACAGAAATAATTTGTACGTAGATGTGACTAAAGATACATAAGGAAAACAGTGAAAATTATAACATGGGACTGTAGAATTGATATGGGGTAATGTACTAGTATAATGTTGTCCGCGTGGCTGGTGCAGAGGTTTGAAATACCACCAAAGTACGCTGAGTCGAAAGGTGTGGGGAGGGGGGATTCGAGACCCTTGTAAGACGTGGTTGATTTCAGCATACCGTCACATCTCCATTCTGAACCATCATCCTGTCCCGCCATTCATCACCCAGTCTGATAGTCCCCTACCTGCAATGGTACAATGGAAGACAATCGATCTCTTCTAGTTCTTGCCAAGCAGAGGTCATGAAGTCGTTAGCCTTCTCGCTCGTCAGCACTCACTAATGAGTGCCATCCCATCATATACTTTTGTTCCTCAAAGGGTTAATGCACGAAGCGTTTATGGTAATTTGATTCGTGCATTCCTTTCCCTTGTCACAACAGGTAATGTCACGTGTAAGACGTCTTGCTGACGAGGGTCCGGTCATTGAGATACTCCAGGTTCGATCGTGGCAGGGTGCCGGAAATTTGATCGATGTGTTTACCGACGGTGAGTTTCTGACGACTTCCGCAATCGCATTTGTAGGCGACTGCTCTGATCAATGCTTTCCCCGTTTTTCTAAATTACTACCTACCTTATGCCGGAGCAGCGGCCTCAGCAATGGCGGCAAGCAATCTTATTTTCCCATTTGATCATTCTCATCCCCAGCACCAATGACTGCTGCTGTAGTGGCGCTGTAAAATCACAATCCAAACAATCGCCGGGAGGGGTGCCTCAGGGCATCAACTGATATCACTGCAGTGGCTTTGACCGGGAGATCCTTAGTTGGAATCCGACAGTAGTAGGATTTTCCACACAAGCTTGATAGCTAGGCAGAATTCAGTCGCTGTCTGGAAGAGATTTCAAGCGGCCGGCTCCAATGATCCGTAGGTTTCCCGGGTTTCTCCGATCAATACTATGCGAATGTCGGAGCAGTACACTAACCAATGGGTCACGGACGGAGCGCGATCTTGTCTTCCTCTTCCTTGTTCTATCCTCACCCCTTACTTACACACACACACTTACATACATTACATTATCACACATCCCGGAAGACCTTAGGGAGTTTCGAGCTTGTCACGGCTGGGGCGGCGCCCCGCTGATGGGAGATACCTAATTGGGGTATCTCCCATCAGCCTCCATAACCCGACGGTAGGTCGGCGTCAGTTCTCACCATCCAGCGGAGGAAACAATCCGCCATCTCCCGCGCTAAAACATACACCTACACTTACGGGAATCAATCACCATCCATTCCCGGCCCTTCTGGCGCCATTGAGCCATCACGGGCTGACAGCGGAGGCGCTGACGCCGGTGCCCGCGGCTCCCGGGCGGGCGGCGAGGTGGCCGAGCCTGCCACGCGCCAAGCGAGTTCCCCGCCGCCTCCTTAATCTCCCTCCGAAGCCGTCATGCGAGGCCATTTGTCTCTGCGTTGCATTTAGTTAACCTACTTAGGGCGCTGCTTATTAAAAGTAGTTAAATTCCGCCCGCCTGACGGCCAGAAAACGAATTCGTGAAGCTGGCCCCGTCCACCTTCCCTCTCGGCAGGCGGAAGCATTTTTCATTTCGCGCACTTTGTAAACCCGAAAGTTTGTGACTTTTTATTAAATGCCATCTTTCGGAAGAGGATTCTCATCTAAATTCACGAATTTGCCACCGGCAGACAGGTCGAGTCTTAGCGCCGCCGACTCCACTGAGCCTCCTGGCAAGGCGGCTTCACATCTGGTCGGAGTGGATGCCGTGTCGTCTGTCATTTGCGTTTGCGCGGAACTTTTCCATTGTTTGCATTTACGAGCTCTGTATTTCGGAACCACGTTTTCTTTTTGTGTGTGAAAGTTCTGAACTCTGTGTTGGTTATGGAGAAGTTTTCGGTATTTATACATCCAGAATTTACGACCAGTAAATTGAATATGAAAATAGTAATTTTTGGAATGAGTTTATAAGTTTAAGATCAGAAGCCCGAAGTATTTTAAAGAGCCTTCAGGTTTCCGATCTTATGCTATCTAAATGATAATGTTTTTGGTTTATATAGGCGGTACTGGCGAACTGCAATGTGTTCACGAAGAATAACATGACACGTTGATTAAATATGATTCTAGTTTTTGTTGTGAATTGCCTACAAGTGTTGTTTACGTATTACCTTAGTCTCTTTGGATGAACTTACGAAGTTATTTTATAAGATTCAAATCGGTAATATGTAATTTGTTTGTAGCAGCCTAGCTAAGAAACGCCTTCCGACGTAATGAATTCTCGCTTATTCTCCAAGATTCCTTCCCCGTTGTGAACACTTTCCTCGAAAGGCACTCAACTCGTACAGGGCGCAACAACTCTCCTCCGAGTACCATGTTTCAACACCAAAACGAAACTGGAGAGTTGGTACGGAGGAAGAAAATAAATAGAGACCTTCATTTTCTTTGAAAAGTAAAGGCCAGAAGGCCCGTCTGCGCTTGAAAAGTGTGATGCTCAGAATGTGTGTTCGGGCGCTGAGCTCTCCCGTTTCATTTATGAGACGTGCGAGGGAGCGCCGTGCGGCGGGGCCCACGGAGGAATACTTACTCCGCGTAGTTGGAGCCGTTCGGGCCGTAAAGAAGAAGGCCAAGGAGGAGAAGAGGAGGGAGTTAAAGGAGCTCTTGCTGCCGCTCGCTCACTTGGCTGCGCCCTGGGTGCAAACTCCTAGAAAGTCAACAAGGTACACACAAAATATTATTTTCCAGTTACTGTGAAATCCATAGTTTATCTTTATTTACCACCTAGTCCATTAGTTCCGTAGTTCGGTTGAATTCTGTCTGGAGGGGAATTCTAGCGGTCGGCTGCTCTGATCGGTAGTTTTCCGCTGTTTCTCCGACCAACATCAGGATAGTGCGGGAGCAGTACCCTAACAATGAATCTTTCCTTCCTCTGCCTTGTCTTATTTTTACCCTTTACTAACACACAAGCTTACATGCACTACTCTACCACACGTGTCAGATGACCAGTCGGGAACTTAGAGCTTGTTCCGGCCTGGGCGGTGTCCCTCTGATCGGAGATCCCTGTTTGAGGAGAACTCCACAAACCGACGGGTAGGTTGGTGCCGGATCTCGCTATTCAGCCGGAGATCACCGCCACCGCTTGGTATAAAAACATGCACTACACGTGCGGGACCAATGATCTTATCCGTCTTCGCGCTCAGTTTCACTAATCGATTAATCAATCAAACCTCCTAGTCAACATATAACAGAATAATACAGTTCTTTACGTAATCACTACAATCACGAACAAAGAAGATAGTTAAATTCGTAGTCACCACAATTCTCGAAACGTGAAAACAGGCAGCACCTGGCCTGCGAAGTTCGTACAGAATAACGCGCTGGTACAGAATAATAACGAGCTAGAAAGAAAGCTCGCATAACTAATTATGTTCACTGTTGTTACTCGTTACAACCCGCTGTCTCGGCTGCTGCTCGTGGTAGCGAAATTTTCATCCGGCTGCTCGGGGACGGTTTTATTGGCGGACCACTCAAGCGTGTAAGTATAGCGACCACTCCTTTAAACACACTTCATTAGGCGTCGTCCATAAATGACGGCCACACAGTTTTATATTTTCCAGAATAATGTTGTAAGTTGACATAAATTCTAAAAGGAAAAAAAAGCGGCGTACGATTATGAACCTGATTATGTGCGTCCTATTCACTGGTGAAGAAATTGGACATTGATCAACGTTTAGACTTGGAGTGCAAAAACATCACGAACGTCTTTTGCTGACAATCTCTCAAGGGGGCGGATTGAAATTACCTGCTGTGGCTGATGGTGTGTTGCACCAACTTCTAACAAAATAACTCGCTTCACCAAAAGCGCCCCATTTGTGGTAGTCGTACTTTGAGAATTTTTTTTATAAAGATCAACTAGCCTGATTATTTTTAATATTATTTCAAAAAGAAAAAATAACTATATTTTCTCGTGCTTATTCAATGACATCGTCATTACCATATTTCATGAGAAATGTACGTGATTTAATTTTTTTCAGATTATCTTTATGTATTGTATTTACGCAGAAGAGAAACTTCATATTGAAAAAAAAACCCACAAGCATTAAGTAGTAATTTTGTGACAGTATGTGTAGATATGGATCACTACATACCTTGCTCATCCTTCCAAATTAATGAAATGAAGCTTATAAATTGTTTTCTAGATAGTAGCATGTACGTGGAACATAACTTCACTGCAACGGTCACCAAATTCCCGGATATTTGATGGATTAATTGTGGATTCGCAGTTTGCAGCCGCTGATGCAAGTAAAGCGCACTGAAGCGATAGCTTGTTACGCGTAATCAAGGTTTCCACATGAAATTTAACAGCATTTCACTGTCAGTGTTGAAAGTCAAATATGCCAGCACGACTATTATCAGTTGATAAGAGTTTATTCCTCCTCTTCTATGAATGTCATTGGTAATAACTAAAATAAACAGTTTCTTAAATTTTTGAATTGAATGTCAAAACTTTAAGGAATTGTCTGTTTATTTTAATTATTATCAGTTGATTAAATAATTTTACGTTCTATAAAATTAATAATTTATTCGAAATGAATGCAAGAAAAATTCTTTCAAAATCACTCGATCTCCGATTGAGTCACATCGTCAGTCCGGGAATATCCATTTAAAAGAATTGTTTACAATTTAGCATCCAGTGTGGTTCACAGATGGCCTGTTAGATTTTTCAATTTAGACTTCTAAAACATTAATTTCCCTCTAAAAATCCCTCTTCAAAGATTTTTTTGCACCATCATAAAACTTTTCCAGACTGCGTTTATGAAAAAGTAAAATTCCATGTGATGAATGAAACATTAAGAAATAACAAACAGCAAAGGCCGCACTCCGCTTAGGAATTTTTTGGCAATCGGATTCCTTCCTGGCAGCGCACGTTGCTTTGGTCGGCGTGTCTTCCAGGGCTTCGAGCTTCCCTCCCGTTGGTGGCAGCACCATCGCGAAGTCCTGGCAACGAGATCACCTGCGGGGCTTCGCTGCGAGCGCCCGATGCACCGCCCGAGACGTCCGGGCGCGCCGTGAGCCCCTGCCACCCCAACGACTATTGGATATCGGACTCGAAATGCGGATCGGTGTATGCTGAATTTTTGCCACGGATCGTGATCTGCTCCGGAATTCTGTTAGACCAGCGACATATCGCCTATCGATTGCCCTTTCACCTCCAATATACTGTTATCGTTGTTAATATTGAAATTATTACTGTTACTATCATTTCTATTATAGTTCATCATTTGAATCTATAATAGTTAATCATTTGGAAGCGATCTGAGAATCGCATGATGATCTCTTGTGAAGGTTCCAAACCCTTTGGATGACATAAAACTGACACTTGAAAATTTTGAATTTGATTCGAAATAATTTTATAACTTAACCGTTTGTTACTACGAGACCACGAAATGGCTGTGTGAAGGAGCGATGGGACACCTATGTCTATTCAGTTATGAGAAAGAATGCCTAAAGGAATTGATACCACAAAAGAAACTCGGAAGAACTACCAGATAGATCAATGTGTCCAATGGGTAAGGAAGGTCTAATTGCTGCCGCACAGGGCTTAATCGGGTGATAGGGTAGTAGTAATATTGCAAACATTGAAATATCACCATTTAAATGTAGTTATTATAAAAAAATAAGTTTCTAAAATTAATTAATTTATTATAAATAATTAAAGTTATTCATATTTTTATTCTAACAGTAAAATTTACATTAGCACTTACGTGAAAAGAAACTACTTGCACAAAACCATCCGGTATGACAACTATGAATTTATTTTCCTCGCGACGCTGTTTCTACGAAATGCTATAGTGGATTCCCTTTTGAATCTTCAAATGGTATCAGTGAAAACGGAATTATAGATTTCGTTCTTCGAACTTGTGTAATCGCCAGAAGGGAAGAGAGAACAAGCAGAATCAGAGAAGGGTATATCATGTACTGATGGCTCTGGCCTTAAAAGACATCCAAGGCCGAACACAAGCATAAGATGAGATTTCTCGTAAGCGAACAAGTCTTTCTCGTAAGCATCAATGAAACATTTCAAAAATCTTCACTGGTATTATCTTCCTTTGCCTTTTATATTTTTAACACAACCAGGCACTGAAGCCTTAGTACTCACAGAAAGACAATACACGTCCGTTCGTTCATGTTATCTTGGTTTGCAGGTATCTTGATAGAAATTGGTACCAAGTGGGAATAAAGGGAAAATAATGACAAAAAAGGCAGAAATAAGGCAAAATGCCAAAAATAGTCATGAGAAACTAAAATAGGCAAAAAAAGGCGAAATAAAAATCTACTAAATCAACTCTAGAAGAACAAAATCGCATCAATAATAAAAAGGCATTTTGCCCAACGTCCGGGCTCTAGTGATGAGAAATCGACCCCAGTGAAGTCGGGTGCTGCCTGCCGATGGGCGCTGGGCGTTTGTCCGCCGGCGGCCGCGTGCCCCTCACCTGCGTGCGCATGCAAATAATAATGAACCGCCGGTTTGCGGTCTGTGGCGGCGGCGGCGGCGGGGAGCGTCGCGGGGAAGAATAGGACGGGGGCTTCTATCGACCGGCGCCCGCATAGCGCCGTCGTGCGAGGGGTGGATATCGATTCGGGTCTAGCCCGCCCCGCCCCCGCCCCCTTCCTCGGCGGCGAAGGAGCCCAGGTCCAGGCCCCGCCCCCACCTCCGCCCCCGCCTCCGCCACCGCCATCCGCCCCCGCCTCCGCCCCCGCCTCACCCCGCCTCCGCCCCCGCCACGCCTCCACCCCGCCCCCATCTCCGCCCCGCCTTCGCCCCCGCCATCGCCCCCGCCTCCGCCCCGCCTCCGCCCCCGCCCCCACCCTCCCGGCCACTCGCAGCTGACTCCCACAGGCGCCGGCGCTGCCGCCGCAGCCTTGTGATACACCAACTGTAATTCCCGGAATTATTGATGTAGGGCTTCTGGAAAGCAATCTCCCCGGCGCGGCGCGGCGTCTCAGCCATGCTATAATATAAAATAAATAAGACTTCTTTTGGAATTGAATTTTTATTTGAATTGAAGGTACTATATTCTTTCGGAGTTCCATTTGTAGGAAATGATACATTCATTTATTTCTTACGTTCGACGTCGATGCCCTAAGAGGAAGTTTGGGAGCTCTTTCAGCAGTAGCACATGACTACCCTTACCAGAAAATATATGGTTGTAAAAAAAAAATAATCAAGAGGGTGAATCAAAAACGTTTTTCAAAGTTGTATGATCAACTTCTTTAGTATTGAATTTCAGTGAAAAAAGTGATAAGGGATTCATTAATATACATTTAATGAGAAATGTTTGTACTTCCTACCAGTATGCACTTCCTAATGAATGGCCCGTCTTGTCTCCCACAACTTTTCGGTTTCGGTCGTGAAAGTGCCAAAAATGTGAGAAAATTTAAATAAATGATCTGAGATGACACCAATAAGGTTTGTAATTGTAGAAGAAACGTGCATGAGATGGGTATGTACTCTTGTTTCTAGTGCAGTATCTTTTGCATCAAGTGCATTTCACAATCTTCTCGTAGTTATCCGTCTGGCAGTTTCACTTAAACTTTCCGATTTTTCGAATCCGACTCTGATTTCACGAATCCTTCCTGGTTGGAGGATTTGCTACACGAATTAATCAAAAACAAGAATTAATTTTCTCAATTTTCAATTCACGAATACAAATTAACATTCTATTATTTAGTTACATTAGTAGCAACATTATCGCAAAAATAGTGTTTTCCGACAATGCTAATGCGTATTTCCTCATTTTGATGTTAGCGTTTCACAAAATAAAACGTTTCGTGATAATACATAGGTGGTATTCAGACTTCATATTAACGCGTATTCTAGGCATGCTACGTATATGACGTCTTGTTCTCGTGGCGCTAAACTTGACTGCGCATATGCTCATGAGAAGATCCCAACTTGCAGGAAGGCAGAGTACAGGAGAATGGCTGCCGTGGGAACGACAAATTTTGCCCGGAAATGTACGCGGTATAGTGGGTACCCTGGAAGCCCCAATGGGGGTTATGAGAGATGTGTCCTGTGGGAGAGAAGTGCGAGACTCCTGTGGGAGAGAAGTGCGAGACCCCTAGTGTTGGGTAGAGCAGCGGAGCCCGGGAGCAGAGGCCGGGGTCAAGAAGACTGAGGTGCGACGTTGTTGCTTGTTTGGCGAAGGATGAATAGATGCAGTACACACTGCGTTATAATGAATAAAAATACCTATGTATTTTTATGTAGGAGTCTTGCCACAGATCACAAAATACTGTTTTGAATATCCGAGATAGCCATAATAAAAAGGACAGGGTCGGCTACGATGCCGAGATCGTGCAACGGTGAAGCGGATGGACTTTCAGATAGGATGGTTTCATTTGTCAGAATGTACAAACCAGATTTAAAAGAAAAGGAGATGCGATTAGATAGTTGTGGATCATGTTTAAATAAAAGAATGGATATGGATTCAAGAAACTACCTACAGTAAGTTGCTACCTAGAGGGTATTTATTTTAAATAAGATTGTGTTGTGACTTGGGATAAAGTATTAGATGTAACTACTATAAAGTTAGAGTAAAATGTAAAAAAAGTCTGTTAAAATGTAAAAAAAAAGGGAGCGAGAGAATGACTAGAAATGAGAGCTCAATTATGTGCATAGAGGAAATCCTATACATAAAGGAAGTGGACGCAAGGGAGGCTTGCGAATAGGAAGCTAGAGAAGCGAGGCGAAAGGATGCTCGGAGGAGTGTTACCGGAGCGCCGTGGAGCGGAGGGAAATGGGTCGGAAGACAATTTGTTCGAACGAGAAGTCGGAGCAGCAACTTGAGCGAAGGGCGCGAGGGCGTTGCGAGGGCGAAAGGGGGAAAAAGAGGCCGCGGTGGGTGGCGGGGCGGCGCGGGCGGCGTGGGGCGGCGCAGGGTTCGGGTTGCACAGGGTGGCCGCATCCGAAGCCGCACGTCGCCGCAGCCTCCGTTACACCCTGCAGCTGCCACGTCCTCATCCCCTACCCACGCCCCCGCACTCGCTACCGCTGCAGCTGCCACCCCAGGCTCTCCCGCCCCACCGCCACCGCCATCACCGTCTCCTCGGCTGCCACGTTCCCTTCCCTCGCCCCCCCGCGTCGACGTCACTTCCAACAGCGTCAATGCCACAACCACCAAAACCACAAACTCAGCACTCCATCCCGCCGCATCTCTCACTCCGCGATCCCCGGCGCCGTCAGCAATGCTCTCGGCCCCGCACCGCCTAGTGTCGCTGCCACCGTGTCACCTCGTGATCACTGAATATGTTGTCACTGTGCCTTTCTCCTCCTCTTGCTTCTCGCAAACCTATTCCTTCAATTCCTCTTGTTTTGCCGTTCCTATTCTACAGTTCTTCTTCTTCGACCGTTCATCTTTTCGACCGTTCATCTTTTTCGACCGTTCATCTTTTTCGACCGTTCATCTTTTTCGACCGTTCATCTTTTTCGACCGTTCTTATTGTTCGACCGTTCTTCTTGTTAGACCGTTCTTCTTGTTAGACCGTTCTTCTTGTTAGACCGTTCTTCTTGTTCGACCGTTCTTCTGTTCGACCGTTCTTCTTGTTCGACCGTTCTTCTTGTTCGACCGTTCTTCTTGTTCGACCGTTCTTCTTGTTCGACCGTTCTTCTTGTTCGACCGTTCTTCTTGTTCGACCGTTCTTCTTGTTCGACCGTTCTTCTTGTTCGACCGTTCTTCTTGTTCGACTCTTCGTATTATTCCGTTCCTTCTCTTCTACTGTTCTTCCATTCTTATTATGTTTCCGTTCTTATTCGTATTCTTCCGTTCCTTCTCTTCTACTGTTCTTCCATTCTTATTATGTTTCCGTTCTTATTCGTATTCTTCCGTTCTTATTCGTATTCTTCCGTTCTTCTTGTAATCTAGCGCACCCCCACTGACTGCCGCCTTACTCGCCGTTTTTCTGTGATGTGCGTGATAGGCAACTGGAGGATTCTGCAGGGTTGTGGGCTCGCTCTAGAGAAGTTGGCCACGGGCCTCTGTAATCGGGGAACGGTGTGGGTGATCAGTGGCCAACGATTGCCGGATCGAATGATTGTTAGTGGTACCTGGCGAGTGAACTCCTGAGGTCAATGGTCCCATAAGTTTAGTGCGTGCATTTTCCCTCGGGACGAGGGCTGTGATCTCCCCCGCTGATTGGCGAAATCCAGCGCCAATGTTGATCGGAGAGAAACCACGAAAAACTACTGATCAGAACAGCCTGTCGTCAGAATTCTCTTGAAGGGTGAGTTACTATTTTAGCAATGCGGAAAAATCGCGTCTGCATTTCGTTTACTGTTGCAAGCATGTTTTCTATAACTCGAGAAAGAAATATATAGTTTTTCAAATGTTGCTAATCTTGCGCTTTTTAAAATTTTATTATATCTTTTTTGTATTTTATTCGTCTTTCAACCATCGTATTGTGGCGTCGTGGCAACGTTTCCAAGCAAGCGGCATACCTGAGCCGGGTGAGGGAGACGGGGTTGTATACAAGGTGGGCGCTTTCTGAGCTCGCGGAGATTCAGATAGATTCGTAGAGCTTATTGTTAGCCGAGAGGCTGTGAGGGATCTCCAGTGCACTCCAGCACGTGGTTTCCGGGGCGGAGACCGATTTTTGGCGCCAGGCCATGTAGGTACTTGGATACCGGGGATTTAACGTCCGATTGCATCGCATCATGCGCTGTACCTGCTTTCGAGCAGTGCACTGGGCTGTAGGGCCTAGGAACGGTCGCGGGTTTTTCGCGGCTAAGGGAAAGAAAAAGGTTGCCGGGGTTTAATTAGTATTTGTAAAAATTTCTGTAATAGTTAAGTTCTTGTAAATAAATGTAAATATTATCTTCAATGCAGTGTCTGTCATTCACTCCAGTACGTCACAGTATTTATATTTAAAATGTTGGGAAGGGATTGTGGAACTTAAGAAACGTGTTCATATAATCTTCTCCCCCATACATCATAAACAGTTTTCACTGTTTTTTGACCAAGAAAATCAAATCAAATCAAATCAAGACGGCGGGCGACTGATTTCCACCTAGCTGACGAAGCTAGTGTCGAAAACTCAGCCACCGTTGGGACTCGACCCTAGGACCTCCAGGTCAAAGGCACTGCCGTGACCATTGCCGGGTGCAGTGCGTTCAGAGAGCGAGCGCCGGGCGAGCGGTTGGCTCGGCAGCCTGGAGCGCGGTGCCGGGCGAAGGGCGCGCGGTGCCCCCTCGGCCGCCAACGCGTCGCCGGAGGCGCGGGCCACACAGAGGCGCCCCTGTCAGCCCTGGGCGGAGCGGAGGGGGCGGGACGCGGCGGGGCGCAGGCGCCGATTTATGTGAAGGGTTTTGATTGCCCCCCGCCGCGCCCTGTCCGTCCCTCGCCCCCACGCTCCCCCCCCCCCCGCTGAGGCCGGCGCTATTGGATGACGGCCTGCATGAACGGGGCCTGACAAGGCGGAATTGAGAGCTCGCGGCTGAGGCGGAGCTGCCCATGAGGTGGGCGGACACGGGCGATCCATCTTGTTGATGGAATAACGAGTCGAATGGTCTTTGTATTTCATATACACCAGAAAGTAATAAAGAAAATGGGTTACACATGGATGGATGTCACATTAAGATGTATACACCTAATTTGTGTGGTACCCCCACCAATGTACTGGCTTTGTCTGCAGAATCGAAATTATTTGTCAAGATATAAAACGTTTTCCAAAGAGAGTGGAAAAATGACACATTTTGCCCGAGTCGTTCTTCACTACTATTTCTGTTAGTTTTTAAAACAATTCTTCAATCCATCATAATACTCCATTTCGTAATTTCATAGAAAGTGTAGTGTCATTGAATTTCGTAGAAATTACAAACGACAATCTTGGGTCTTTTATTGCCGTAACGTAGTTCTTGAAATTTTCACAATTCCTTTATTTGTGTTTTTTATAGCTGTTTTATAAGTTGCTAGAAAAACAAAACAATTTTGAGGTGGAGACCAGTTACATTCAAGTTTTGAAAGAAAAAAGAATCAAGCCTTGCACGTGACAAACAACGAGCAATGGTGCGCTGGGCGCCTGGGTGACTGAGCCTAAACAGTGCACAACGAAGGCGACAGCGTCCGGAGCTCTAGCAGCGCAATGCGGAATTGGAGGGCAACGTGAGCTGCAGTCCCAAGCGACGAGCGACCCAACCGATGCGGCGCTCCGTCACCTACGCCAAGTGAGCCCCGTCCCTCCAACCCCACCATGCTTCATCCTCTGTGTAGGCACTCCACCCTGCTCCCGCAGCCTCGGCCCAAACCCCGCCCGAACCCCAACCGCTCCCCGTCCCCCAGTCCCACCCCCCTCGGCCAGTCCCACTCCACCTCATCCCCAGTTTCGTCTGTTCCCCAGCCGCTCTCCATCACAGGCCCGTTCGGTTCTCAGGCTCCCCTCCAGCACAACCCAGCCCCGCCCCATCACAGCCCCGCCCCATCACAGCCCCGCCCCATCACAGCCCTGCCCCATTACAGCCCCGCCCCATCACAGCCCCGCCCCATCACAGCCCCGCCCCATTACAGCCCCGCCCCATTACAGCCCCGCCCCATCACAGCCCCGCCCATCACAGCCCCGCCCCATCACAGCCCCGCCCCATCACAGCCCCGCCCCATTACAGCCCCGCCCCATCACAGCCCCGCCCCATCACAGCCCCGCCCCATCACAGCCCGCCCCATCACAGCCCCGCCCCATCACAGCCCCGCCCATCACAGCCCCGCCCCATCACAGCCCCGCCCCATCACAGCCCCGCCCCATCACAGCCCCGCCCCATCACAGCCCCGCCCCATCACAGCCCCGCCCCATTACAGCCCCGCCCCATCACAGCCCCGCCCCATCACAGCCCCGCCCCATCACAGCCCCGCCCCATCACAGCCCCGCCCCATCACAGCCCCGCCCCATCACAGCCCCGCCCCATCACAGCCCCGCCCCATCACAGCCCCGCCCCATCACAGCCCCGCCCCATCACAGCCCCGCCCCATCACAGCCCCGCCCATTACAGCCCCGCCCATCACAGCCCCGCCCATCACAGCCCCGCCCCATCACAGCCCCGCCCATCACAGCCCCGCCCCATCACAGCCCCGCCCCTCACAGCCCCGCCCCATCACAGCCCCCCCCATCACAGCCCCGCCCATCACAGCCCCGCCCCATCACAGCCCCGCCCCATCACAGCCCCGCCCCATCACAGCCCCGCCCCATCACAGCCCCGCCCCATCACAGCCCCGCCCCATCACAGCCCCGCCCCATCACAGCCCCGCCCCATCACGCCCCGCCCCATCACAGCCCCGCCCCATCACAGCCCCGCCCCATCACAGCCCCGCCCCATTACAGCCCCGCCCCATCACAGCCCCGCCCCTTCACAGCCCTGTCCCATCACAGCCCCGCCCCATCACAGCCCCGCCCCATCACAGCCCCGCCCCATCACAGCCCCGCCCCATCACAGCCCCGCCCATCACAGCCCCGCCCCATTACAGCCCCGCCCCATCACAGCCCCCGCCCCATTCACAGCCCCGCCCCATCACAGCCCCGCCCCATCACAGCCCCGCCCCATCACAGCCCCGCCCCATTACAGCCCCGCCCCATCACAGCCCCGCCCCATCACAGCCCCGCCCCATCACAGCCCCGCCCCATCACAGCCCCGCCCCATCACAGCCCCGCCCCATCACAGCCCCGCCCCATCACAGCCCCGCCCCATCACAGCCCCGCCCCATCACAGCCCCGCCCCATCACAGCCCGCCCCATCACAGCCCCGCCCCATTACAGCCCCGCCCCATCACAGCCCCGCCCCATCACAGCCCCGCCCATCACAGCCCGCCCCAGCACAGCCCCGCCCCATCACAGCCCCGCCCCATCACAGCCCCGCCCCATCACAGCCCCGCCCATCACAGCCCCGCCCATCACAGCCCCGCCCTCATCACAGCCCCGCCCCATCACAGCCCCGCCCCATCACAGCCCCGCCCCATCACAGCCCCGCCCCATCACAGCCCCGCCCCATCACAGCCCCGCCCCATCACAGCCCCGCCCCATCACAGCCCCGCCCATCACAGCCCCGCCCCTTCACAGCCCTGTCCATACTCAGCACCACCCCATCTTCCGGACCAGACCTTTCCAGCCCCGCCTCGTCACCCAGTCCTGCCACGTCCACCAGCTCGTCACCCTGTTGCCCAGCCCCTGTCCCGTCTCCCACCCCCGTCCCTCAGCCCCGACCCCAAACCTCGTCGTCCACTGCCGCCTCTTGTCGCGCTCGGTCGCGCGCGCTGCCGCCGCTGGAGATGGGAAGTTATCGACGCGAAATATCGCCCTCGCGTGGTGCTGCATCGGCCAGGCCGTTCGTCTCCCTGTGACTCCCTCCCCTCACCCCACCCACGCCCTCCCCCTTCTCTTTCACCAGCCTAGCGCAAAGGGCCATCGTTCCTCCGGGGCAGAGGACGCTGAGACCGCGCGGCGAATATTAACCACGGCTCAACCTCTCACGCACCGGGACCTTAGATTTGTTCCGCTTCTCTTTCCCATTTGAAAGTTTCTGCGTTGGCTGCATTCGTGTTTTCAGTCTTTCCGTGATATGGTATTTTTAAAGCTCTCTTTTTAGAATGCTTTATTATTACTTTTTCTTAGATGGAATTTTCAAAATGGAATTCAGATTGAGGTCATCATTTAAGATCACGGACTCTTAATCAAATTTGAACTGAATTCTGTTTCGCGACTGAAATCCGAAGAGGGCTGGTAATACACATTTAAACTTTAATATTAGTTTTGTTAAATGCAAAATGTATTAATTTTACTGACTGAAAGCTAATGCATTGCGGCAACTGGGTAAAACCAACACCGTCTAGAGAAGAAGGCCTGAGAGTACATCCAAAATGGCGGACGGAAAGGGCGATTCGCTAGAAATCCTTTCTTAAGCGTTACGGGGCCGAATTTACAGCTCTGGTTACTATTAGAAATTTTAGTACCCTCTTCTGAATATTTTTCTTTACATTGAAATTCACTTATTGGTACTTTTAAAAAATTGGGGATAAGCATAGTTTGCACTTCATGTCGTAGTATAAGTATCTCCTGTAAATTATATCACTACGAAAAAAATGTATTAAACATTTAATGTATTCTATTTACTTTATGCAGTAAAATATTTTAAACTCTCAACATCTACATGATGTTTGGCGATAAGATTCTACTGACAAATGAAAAACATTTTTAAAAAAAGTATGAGCAAATGTCTAAGCCATCCACTACACAAGACATCTACTCTAGGAAGTATTGGTAAAAGGCTGGTCGAGAGGAGCTGGGAGGGGTGGTGGCGCCGCTCCCACGGCCGGACCTTGGCCCCGATGCGGATGCGCGCCAGCTGCCCGCCCACGTGGCCGGCAGAGCTTGGCACCGCGACGCGACGCGAGGTTGTCTGCCGAGACGGATTGGGTCGGAGCGGGCGACGAGAGGAACGCGGAAAACGGGGGTGGGGCGTTGGCCATGGTAGGCGATGGGGACGGTGAAGGTCGATGGGTGACAGGAAGGGGGCTGAAGATAGACAGACAGGGACGGTCAAGTCGTCAGCTGTAGAAGTTGTGAGAGAAATTGCAATATGATTTTGAGTGGCTGGAATACTGAGAACGTCCACATATTTGAAGATTGCGGTTTTATATCTAGATGGCGTCTGCCAAAGGAGGCGTCGTCGGCCCCGTGGCCGAGAGCGCTAAAGCAGTAGTGATCTTCAACTGCGCGGTCGCGGATTCGAGTCACACTTTGGCCATGGTTGTATGTGTTCGTCCTTTCACCCCCTATCATCACCATATCGTTTCATCCTCATACCATAACGTTACATCCGATAGTGGTCGCTATGACCTAGTAGTTGATGCGATCTTAAATAAATTTTTAAAAAAGGCGTCACATGAGAACCATATCCCGACTTCCACCATCTCTTCGCCCACCTGATGTTAGTAAAACTATCATCAAAATCTGGCAATGAGATTAAAGTTCTATTGTCGAAGAAGCCAACCACATGTTCTCATTTTCATGAAAAGGCCTTGCCTTCCGATTTACGTTCGTGTAGCTACTCCTATACAGCGATTTTCGTAACTTTGCCCCTGACAGGAATCAGCTGTTTCGCTGCCATTCAATCGGGAGCTTATATTCGCGACAGTGACGTCACTATGGTGACGTTCAAGCTCTCTGTTGGATGAAACCGTGAACAGCTGATTTCTGTCAGGGGCAAAGTCAGGGAAAATCGCAGTATAACGCAGGCGTCTTGCCCGTTCGTGATTCCATCGTGATACTGGCTCCTATAATTGCCTTTTTGAGTGTGCAGTGAGCTGTGAGCTGTGGTGAGGCGGAAGCAGCAACGCCCACGGCGCTCACCGCCCTCACCACGCTCACCGCCCTCACCACGCTCACCGCCCTCACCACGCTCACCGCCCTCACCACGCTCACCGCCCTCACCACGCTCACCGCCCTCACCACGCTCACCGCCCTCACCACGCTCACCGCCCTCATCACGCCCACCCTCTTCCCGCCCGGGGCACTCGCACCCTGACGCACCCGCGCCTGTTCCTGGAAGCGATTGCGCGCGACGCGTTTCCATAACTAAGGCTCGGACGGCGGCTTCTCGCGGCGCGGCGCTGCTGTCGCTCGGAGCGGGCACGCGGAGCGTCCTTGGGGAACGCCAGCTCGGGGGATCCATCATCAGGTGGCGCTGCAGCAGGCGAGGCGCAAATGCGCGGCTCGCCCTCTGGGACCCGTTCGCCCTTCGCTCATCGTCCTCTGCTCTCCGCCCACGCTGGCCTCACACACGCCTCCGCCGCGTCCGGATTGCGGGCGCTCGGCCCCTGCTTTGGTTGCTTATGAATATACTGAGATTTTCGTAACTTCGTCCCTTACAGGAATCAGCTGTTTCGCTGCCATCCAATCAGGAGCTTATATTTCGCGACAGTGACGTCTCTGTGGTGACGTTCAAGCTTCCGATTGGATGAAACCGTGAACAGCTGAATTCTGTCAGGGACAAAGTTACGAAAATCGCAGTATAGACCGGAAAAATATGTGGTATTAAACGTCAAAATATATACATAAATATGTAATGAAAACAGTAAGAATATGTAACAAATATGTAAAATCGGTTATAATATGTAATATTAAAATTCTCTAATTAAAAAAGACATTTACTCTTGAATGAAATTACCTTTGGAAAAAATGTCCTAAATACATTTTAAAAGTAATACAAACGCTTTAAAAACATTTTGGAGAGTGCAAGTTGATGCACACTTTGTATCATACAACTTTCTCATCAGTAGTAAAAGGTTTCTGTATTGTAATCCAGGACTTTGCATATTTTTATCGGAAATGAAGGTACAGGTCACAAAACGCTGTGTCAATGATACTTCTGACTCTAGATTTACCAATAATGTTTTTTTTGACAATACTTCTTTTCATAAAAATATGGAATAAAATTGAAGGAAATTGATAGAATAAGAAAATATGTTGTGAAAACAGCAAAATATGTAAAATATGTAATATAGAAATAAATATGTAAAAATATGTAACGAAAAAATTGGATATTGAATTAGGAGGACGATGATTCACCAAGATTACAATTTTGAGAACGGCAAGTAGGAAGACAAAAAATATGTAATTACATAAAAGTCCGGACTCTACTTATGAATAGAGCCTGGATTCATATCTAGTTACAAACATCCTTTGTCTTTCTATGTACAGTTGTTAAAATTGAGAGTTTAATTTGTAAACATTTATTTGTTTTATTAAAATTACCTTCCGGGCTGGATGGCCGTGATCTATCGGACATTCTGTGCCCAAACGTTTCGTCTGCTACTGCGTCAGACGTCCTCAGTGGCTAAAAATAAAGAACTAATCTTCGTGTGTCACCAATGAGCTGTCAGAAAGGATATTGGGTGTATCCATGAGCCACTGAGGATGTCTGCCACAGTAGAGACGAAACGTTCGGGCAAAGAATATCCTACAGACCGTGGCCAGCCAGCCCGGAAGGTAATTTTTAATAGTCTGTACAGATGTGAAAGTCTACATTGATTTATTTGTTTGTCTGGTAATGGTTTGTAAGCGTACTTGTGCAGTGTAACTGTACAAATGTTTATAGTGAACTTTCATATTACATATTGTATCCTATTTTCTGTTTTTGTTACAAATGCCGACCGGATTTTATTTTACAAATTTATGTACTTTTTTTTTTTCATTTAACACCACATACTTTCCCGAACGCTACTCGTGGATTCGATTTGGTAGATGTTTGGTAGATTTGTTTGCATGCACGTGCGCCCAGGGGGGAGTAGTAACGCTCCTGAAAACTTTGAATGGGGTCTTCATAGGCTTGGTTATAAAACTCTTTATTTCCGTAAATATGTTTAATCCCTGCTTTTCTCCTTCTTTAACATTTAATTGGGAAATAGTCGTGGTACGACATTTGGGGGCTCTAGAAAACAATTGGCAACCTTGTTAACTGTTCCAGATAAAATAAATTGTATACATTAATTGTATTGTTAAACCTATAATTTAATTCTCCTTCATATTTATGTATTTACTTATAAAACATAATTTTTAAAAAAGTGTAAATGGACAAGGAGGCCCAGAAATGTACCTGTGACCTCTAGTTTTAGGCTGCGATTGTCTCTGATTGTTTGTAATCGATTTTATAGTTAGAATGAAGTTATTGCAGTTGATCTACTAGTTGGAATGTAACGGTTTTGGAAGGAGGACTGTACTTGGTTGTAATTGCTTGGATAGTTGTTTCCTAATTGATATATACCGATATGTATTATATTTATGAAATTTCTGCTTTTCAATCCCCATATATATATATATATATATATATATATATATATATATATATATATATATATTCCTTTTGAAAGATCGAGAACGTCAAGTCAGAGATTCTTTATGTGCAAGAGACCAAAGCTATTGCACCCAACTTTTCTACCCCGACCTCGCACGTCTATGTAATTCTTACAGGGTGTTTGTTTTCATTCGGTTAAAAAAATAATTTTTGTTTGGTACTGTTTAATGTCATTCTCCACTATAAGATTCAACTTTACTCTTTTGTCTCCGGTAGAGCTTTTAGAAATATATTCGAAATCTCCAACACCGAGTAGCCAAGTGTGTATAAAGAACTGGTTACCAACTCGACACTAAAGTCGAATTTTTGGTTTAAATGCAGGGTATGAGTGACTGGATTGTGAATGAACATAATACAGTCATAGAAGAAAAATTGTATGTTTTTAAGTCTAACATTTCCTCTATGCTATAATTGCATTCAAATGAAATTTAATTCAAGAACTTAAAGGATGATGAACGTGTTAGAGGAATCTTTAGTTAGTGGTGTCACGGATAATGATTTACTAAATATACGTCATATACATATCAGAATATTCGATATAATCTGAAGATAAGTGTTAAGCTTCAAGGATTTTATTACTCTGTTCAAATGGAAACCTATCGTGACTAATGAATCACTATACGACACATCGTAAAAAGTTTGGCTGAGGTCTCTTATGAGAGATGTCGATTCTTCATGTATAAAGTTGTCCCACCTAATGAATATGTAAAGAGTTTTGAAATATAGTCGACTGAGAAGAAATATTGACTAATGCAGAGACCAAACGCTCCCAAATACAATATAGCGAGTCTATACTCAATAGGAATCGAATGAAATGCGGCATTGTATGCAAATTCTTTGAGCATGCACAAAAAAGGGCCTGAAATCTGCATACCGTTTTACGTTGGTCAGAAGGTCACTTGACCGGGTGTGGGGAGGGTCTATATCTCTCCCTAACTTAGTAAGGCCCAGTTCTGCGAGTGAGATTCAATAGGCATTTGTACGTTGATTGTAGTTCTTGCGCATTTGGTTTGTGATAGTGGGCATTAATTCAAGTAAGCCAAAGATGTGAATGTTAACTAGTCTCAAACAAGCTACTACAGGGTGGCCAGAGAACCTCGAAAACTTGAAAACCGCGGGGGAAAAAAGGAATTTGAAAAAGCCGGGGAAAACCGAGAAAAAACAACTAGAATTTGATTTCGAACCAGCAGCTCGCGCGTACACGACATATTCGCGCATAAGCGACTCGCCGTGGATCCAATCGCCGAGTTTTCGATATTCGATCAGTGTCATATTCCTTTGATGACAGCGACAGTTACATCCCTCACGTATCATCTTGCTGTTCTACCAGTCCGACCAAAATGCCTGGGACGAGGTTCGAAAAAGTAAAACATTTGTAATAGGCCTACTTCAAACTATACGTTGAAATAAAATTACAGTAAATCACGCGATAGTTCCCTACGGAGGTAAAGCATGTTTAGAAAGCGGAAATAAACTTTTTAAAAAATAAAATATTCCTTCTGCAAGATAATTTCGAAAGGCGGGACGTGACTCGGCACTTGGAATTTTTCTACTGCGGATGCCCGGGCCGCCAATGACAGGGTATGGTCCAATCGTCATTCTCACGGTTTTCTCACGTCTTTATGGCTTACTCTTTGTCTCTCGCTGCAAACATCATAAGCGAATTGACATTCTATTAATACATTTACCATATTAATAGAAACAACAAAAATTGCAATACAGTACTTCTATTAGACAGAAGA
This sequence comes from Acheta domesticus, assembly GCA_031308135.1. Classification (NCBI taxonomy): domain Eukaryota; kingdom Metazoa; phylum Arthropoda; class Insecta; order Orthoptera; family Gryllidae; genus Acheta; species Acheta domesticus. The sequence goes on along the minus strand of JAHLJT010009436.1, from coordinate 147,252,390 downwards.
TTTATGATTAATTTTGATTATCGTGAAATTCTTATTATAAGCTAAAATAAATTCGGAAGGACACAGAAGTTCAATCAGAACTTTTATTATTGTTGGTTGCTAGCAGCGTTAATGTAATCGCAGTTTTACGTATGTTTCGCTTGTAGAAAGCGCAAAAACGTTTTTTCTGAAGATACATTTTTTGCTAATGGTGACAAAACTGATGGAATTGACTGTAGGATTCTCGTCTTGCAAAGACTCTCCAATGTGCAGCTTCACAATTTGATATAAACATAAGCGAAAACTTTAAATTTTGAGTAACTGGACATCTTTTAAAATTGCTGTTGTAGATAATCGATAATATATATTCGTGCACTCCCGAGTGAAGTGGGAGCGAGTAACATGTGGTTTATGTAACGAATTTAAAGAAATTTGTACACAGTGAGCAAAACGGAACTTGGAAATTTATGATCTCAATCCTGGTAAACAAAACAAAAAATGACCGGATTGAATTTCAAAAAGCAGGCTCACTGGGCACCGTCTTTAGACTTAAAGTTTGCTACGTTTTAGTAGACATTTCACTGAAGGGAAATGAGAGAATGAGACGTAAGCGGTAGAAGACAAAGAGAAAAGAAATAGCGAATATTGAGAAGAAAGGATTGAGAGGGACAAGAAGTGGAAGTGAGTGAAAATAAATAGATTAAGAGGATAAGAAGAGGAAAAGAGTGACTTTGTGGAATTGAGGGAGCATGGTAGAAAATGATAATAGAAACATCCTTAGTCTATGATAGAAGTACTCGTTAATTACGAGCAACAGCCGTTCGTTGGGGGGGGGGGTGTTACGGCAATCCGTCTAATGGCAAACCTTTTGCTTTGTGGAGAAACCGTTCCTTGGACAGCTGCTTCCGCTGAGGGCATGTTTGTCGCGTGCCGCAATTTACGACAGCGTTGCTGGTCGCCCGCCCGCCCGCCCAGCCGCCGCGCCCGCCGCGTCGCTCGGCGCGTCTCGTTGCCCGCCCCGAAAGGCTGTGTGTCGGAGCGAATGCCAGCGGGGCCATTTGATGCCACGGACGTGCGCCTTTGAATGGTTGACCGCCCCTCGGAGCAACGCGCTCGCCTGTTGGGAAGTGTACACGTTGCTTCGGGCGGGCGCTCGTAAAGGTGGCCGGCGGACGTCGTCCGTCTTGCGAGTCGCCGCCAGCTGCACCTGCTGAGTCCAGTGGCGTGGCCGTCCACTGTCAGAAATGGCGTTAAATCTAATGTAGATTAATGTATTGTACATTAAACTTAATGTAATAGTGTACATTAAAAACCGCTAAATAATGTGTACATTAAATTTAAACCTTAAGTTAAAATCAATGTAGATTTAATGGAGAGCTTCTTGTGTTTGCCTCTCATAATTCAAATCGTTTATTCATAATCAGCAATCAGTCAAGACCATTTATTCCTTCCTTCCAGATATGGCCATAAATCTTTGACTCTTGGATCCTAATGTACATGTGTACATTAAATTTAATGTGCGTTCATGATAATTACTTTAATGTAATTTACATTAAAGTAAAACGGAAATTTCTGACAGTCGCCCAAGGCGGAGGAAACTTTCACCGCCCTTTTATTTAGATATTTCAATTTAAAACATACCTGATGGGACTTATCTATCCGTATTGTAATCTAATTTGCAGGTTTTATTATACAATATTGAACACTATTCTGTATATGATAGAAGTCATTCTCGCTGAATATTAGTCACTAACAATCCTAGCACAAAATAAAATACGGAGAATCCCTGCGACTCTATCTCAGTACAGTCGATGTTGCCAGTCGCTACAATGAGCATTGATGTCATTCTTACACATTCATTTAACGAAGTCGTCACAGAATAACTAGTGAAAGAATCCGTGGTCATTTCAATCTGTTCGAATTGTAGGTGCGACAAAAATATGAACTGAAATGGTTCAAATTTTTACAAAATATCATTATTTATTGTAAAAATTTTGCCGCCCCCTAAAAGTGCTGCCCAGTAGATGGGCCGCCACTGCCGCCCCATCTACACTACGCAACTGGCTGAGTCCCATCTAAGCGGTTGCGAAGGCTGTAGCCGCCCTTCAGGCAAACCACGGCCGCCGGAAACGGAAGCGGTAGCTACAATAAACGCAATGACGGAATGCACGAGTGCACGAAGCTTGTTATCAAGTGTACGCCGTTGCACAAAGCGGGAATGCTGTGAAGCAACAGCAATTATTTGGCGATTAATGTGGAATCCTTGGCGTTAGATAAGACGCACATGCGGAAGAGGAAATTATTCCTTCCCGCGATTTTGTGTTAACTCGCTGTTGGCGGCATTTCCTATCTACGTGGACGTGAATTTCCTTGACCGCATTTTGCTCCGTCCCTTTTCCATCATTTTATCTTTGTATCTGCTATTGTAATCTCGTAGAAATATTTTCACTGTCAATACTAATTACATCAATATTATAAGCTTGTTCTCCGGCGTCGTTTGATTCGGAGCATTTTTGAATGCTCACTTCTATTGGTTGTGTATATTACGGGAAGGCAAATACTGAGTGCCGCAACACAGTTACATACATCTATATCAGGGTTGTCCAAATGGCGGCCCACGGGCCGCATGCGGTCCTCTGCATCGTTTATTCTGTCCCGGGGAAAGTTACTAGTCGAAAGTAAAAGTACTCCCTTTCATTCAAATCGGGCGAGAACATTGTGCGCCGAGGGATCAATACCATATTTACTGTAAAAATAGATTAAGTTTAGTTTTAAGGAATTTAATTCTAGTAAATTCAGACATTCATACAAACCTATTGTGTTTCACTGCGTTATGCATGGTGCAGACTAATAGAACGGGTGATTTCATCCCCTACACGTTACAGAGCAGCCGGTCAATCTGCCGAGAACAACAATACGGCGAAGTCAGGTGAGGATCGCCCGAGTAATGAAAATATGGCCTCAACCATAGTAAAGGTTTTAATCGTGGCCCTAATGGCGATGCAAGTTGGACTACCCCTGCTCTATATTCTAATCAGCGCGCCACCGTCAGTCACCTTCGATACGATTTTTTTGCAAGCTCCCCGCTAAGCTCATCTTCTCATTCTGCGTGGACAACGTTCTGTAACAACTGCAATCACAAGTGTTGCGTTGGCAATTCAGGAACTGCTTTTATCATTTCATCATTTCATATTCGATCCCGGTGTTCATCCTCCAGAGTAGAATGTGCAAAGCGGTTACTAAAATATCTTAAAAGACCACATTAAAGGAAAGTATTTTTAAAAACGAGAAGAGAAATATTGACAAAATTAAATTGCGACTCAGAGCAAAAAGTAATGACTATTGAGTAAAACTTTGAGACACTTTACAAACATTTCTTTTAGGATAATTTTTTCCACCTCTTCCTGTTTATGCTTGTATGTTGTTACATGGTACTATAGAAAATGGGTGTTTCTCTACGAGTTGAACAGAAGTACTTTCAAGAGTGCGGGAAGAGCGTTCGTGAAATAGTAAAATATTTCCTGCTCTATTGGATGTGCCGCGCAGGTAAAACCGATATTACGCCATGTGTGCAAGTTCTGCGGTCGTTCGACCACTTATTCTAATTACATTATCTCTTCGATATTGCACCAATTATTCACCACGGCTATTTACCCTCATCGATTGCGGTGTTTTTCCGATTAACCTAAAACATCCGCGCTGCGAGGTAAAATACAGGCCGGAATAAGCCTTTCGGACGTTCATGCTATGTACAATACAATTTCATGTGTGATATATTTAGCTTCTGTATTGTTTTTTTTACACATCTATAAAACTACATTTGTCTTGCATGTATTCATAATTTACCATTAACTCAATGTACGAAAATACACGTGTTAATGACATATTAGGAACAAAGCCTTACTAGGAGACAATATGTACCAGGTTCATAGGGATAATCGATTCACAATTTGAAAACGTGATTTTTTATAGATCTTTAACTCTTATTAATTCAGTCATTTCAAATATAAATTTTAAAAGATTGCGAAACGACTGTTTTTCTTGCTGGTATAATTAAGACGATTTCTACATCGAAGATTTGGAAAAGAGCTGCAATTAGAAAAACACGCAAGGAACATGATAAAGGGGCTGTTCTTTTTCGGTCGAAGCGGGATTCGAATGGTGATGTTATTTCTCGATCTGAAAGTGTCTTTTTTGAAACTCCAACCTGTAAATCTTCAACTTCGCTTTTCTTCAACTTTGTATGAAATATATTTTATTATCACCTGATCTGATTGTCTATAATTAATGGAACCTTTCTTTATGGAAGTGTCTTTTTTGATAAAAGATAACGAAATAAACCAAGGCGACGGCTTCCGACACTCGTATTATTGTCTTTGGTCTGTGGCGGTGCTTCCTGGCCGCTGGAGCCCTGGAGCGTCGTTCCGTCTGGTACGCTCCTGGCGAGCTTCGCGCGCAATGGCATAGCGGTGCAGGCAGACATCGCGGCGGAATCGCTTTGACGTGATGCCAACTCTGCGCGCGAATTCTCAATTGCTTAACAACTTGAGCCCGGTTCGGACCCGTTATCCGCACGTACTCAATGTACTTTGGTTGCTCTACCTGCCGTAAGCTTATTGCGCGGAGAACCGCCTCAATGCGGACTCGGCGGCATTCGCCGGGCCGAGTGGCATTGGCCTTTGCGCAGTCGCTTCACGGCCGAAATCCGCAGACTCGGCGGTTTTGTAAAGGTGTCGCAGAGTCGGTCGAGCAGACGACCTCTTACATTCGATGTATACATCGGTTTTTTCTTTCTTGGCGCGTGAGCTTGTGTCATCAAAATGGAATATCTCACGGTATTTCGCGTCGTTCTCGGTTGTGCTGCTAGGACTCGCATGATCGCCAGCACTGCTCGATACAATCGCGATCATGCGACTCCTCGCGGCACAACCGAGAACGACGCGAAATATCACGAGGTATTCCATTTTGATGACACACTCCCACTCGCCAAGAAAGAAAAACCGAAGTGTAAGATTCAGAAGAAAATCGTGGCTGCGATCTCGCAAATGCTCTCAGGGTCCCTACCCGGAGAGGTGCCTAAGGGCATCGACTGATGTCACTGCAGAGCTCTGCCTTGGGGGTCCTAAGTTGGAGTCCCGACGGTGGCAGGATTTTCGACGCTAGTAACATAGCTAGGTCAAGTTCATTCGCCGTCTGGAGGAGAATTCTACCAGCCGCCTGTTCTGATCGGTAGATTTCCGTGGTTTCTCAGATCAATAACAGGCGATTGCCAGAGCAGTACTCTTACAAACGGCTCACGCACCACGCGCGATATTTCCTTCATTTTCCTATCCTCACCCCTTACTTACACTTACACTTAGATGCACTACGCTACCACACATGCCGGGACACGATCGGGAACTTAGATCTTGTCCACGCTGGGGCGGTGCCACGCCAGTCTGAGATAAATGGTTGGGACAACCTCGCTAGCCGGCGTGGAGGATGTCACCGGATATCACCATCGAGTGAAGAAAAATCACCGCCGCCTCTGGAGGAAAAACGCACTACACTTACGGGAATTGTGACCTTAGCAATTGGCGCTCCCGGAATGATCAATCAATGAAAAATCTCCCTTTCGTTTGCATTCGGTGAATCAAAGAAAGAAAAATAGTTTCTTGCGATTGCTTTCGGTTCGCGAGTAGTGATGGCTCTCCGGCAATGAGGTGTCATCCTATGAAAATTTGAGTTTTCGCTGGTTAGGGGCGATTGACAGGGAGGGTTATGACGGTGGCGCTGCTCGGTGGACTCATATGGTCCTCACCTATTGGAACGCATCTTTGACCCACTCTCGCGGCAGCGTTACCGCGCAATTTGCTGTCATAAACTTACTCGTAGCTTGCCAAAGTGCACGATTCCGCGTTTCTTCGACGACGTGGCTTTCAAAGTTAAATAAAATTCCACTCCACGCGCGACGAAATCCACTTCTCATGGGCGATTACATTACACTACGGAGAACATACTTATGCAAGTAGAAAACCCCACAATTGATAATGATCTACGGAATGGAATGTATTATCCGGAATATTGTATCGCAGAAATCAGCTTAGATTGTGATTTCTATATTCAGTGTATTGATCTTGTAGATTTTTTAATCTCGCTTTACAGTTTCTTCAGAGATTGAGGAAACTCCATATTGCTCCCTCGTATAGTCATTAGCACCGCTCCTCATGAAGTTGTAATCGGCGCCATTTCGCCGCAGGTGAGCCTTCATTTCCCGCGCTTCTCACAGTTCTTGATCTCAGTTCGCGCCGTCGTGAAAGTGGCAGGATATGGAGCCCTTTCCGCAGCCGCCTCCACGCAGTCACGTGAGGCTTCGCTTCACTGTGCTCCACCCTCCACCCCCTCCCCAGCCACCGCACATTACTTCTCCCCTTCCTGTCACCGATCTACAACGCCCCGCCCACTGAGCTCTCTTGTGTACAAGCCCATTCCACCACCTCTATCCTCCCTGTTCTACTCCACACCGTTCTGCTCCTCACCCACGTTAACCATGTCCTACCATTTCCGGTCACCACTCTGGCCCCAGTCCCGCTCCGTCCTTTCCCCGCCCTATCTCGCCTGCCCAGTTCGGCCGCGCTACTGCCTCCGCTCCATTCCGCCACCGCCACGCCCGCTCCCCAACCCCGCCTCGGCCCATCCCTTCCCACCCCCAGCGGACCGCCCCGCCCCGCTCGCTCGCAGACCGTAAACCAAGAGACTATCGCGCTGGCAGCCAGTTTTATCGCGACAGTTATCGACGGCGCGCGCGCGATATATGGGCGTGCGAGGAATATTTCCGAATTTTGTGGCCGCCCGGGGGCTCCGTGCGTCGCTCCATTAAAAGGCCCTGTCACGCGCGCCCCTGCCTCAGCCGGGGCCTCGCCTGGCGCCGACTCCGCATCGGCCCAACTATTATTATTTCTATTATTACTATTATTACTATTGCCATATTTGCCATACTTGCCATAATTGGCATAACTATAGTTGCCATACTTTTATTGCTCTTGACAAGGCACGTACTAAATATGCGAAACGTAGAGCTATCAATAAATGTGTATATAAAAAAGTTTAATTCCTGGAATCATCTTAGATTGATCTTTATGGTCAATACATATTTAATCGTATCATCTACGTATCTACTCATGTACCAGGATCAACAGGAATAACCTACAACAATTTCAATATTATTACTATTTTTACCATTATTACCTATTATATTACTATTACCTGTCACCATCACCATCATCAGTGGCGTATCGGCCATTACTGACCATGCTACACGATTAACGTGTATAATTTTTTAGGATCAGTTTTTTTCCAGCTGTATCCCTCAGTACGATAAGGTTGTTACGTCTTTAAGTGTGAATTACGAGCTGATGTGATGATGAGGGGTGAAGGGACAATCAAAAATACGACCATGGCTACGCAGGACTCGAACTTGCAGCCTCCGCGGTGCAGACTGCGGCTGCCGCAACCGCCTGCGCCACGAGGCTGGCAATATTCTTATTCTTCTTTTTCTTGTTGTTGTTGTTTTTGATATTGAATAGGTAGAACGTTGGATGTAAGTCGGGAATATGTAGGATCAATCTTTATAGACACCAGGAATTAATATTTCTTGCTAATTATTTGTTGCTGAATTTTCATGATGAAACGATTAGTTTAATAATCAACGTTTTGTGATTTAATGATTTAAATGATCAAAGTTTTATGATTAAATGATTAGCTAGAAATATTCATTTCTGGTGTCTATGAAAAATGATCTCACATGGTCCCGACTTATATCCTTCATTAAAAAAAGGATCAATAGGGAAAAACACAAATACTATATACAATTAATTTGCCTTATTAATAGCGTATTGATCTTAAGTTTTTTATTGGCATCTCCAAGTGCAGGGGCTAGAAGCAGAAGAAATCATAGGAATATCGTCCCGACATTGAAGTACACGAGGTTTTTGTCCTATCATATCGGCCTTTTGTTTCTTCGCGTTACCAAAATTTCCTATCTTAAACCTTGAATATATCATTGTATTGTCTCTCGTGGTAAGACTTTCGTTTTGCATGACAATGACTCGTAACACTATTTTTGAGAGGAGTGATTTATATTTCAAGCCACATGTTCATGCGGTTCTGTGCGTTCGAGGTCATGCATATCCCCTTGTTAGTTGAGACAACAGAGAGTATCCCGATAAGAAAACAGGATGCGAATAACACTCTAAATGTTTGTTCATTACTAGTGATTTCAGCTTCAATAAAACATGTTGGTTTTAATATATTTTTTATTTTAAATAATTTATTTTTATGAAATGTTAAAATATAATTATGCTTATTATTGCTCGTATGTACATGAGCTCAGAATATTTTCATATAAAAACAAGGATTCAAGTATTTCAATATCAAATTACCATTAATCTGAATGTGTGTAGTGTCATATGAAATGTAAAAATTTAGTTTATGGCGTGCTGGTTTGCACCTTTTCGGTTTCGTTTCATGAATTTTGTTTCACATCAGCACTGATAATTCAGTCTAAACCTATTGAAAATATTTTGCAGTACCTCGAGGCACGTATTGCCGTTTGAAACTAACGTTCAATAATTAGACTCGGAAAACGAAGCATATTTATATTTCTGTATCGCTTCGTTACCACCGGTGTTGCAACAACAGTTCCGGAACACGTTGGCAGTTTTTTCTCTCCGCTCCGGGAGCAAAATTGCTCACAACGAATGCTCATTCGTAAATTAAATTATTTTGTTTCCGTAATCCGACCTGTTTATTTAACTACAGCGCTAGTGCAGAGTGGAAGAGCAGCCTAATTACGGAAATTCAGAACGTAATCCGTTAATTACGTTTCAAGCGCGCGCGGCGCCCTCGGTGTTAACTGGGAGGCCCCTTCGCCCTTCATTCTCCATATTACGCCCTCCACCCTTCGCCCTTCATACTCCACAAACGTCCTTCCGCCTTCCACCCGCCACTGTGTCCTTTGTCATTCACCCTCAGCCCTACGCTCTCCACCCTTTGCCCTTCATGCTCCTTTTCCTCCCTCCATCTCCACCTGTCGTCCTCCATCCTTCATATTCCTTCTTCCACAGAGTACTTTGGCATTTACTCTTAGCCCTACGCCGTCCACCATTTGCCAACTGCCCCCCGTGCTCCTTTTCCAGCCTGCAACTCCTCCCCTACCCTCCACCCCTCCTCCAAACTCATCCTTCCACCTTCCTACCCTTCATGTTCAGCCCTACGTCTTCCACTGGTAGTCAGCCGCCCTGAGTGTTCCTCTTCCACCCTCCGCCCTCCATCCTTCATACTCATCCTTCCACTGTGTCCTTTGCCCTTGATCGTCAGCCTTACGCCCTCCACTCTTAGCCACCTCTCCCCTTTAGCTCTCTAGTATCTCCGACTTACCGATTTCGTCCTGTCTGTACCCCTTTCTTTCTCTACCTAGATCTGTCACGCTTTATTACCCTTCCTCCCGCTCTGCACCGGGATATAGTAACATCCAAATTATGTTGATGAGAACGGATCCCCAACTGCAATTAAGATTATTACTTAGATAGTGTTCCGAGATTTCGTTGGTTTGCTTTGGATTCATTGAAATAATAGTACAGATAATACTTAGGAGTATTTCGAACTACGTCCACCCTCAAGTTGATCCATTACATTGTTGTTTCGCCTGTTATCCCACGCATGGAGACGCTCTAATGGTCTTCACTTCTTTCTACATCTCACTCTCTCCTGCCGGCAACTGTTCAGTTCTGCCTGCCCTCTCCTGACGACTCCACTTTAATCCGCGGCCCCGCGCTATCAATATCGTTCCCGTCACAGTCTCTTGCAGGCTCCGGCCGTCGCTTCCACAACACACCTTCCCTGCCGCCTCCGCTCCCCACTTTCCTCACCGCCACCACCGCTGGTGCTCCAATACTCGATGCCCCCGCTAATGAAGCGGGGGCATCGAGTATCAGCGGCGAATCCAGGGGGGAGCAGTGGGAGTCGTGCGCCCCCCAGAAGGCCGGGAATTGTTGTTACCTTCTTTTATTTGGCAAAATTGATAAAATATTTATTTATAATATAATTATATAATTAATTAAAAACAATATCGTATAGTCTCATTTATGCTCTACAAAAATTATATACAATATAATAACAAATGTTTGTTATTTAATAAAAAGTTTCTATGTGGACCCCCTCCAAAAAGATTGGCTGGATCCGCCCCTGGCCATCATTAGTCACGTCCCTCACGTCGCACCCACAACCTCCTTCCCACCGCTACCGCCACCCTGATGCCCTAACCCAGCACCTCATGCTACGGCCGTATCCACCAAGCCACGCCCCACCCGCCCTCCCCGCCCACCCCTACCCGCCCCCGTCGCACCCGCCCCGCCCCTGCCGCCTCGCCACCCCGAGGCCAGCTCCCCTCTCTCCATTGTTGCCGCCTCCAGGACTTCCGATGAGCCGCTGTGTCACTTTCGCTCACGCAGACCCATTCGGCAAGCCTAGCCTTCGCCTCCTGTTGCTTCTCCGCTTCCTCCATCTCCTCCTCCTCCGCCTCCACCTCCATCGCCGGTAGCGCATTGTCCCGAGGCAGCTGTTTCCATCACGGCGCTTATCTCGCGGCACCCGCTCGCCCGCCCAACAGCCCTGCGGCGATTTAATATACGCCGCCTTTCAATGGAGCGCTCGAGCGGCAGGGACAGGACGGGGCGGGTTGGGCTGGGGGAGGGGTGGGGTGGGGGAGTAAGTTTCGGCGCGCCCGACGGTGGCGGCGGGGGGCGGGATCGGAGTCGACGGCGGCCAAAGCGGGCGCCCATGGCTGCGGGGCCGAAGAGGGTAAGACTGGCGAGGCAGTGGGGCAGGAAAATGGGCGTGGCTGGGGGAGCGGGAGGCGGGAGGAGGGGCGGGTGCTGCGGGAGCGGGATCGGGAGCGAGTGGTGCAGGGGCGGGAGAGGGATCTGGGGAGGGCGCTTCAGGGGCAGGAACTGGCTCATGACCAGGAGAATGAGCGGAGGCGGGAGCGGCGGCAGGAGCAGGGGCGAGAGCATGAATGGGGGCGGGCGCTGCAGGAGCGGGTCGGGTGCTGCGGGAGCGGGTGCAGGTGGGAGCAGGGGCGGGAGCGAGAGCAGGGGCGGGAGCGGCAGCAGGGGCGGGAGCTGGAGCAGGGGTGGGTGCGAGAGCAGGGGTTGGACTGGCGGCGGAAGCCGAAACAGCAGTGGTGGCGGGCGGGGGCGGGAGCTGGAGCGGGGTCGGGAGAGGGGGCGGGCGCAACGGGGCCGGGGCGGGCACTACAAGGCGGGGGCGGGCGCTGCCGGGGCGGCTATGGTAGCCGGGGCGAGGGTTGGCGCTGCGAGAGCGGTGGTGGGAAAGGGGGCGGGGGCTGCAGGGGCGGGGTGGGCTTATGGGGCGAGCGCTGGGCGGGCCGCGCTGGAGCTGCGGGGGCGGCGAGGGCGCGCGTGGTGGCGGCAAAAAGGCGCCGCTTTTCGCGCCATCGATCTGCGGGTGCCGCGCCGCGCGCCGCCGTCTGGTCGCCTGCGCCTCCCGCCGCCCGCACCTCCGCCCCGCCCCCTTCTCCGCCCACCAGCGTCGCCTGGTGCCCGACTCTCGAGCACTCGGGTTCATGTATTTCGCGTTATTGTGATTCGCGCGGCTTCGGAGATGGTCTGGATTGATGTCTCTCCGATATTGGAGGTCTTATTTGCAGCCGCACTGCTTTCGGATTTCTAGGAATTGAGTATGGAGGTAGTATTTGGCGTTAGCAACACTACTAAGTGCCTGCCATTTTTCACATTTATTTCCCAGACCTAATCGAAGACTTCAGTTACCACATACAAGCGGAGGTTAAATGTAATTTTCTGTATCTCAAAAGTAAAATAACAATCAATGAAACAGTGATTTATTTTATTTCGATATTTTTAATATAGGGTGCCTAATATATCGTTATAAAATATCTTCATCTCTAAACCTACCGAAATGGTCGATGCTAAATCAAATAATCGAAACTCATTTAATAATTTCCTAAACATAAAATCTAAATATGTACCTGAATCCGTTTAAAACAGTTTCAATAATGAGAGCGAAAGTGAAACAAGTCATTATTTCATTAATTACACTGCTGAAGCCGGAATTGAATGAAATGTTTTCGGTTCCACTTTCGATTTTTAATCATTTTGTGCAGCTTTCAATTTTCATAATTTTGTGCAACTTGTGAATCTTGGTTCACGACTGTAGAAGTTGTAGATCGCTGTAGTAGATGTCGGAGTTTTTAGATAGAAGATATTTCTTCTTTTCTTTATTTTGAATTATTGGACTTTTGACATCGACGCGAAATTGCCCAAAACGTCAATATATCGTAGTGTGCTTTAGCATTAGGGAATTTGTGCACGCCTTAGCGGGCAGCAATCGACTGCAATCTCGATCTTCTCCTGCGCAGATGCACGAAAGTGATGCGAAACTGGAACTGCGCATGCGCAAAATATCATTGGTGCTTTCGATTGATTTACAGTACGAGGGTGCACAAACTTCGTATTACCATAGATTTCGAAATTATGAAATACTGCAAATAATAGGCAAACTGTTTGGAACAGTTTAAAAAGCGCAGCCTGAACCGAAAGCGAGGACTTCGTAATCTAGAACTGAAACTGAAACATAAAACTAAGGTTGTCATTATCAGAAACTCGAAACGTTATTTTTACCAGTTTGAAAATTTCTCACTCCATTCGTTAACCACATATTTCCGCGCCATTCAATGCTCTTCCAGAACCTGCGAAATGCACCGCAGTGTGCAGATGTGTCGTATTTTTCCGAGGGCAGCAGTCGCTGCGCAAGAGCCCCACGTGGTGTTTCGGCGCAGCGCCATTAGCCTGCTTCCTTCCCCCTCCACTGCCGCCCCTCCGCGCTGCGTGGAATTACGCAAATCGCTTGACGGGGGAATAGGGGCGAATTGAATATGAATCTTTAGAATTCACTGCCCCCCCTCCCCTCCCACACTCGCTTTTCCTGGATTAATGGCTGAGAAAACTCATTTACCTTGTTGCGGAGACTCGTTTTCCGCGAGCGGGGGGCCTGGCACGAAATTTACTTGAAAATCGGAGGGCGGGAGAGGGCGGGTGGGTGTGTAATACGCTGGTGGTGCCTTTTGTAATGAGGGCGCCACTGCTGGCGCTCGCTGCGGAGGGGTGGGGGGGTGAAGGAGGTGAGATGCAAGGGAAAAGACTGCTTTGCCGACTGCCTCGTGCAGCCTTCTGCCAGACAGGTCAATTTAATTGCGTTCCCAAAATTTTGCTTTGAGAGCGCGTTTTAGAGTGGAAGAAAAATGTGTGAAGAAATTCTGTGGAGAAAATAACGTGGAAGGAACGTGTCAGGTATAAAAACTGTTAATGATAGAATGTATGGATGTAATGCGATGTACGATTTGTAAAAAATTAAAGTAGATGATGATTTGAATGTCTTTTTATAAGTTTTAAAGCTGTTATATTTAATCTGCGCTCTGTGAACGAAATGGAGGATTGAGATTTTAATTTAATTTTCAATGTATTTCCAACCTAACAATGTGATTGTTTTCTTCACTTAATATTTGCAAGTAAGTTAAGCGCAAATGAATTACTGAGGTACCTTTACTGTATCAAAAGAAATATTTGGGATTATACAAAAATTTGGCGCATGTATTTACTGATGACATATTATCTATTATGTTTTTTTTTATAGGCAAGCCGAGATATTTTTTACTTCGAATAGTACTTGCAAAGTGGTATATTTCCTTCATTGAATTTATTTTCAGTAAGAGAAATTTGTTTTTTCTTGTTTCAAACCCGAGTAATTTTCATTTCAACTTCAAGCACAAAACATTTGGCCAAGCCGTGTGTCCACGAAAGAGATTATACCCGTGTTTACTCGAGAGATATGGGCACAATTGCTCTTAACTCAACCGAAATTTTAGGAATTCATTTAGCTCGGACGTTGGCGTGGATCTAATGGAAAGCAAACTGCGGCGTGGCCTGCGAGCAACTGGCGGTGGCGTGCCTGAAGAGTGTCGCGGTAATGTAGGCTAGCGGACAAGTTCATACGCGGAGCTGAGCGGAGCGGAGTGCAATTTATTCTGCGCACACAGGCCCCGCGCCTCCATCATTCATCGCCAGAGGGCGGACGCTTGTTTTCCTGCAGGGCCCTGCGCCTGCGCTGTCGCGAGCAGCCCTTCACGCCCGCCTCCATCCCACCCCCAACTCACACACACACACACAACACACGCGCGCACGCACATGCACACGCATATATACTGCAAGGGTCTGTCCTTTTCTTGCTCGCCTCTCGACCGGCCTTCTTATCACGCCTCTAGCCCCGCCCCCTTCCTTCCGGGTCAATCCATTTTAAGTGGTTCAGAATTTAATAAATTGGTCGCTGGGCCATTTCGAAAAAAATCGTAATTTGTACATTAATTTCCTTATGTTTTGGCTGTTCAAATATCTTTTAACTTTTTTTTATTGTACATGGTTTATAAATGGCGACCATTTTTGTTTCACGCCGTTCGCCATTTTTCGCAGACATTTACACTTTTCTAAATTTCTCAGCTCTAGGCTGTTCTAGCATTCTAGAAAAAAAGTATTCGATTCACTGTACTCTGGCCTGCAAATCGAAATATTATTCACCTATTTTGTATGTTTTTATTTGGGAAATATTTGCAAACACATCCATGGTAGGCGAAAGAACGAAATTCGATTTTCAGAGAGTAATTTTTCAAAGAAGGAATAGAATCACATCCTTTCCTCTTCCCGTGCTCTTACCTGTCCCCATCCCTTTACTCCCAATCACCCACATGTTTTGCCGACGCATCACACCACGGCGATTGATTGATTAATTGATTTGTGATTCCGGACGCATCAACAGCTAATGTCATATGCCCCATAACGTCATACTAATTAGCATACCTCATAACTCCAGATTGGACAGTTTTGCAATGAAATAACACAGCTGGGAAGCAGAATTTTAGTTTCCTTTCTCGTTGAACTTATCAATAATGGGGAACTTAATAATTTAAGATGCTCGATTTGTTATTTATTTCTATTTATTACTTTTCTTTCATATTTATATTTTGTCATGAAGTAAACAGAAAATAGAGGAGGTAATATGGAGTTAGGATGTTTTCTAATTAGCATGGCGATAAGTGTAACACATATTTTCATCGCGGGTGGTCGCGGTGATCTTCCCCCTTTGGCTGGTGAGATCCGGCGCCGACCTACGTTGACTTGCGGGGATTTTTCCCAAACAGGTATCTCTCACCGACGAGACACGGCCCCAGCCGGGACAATCTGTTGACTAGCCTCACCACATGTGTGGTAATGTAGTGCGTGTAAATGTGTGTAAGGAGTGAAGATAGAACAAGGAAGAGGAAAGAAAAATCGCGCACGGTCCGTGACCCGTTTGTTACGGTACTGCTCCGGCATTCGCCTGGTGTTGATCGGAGAAACCTCGGAAAACTACCGTTCAGAGTAGCTTCCAGACTGTGGGTGAATACGACCTAGCTATGTTGCCAGTGTCGAAATTCCTGCCACCGTCGGGACTCGAACCCTAGTATATCCTGGTTCGAGGCGTTGCAGTGACATTAGTTGATGCCCTGAGTCACCTTTGCCGGTACACACTACGACGACCCAGCCACCTGAGGGTAAGTCGCGACAGCTCTCCTCGCCCGGCGCACCCCTCCGAGAGATCCACTGGCCTTACTTCGTCGGTCCTTTTACTTCTCACGCTGCCACCGCTGCCCTTCGCTGTTTTCAGCTCCCGAGCCGAGCGCCCCTCCTCCGGCTGGATCTCCGCTCCTCTTGTTTGTGCGTCGCCTCCTGCTGCGGCGCGTGGCGCCAGCGCGGCCACCCGCCGCACCCCGCCCCGCGCCACTTTCTCCTCTTTCATAAACTTTTGAGGGCGGGCTGCGCTGCCGCTCGAACTCTGGCATTTGCCGCGGCCCTCCTCTTCCCTCTCTCCGTCCGTCGCGGCGCGAGAATTTATTTCCCTCCGCGCATCCCTGGTCAGCGGCGCCCGCCGGCGCCGTGTCGCCTCTCGTCCCTCCTTAAAGGCGAGGAATGGCGAGTTGGCTGCGGAATTCAAGCGTTGGGCTCGACTGGCGGATTCAGTGGTGCACTTCCCCGCGATCAGCGAAGCCTGGCATCGTTAGTTTTCACATTTCCCTCTCTCTGTTCTATCGAATTTATTTCCTCTTATATCTTCTTATTATCTTCTGTTGTTTTTTCCTAGAGATATATTGGAGTTCTCATATTCCTATTATCTTCATACAATTTTAATAAATCTTTTATTCTGCCTCTCCCAACTTCGGAGATCTCCCACTTGGATCTATTGCTCTACCATTCTTCGTGTCTGGCTACGAATATTGGTTGTCACTGGTGTTTCTGAATTAGCGAATAGTCTCGAGACAGTCTCGTTTCTGTCACATCTGTTTTATAAACTTCCATCCCTGGCTTGAGCAATGTATCTCTGTTGTAATGAGTTGTATGGGAATTGACGAAAATTTAAGAATTAATGAAAAGAGTAATAAAATTATCATGCAAGATGCGATCACCATTGTTTTTTCCGTGTTGACCTAGCCCAGTGTCGTAATCCTGCTCAGTCATTGACCCGGGCGCCAGAAGAACGAGGTTACCAATATCAGCCGAACCGGTCTGGGTGACAGTGGGCTGCTCAAGGAAATTTAACGTCTCTGCTTGTTCGCAGGGATATTTTGTGCCTCCAGTTTCAAGTAGATTAATTATTGATGACAAAATTGCACAAATGGAACGTGTAGAGTTTTCACCAAACTTCACACGAAAAATGTTTTCAATTTTCTTCTCTGCATTTTCTTCCCCTTTCCTTTTTCCCACTGGAACCCCTTTTTTTAAAATAAATGCTATAAAACCAACAATGTAAAAATATTTTGATTTAAGTTGTATGCCATAAAATAGGAGGTTAAAGGAAAAATTGAAATAAAAGCGGCGATGAAGTGGTCGAGGAGAGAGGATCGGGAGGATGAGGATGGATGAGGATGAGGATGAGGAAGCGAGGCAGGGCGGACAGAATGTCGCGCGAGGAGAATCGCAAGCTTTCGCTGCTAAAAGCTTCGGACATCGGAAAAGCTGGAAGAAGTTGCACTTAATTCCAGGCGGGAGGCTCCCCGAACGCACGTGTCCGCGGTTTCAGGCGACCGACCACCCACCCACCACCCAGCCTCTCCCCTCTTCCTTCAACCCTCCGTCGCCCCTTTGCGTCACCAGAAGCACCGAGGAGCACCAGATGTACCAGGATATTCTCCGTGACTTTTCACCACAAGCACCGCATCCGCTGCAACCACAGTCAGTTCCACTTCTCTAAGGCCACCTCAACATAATCCCCATCACCCACCGTACGTGAAAGAAGGTTCTACACACACACTCACTCGCGCTCACTCGCCCACACACACACTCAGTCGCCCACACACACTCACTCGCGCTCACTCGCCCACACACACACTCAGTCGCCCACACACACTCAGTCGCCCACACACTCACACACACTCGTACGTACACACGCACTCACACTCGTACACCCACAAAATCACACTCAAACATACTCACACACACACTCGCACTCAAACATACACACACTCAGTTTCAATCACACACTCAAACACTCACAAACAAACTCACAAACATACTGCATACTCATACACTTCGCAACTCACTTCACAATAAAAGACACCCACCAAATTTACTCCTCATCTGTATACATCAGACATACCACATTCACATATCCACTAATCTGTTACTACCACAAACCATTACCACTACAATAATCTCAACTCCCGTAATCCTCGCAAATACCTCAACAACAGAATAATAGTTACCGCAGTTATCACAACCAACACAAGCCTCCGCACTACCACTCCCAACCATAACAGGAAACACCCAATCGCTGTAATTATCATTTCAATACTTTTAATCAACGCATCCACCACAAGAACTACCACCATCATATCATCTGTCCCCAGGACTAAAGAACAGCCACCACCCAGCACCACCTCCGAGCTGCGCAACGACGCGACGCCCAAACTCTGCGAGCTGTCGGCAAAGCTAACACCTCCACTTACTCAGTACAAAAAAGGGCTTGCGTCATAATTTTGGGCCAATTTTCAGATATCAAGAAAAATGTGGGTCTATTTTGGAAACCAAGATTTCAAAATGGGGATGGTAAAGCTAACATCCTCTCTGATTAAAAACTCAAAACTTTGTACTACCGTAGTGCACCGAAACAAGCTAATTTTGAGCTACAGTACTTTGCGAACCTTGACGAAATTTCGAATTGGGGTGGTTAACATTTTTTATTTATTTATTTGTCAAAAAACAGTAAAAACTGTATATGATGTGTGGGGAAAGAAATTTATTCTTGTAGTTGGGGGTGAGTCGAAATTTCGAAGTGTCTCACACTAGCACAAAATTCGCTTGTGAGTTATGAGCTTGGGTTTCACGAGTTTTGATCCGGTGAGGCACCTAAATTTTCCACCCCAACTTTAAAATTTTAATTTTGTGGTTTTAGGAGGTAGTCCAATTTGAGTGAAATTAGCCCAAAATAATGGCAAAAAAAATGTTTTAAGATTTGAGATAGTATGGGTGCTTGTTTTAACGTGGTCGGCGCCGAGAGGCCTGGAGCGGAGCGGAGGCCGCAGCCACTTTCGTAGAGATGAAAGTAGTGGCCTCTATTGAACAGCAGCGCGAGGTGGTCGGCACGCGATTAGATAACTGAGCTTTTTGCTCTCGTAAATTCCACTTGCGGTGAAAGGGCCTCCAAAGGATTAATCGCGCAGGTGGGTGTACTGCGAAGCTCTGGGCTCTCTGAACCGCCTCTGCAGATGGACAATTGCTTTTTCTGTGGCTGGAATGAGATGAACCTAAGAACGAAGCATGTCGGAGGTTTTGACTTGTGATAAAATTTGCAACATTTTAAGTAACAAAGGTATTAGCATCGAGCACTTTACTGTTTAGTCATATCTGTTCTTATGATAAACAAATGATGTATTGAATTTGTTTTGTATTTTTAGTAGTAGTATTATGTAAGAATATTATTAATCTCCGTATTGCACCAGTACAAACGTATAGAATAATTTTTGACTCAAAATATCTTTACGGAAAAACAACATAAAACGGTATGTTGCAATAATCAGACATTTTAAACACTTATCGTCTGGTCAAATCATCTGATTCTGCGATTGTGGATTATACGCGACACCATCTTGCGCAGCCACAGAGTGGTTTAGCAGACTGTTGCAAGGCCTTTCTCGAAGAAGAAAAATCCTTCAAGGTTGTAAGATGATCGTATAATCTTCATCAATATCAAATACCATATAAATTGATGCTTTGTACCAACATTCAAACAACCGCATCAATTCATACTTTTTTGACAGTCCCATATGTTAATGGAATTAATATTATATTTGCACGCCACACAATACCGTAAATAAAAGACATAACATCCACAACACCTAAGTGTGAATAAATTGTTGTGTCCGAATGTTGAAACAGAACTTCGTGAAATGTGTTATAAAAGTTTTCTTCAGTTTGGTTTTGAATGTTGCTTTTTTTCACATTTAGAACTTTCTCCGTCAAAAAGCTTGTGGCTTCGATCCTGATGTGTGTTCTATAAACATTTTGTAATTAGGTGATTTTGTTCTTTGTTGCAGGTGGGTGCATTGGAGATGCTGTGTGTGATGTGTCAGCGGTGAGTAAACATGTTGAGTAATGTAGAACATTCGGGCTTCTGTTTTCCCCGTCTCGCCTGCGCCGCGTTTGGATCCGAAGTACACAAGGTACCGTTGGGCGTGGGAAGGCAAAGGGAGTTACACAAACAAGGTTCCTGTGTTTGGAGGTTGGTGCGCGGCTCTCACAGGCGTACTCGCCGGCTTTTGTCTCTCGTCGGTGGGAGGGGTTCATTCATTTCGCTGCCTGCACGGCCGCTCATTCATCGGGTCGCCTCGACACCAAGCACCACGTTAGCGGCGCCGCGAGCGGCGGCAGAGTGGGAAGAGCGTCGCGGGCGCGGGGGCGCACCACGGGAGTAGAGAGAACACCTGCAACCCTGACTCCTTCTGTCCCCTTTTCTCTGTGTTATCCCTGTCTTTCGCTCTGTTTCTCTCTGTCTCCCTCTTTTTATTCCTGTTCCCCTCTCTCCCTTCCTCCTTCCTTCCCTCTCTGCCTCTCACTGTTTTCTTCTGTCTTCCTCTCTTTTGCTGGGTCCACCTGTCTTTTGCCATGTGCCTCTGCCTCTGCCTCCTCTTTCTCCTTGTTTTTTCTGTTCTCCCTCTGGTCTGCTTTGATCCTTTGCCTCCCTCTTTCTCTCTCCCTCTGTCCCTTTTTGTTCCGTTGCCATCCTCTATTCCTCTTCGCCTTCTAGTCAATCGCTCTGTTCCTCTCTCTCTTCCTCTCTTGGCAAGGACAGATTAGACGATGCTCTCAACTGTATCTCTTAATTAAGTAGTCTCTCTAATTGATTTTACATCAATAACTGTTGCAGGTTTTCTTTTTGAACAAAGTATCTCTCTAAATATATAATTTAAATACGATTTGAGTGGGTAGAGGTGAAAATTCCGTTGGGATGGTCGACGACCTAGTACTTACATAGTGATGCCTATCAAGATTGGAAGTAAGCCCTTCATTAGTCATCGTGGAGTGCTCTCCTAAACTCTCACTTCTTTAATACGTATGCGTATTGAAACCAACATTTTGCGTTTTGTTTCAATTCGGCTCCAACGCGAAAGTTACATTTACGGTAAAACCCCTCAGGATTCTCGCACCAGCTCATTATCATTTGTAATTTCTTGCGTGCTCCGTGGTGGGGGCGGGGCGGGGCGGGGGCCCGATGGGTCAAGCCGCTGGGCCGTGACCGGCGCCGGCGAGTCGCCGCCGCCGCCGCCGCCGCCAATAAAGGCGCCCGCCGCCGCCGGGGGCGGAGGGGCGTTGCGGGGGCGTGTCGGCATCCGGCGGCGGCGCCGGACGCGCGCGCGCGCATACAAAGGACGGGCGGGGCGGTGCGGGGCGGACCGCCCACCGCGACGGCCGCTCCGCACAGATTCCTTGGCGAGGCGCGAACGCCCCGGCCCGGACACCCTTCAACACGTTTTCGGCCAATTTAGCATTCGCAAACGGCGGGGATTGCCTGACCAAGGGTATGCTTGAGGAATAATGTCAGAACATTGTGTTATTGTAGTAGAACTCCGACACTTGTTATTCTGTTATCTGGAATTTTACTATTCTCTTTCGCTTTGCTACGAATTCAAAATTCTATGTCTCTTCACGTCATAGCATATTATATGCGCTCGTTTTTTGAGCTCGGAATACCTTCCCCTGCCCTATAACAACATACTTGAAGTGTTAGTAAAATATATGAATGTGCGTTTGTGAAAATATCTGATAACAAGGAATTTTCGCTTTCTTGTAATAGAACTTATATTTCCAGCTAAAAGCCAGCTTCGAATTTGAAACTACTGCCATCAAAATAACCCTCGTCCCCACTCCTCTCGTATCTAGCGAAATGAGAGCTCAACATACCGTGTGTGAATTATAGCTAGCTTTCGTTTCCCTTTCACATTTGAGATATCGTGGTTTGATTGTAAACTCGTAGAGTAATATTGATTACATTGCGCGTCTGAACTGACATAATGCTTTTAGAAATCGAAGCATTGCTGTCGAGTTGGTTAGAGTGATTTAAAGGTTTTAATGATTAATCAGTGTCAACAAAAGTGGCAGACGTTGTAAGTGCGGAAAGGAATGACCAGCAAAAATTAATCATATCACTTGCAATGTCAGTGTATTTTATATCAAATCTAAGTTGATGCAGATGACTCAATAATCTCATATGTTGGAGTGGATAAGAATCGAATGGCTTGGTGAATCGATGGAACATTATTGCATCGATATATGTTTAACGTGCGTACGTAATGAATAAGTGGGAAGTTTGGGAGAGTGCTCTACGGTGACTGATGAAGGGCTATTACTCGGAAACATGTATATGGGAAAGTGTTAGTGAAAGATTAAGCCACAATAATACACAATAAAAACTGAGGAAAAATTCCAAACTTACTCCCTCGAAACGCGAAGAATATACCGAAAGAGCACCCCATAGGGGCATTAGTTTTCAGAAATGTCAGTTCACAAGATTAATTATTGCCCACCCGCTAGTGCTGCAAAAACTTAAAATTATATTGAGCAGCGGCGATGGAAAATTCTAAACCACAGCGCAAATAAAGTCAACTCTTGTCACAGATGGTAAGGAAAGGAAAATGGAAATACTTGGAAAGAAAGCATGCTGAAGGACCAGCGTTCATGCGAGCAGGTGCAGTCGGAACACACTATGGGGCTTATGACTGGGGATCTGAAAGCGAGGCAGCGGTTGCTTCTAGTCCAGAAGCAGTCGAATATTAACTGCGCTGGGCTATAGACAATGAAGGGCAGGCGATACATAAGCGCGCCCGTCAGATTGCGAACGATTACATCGATTGCGCGTTGCTCTCTACTCCGCTGACGTTCCCGAGCGGAGCGAAGCGGCGGCGCGGAGCGAGCGGCCCAATCGACTGGCGGGGCGGCTGCGCTGCGCTGCGCTTGAATGGCCGCGGGGCGTGCAGTTATGCGTTTGGCGTCGTGTGTATGCTGCGGCCGTGACCTGCAGTGGACGCCCAACGCGTGGGCAGCACCCACGTCCCGCCCCGTCCCGCCCCGTCCCGCCCCGCCCCGCCCCGCCCCGCCCCGCCCCACCCACCCCTCGCCCGTCTCACCCAGCCCCGCCCCTCCCCTCCCCGCCCCCTCCCTTGCCCGTCTCACCCAGCCCCGCCCCGCCCCTTGCCCGTCTCACCCAGCCCCGCCCCGCCCCTCGCCCGTCTCACCCAGCTCCGCCTCGCCCCTCCCCCCGTCCCACCCAGCCCCGCCCCCTCTTTTCGACTTCCTTCGCCACCTCCGCGCGCGCCGTTTCCTTGTTGGTAAGCAGGACGGGGACGCGTATACGCCCGCCCACCTACCCGAACCGCATCGCTCTGCGGGCACACACTGCGAAATCACCGTGTTGAGCAAAATGATTTTTTTAAATAAATATAAAATAAATTTAAGTAAGTTTAAAATAAATTTTAAAAGTTCAAAGAAATTAGAAGGCGAAGTAGGAGTTGGAGGTGCTGTCGCTAATACATCATTTCTGATCTGCTTTTCTAAAATGACTAGTTACGTAAATCATTTTTGTAAATTAATTTCTGTTTGATGTAAAAAGATTTTTCTTGCTTATCCAAGCACTTATTGTCTCAGAAACGAGATTTTCATGAAGTGAAATGAGATGTTCATGACTATCTTTCTTGTGACAAAAATAATTTCTTCATACACGACACAGTTCTGTATTTGCAATAAATTATCTCCATTATATTGTTAATTATACATATACAATCTTCTTTTTATCTAATCTTCCCCACACAACTGAGGCAATGGAATGTCTTATGTCATCAAATTGACCCATGCGCAGGTCACGTCTGAACAAAAGATTGACCCGTCCAGGACAGTCGCTTCAACTTCGATGCGGACCAACCACCGTTTGTTTTACATTGGCCTCTCCCTCCGACTTAACCACAGGTTTATAGCAGCTAAGCACGGTTTTAGATGAAGATTCGAACCGACCCAAGTCATATGTACACCCTGGCCAGGAATGTACAATGACTTAGCGATCACGGCTGAACCAACATCTGGCATTCAAGAATGAAAAATCGTGCTTATATGTTATGTATACTGTTATATAAACTGCATGGAGATAAAAATCTTTGCAACGTAGCCACACGTTGCTAAAACTAACGTTACATATATGTAACGCTAGGCAGAAATGGGAATTCCCCAAGCAACAATTGTTGAAAAAATTCCTCTATCGTAAGTAACATCGCAAATAATGTTTTATCTTCCATTCATCATCGGAGACACTTCGCTACCTGAAAAGTTTTAGACCACCAGTTGCCTTGGTCTTAATGGACCCGCTCGAGAAGGAGATGGAGTGTAAGAACGTTTTGGAAAACTTTAGAAATTTTAGAAGTGCATTCTCTTGTCTGAAATTTGAAAGCACTTCCGAGGAAGTTTGTTTCTAAAAGGAGCAAACCTTTTTCTCTTGGCTTTCCAAGAGGTATACATAGTTTATGGCAACTAAGTTCCTTCTCCCTATGACCTAGAGTGCTCGAAACAATTTTCAGGCCAGTAAATGTTTTTCAATAGCGAAGACAGCTTCCTGACATACATCGATATCCAGATGCTTAATTTATGATAAAATGAATATATTCTAAATTACCGAACTTTAATAATATTTAAAGCAGTGATACTTTATTAAATACAAGAATATCCGAATTTATAAATAAAACCCTTTACCAATTTAGAGGCTTAGACCATTACACCTAGTTTTCGCCTGACCACTTTAAAAAATTACACAACTAGTATTTTTAATAAAAGACATGGATCATGAGAAGCTGATGCGAGTTAAAACATTTGCAAGCGAGAAGACCTAACACCACGCGTAGCCTTGTGCTTATCTGCGAGAGACGTGCGGCCCCAGGTGTTTTCGTCAACTCACCCGCTACACCCGGCACAGGCAACCCCCCCCCCCCTCAATACTCGTGCGCCGCTGCGGTGCAACTCCTGCTGGAGAAGGCGGGTGGGTGGCAGTCAGCCAAAACCACTCGGTCAGGGTCCCTGACGCAGCTGACTTGCTCATAAGGCAAATAATAAATTACACTTACCTGCTTGAGAAATTGCATTTGGAAACAACATTTCGGGGTTATAAAAATAAGAGGTATTCCGCATTATCGATGTCCATAACTCAGAGAGCTTCCTGGAATATTTTTGTGAATTGCATAAGATTTTGTTTACTGGCATGTGTTTAAGAAACGTCACAGATCATTATAAAATTGCATGTGAAGTTAATACTAAAAATGATGTGATCAACCGAATTTGCTTTCCGTAAGATGCCGCAATTTTATGGGACACATCAATGAAACAATTTCCAAATACGTTATCCTTAAAATGAATAAATTTACATAGATTAAAAGCAGAAAAATAATGACGAACACCAATCAAATAAGAAGAAATGAACGAATGAATAACTGAGCGAGTCGTTGGGTCGGAGATTGAGTGATGAATGGTGAATAAATCAGCGAGTGTGAGTGAATGCGTCGGTATGTCGGTGATGACTGAGTGATGAATGAATGATGACTGAGTGAAAGAAACAGTGATGACTGAATGAATGAAAGAAAGAATGAGTGATGACTGAATGATGAAAGAAAGAATGAGTGATGAATGAATGATGAAAGAAAGATGAAAGAAGAATGAATGATGAATGAATGAAAGAATGAATGATGAAGAAAGAAAGAATGAATGAGTGAGTGAATGGAGATCGTTTAATCAGTAAGGGTTCTGGAACTTGGTGCGCGCGGTGCAGTAGCCTTGGCGGAGTGTTGGCAGAGTAGCGCAGCGGGCGCGCGGCGAGCGGCGCGCGCCAGGCAGCGGATAATCGCACTTGGCTCAACGAGCATTTTACGGGAAATTGAGCGGAGCCTTTCATTAGGGGTCGTCGTCCGCGCGACCGCCGCCTCCCTCCCCATTCCCCTTCCCCCGCCGCTTCCCCCTTCGCCCGAGGCCAAAGCCGATTAAGACGTTCCGACGCGTCCATGGCCCGCGCTTGCGCCTTGAGCGGCGACGATGAGCGCCACTGCAGTTGCAAGAGCAAGCAATGTCCAATTGTGAAGGTTTTGGGTATGTTCTAAGGGTGTTGAGGAACCCTGAAAATGAAAGTCAAGAAGGAAACATCATTAAATTCTGTAAAGCATTGACAGCGTAAACGTTGGAACGTGGACATTTGACAATGGCCACGAAAGATAGTATAAGGCAAGTCAAAAGCTGTATATAGACTTACGGACGTGAAGAGGAATGCAAACCTCCGTAAAGAACTTCTAATAGGATCCGAATATAGCCTAAAAGTTAAAATTAGATACCGAAATTCCTGGATTAATATTTTGGAAGGATGCAGGGCAAACTTCTGCCATAGAGAATTTTACAGTACCATTCTAAAGGACGATGAACTCGTGGGCGCTCCAGAAAGTGATCCGGGGACCAAGAAGCATAAGAGGCACTATCCGCATATCTGAAGGGGACGAACAAGAAGTGATAACGATCGACCAAAACAACAGCCTCAGTAAGTGGAGTAACTGTTATATTGAAAGTAAAAAGAACAAAACGTGATGTGCACACCTCAAACGAATGGAGCACACGGTCTTCCCAAAAGGGAAATAGGCAGAAAATATGCCAGAAGATAACGGATATTCTGAACCATCAAAACAAGATAAGATCATGAACTACGAATCTTGATAAAGTGGATGATGTTACCTTTCTCATTCATTTAAATATTATATTTAATATTCCTTAGTAATGTCAGAGACAAAACTGATACAAAGTAAATTGACTTGTAGAGAATCATTCTGCTCACATTCGACACTATCAGTCATTTTTAATAGCCTTACATTGGAGATTTAGTCAGTAGTTTATGTAGTTAATGCTGAATTTAGCATTATTTGAAATATGACTCGATTAATATATTTGTTTGAGGTGTGAATTTTTACACTCAAGTGAAAAAGAACGGGATTATTTTCTGCTATTGCAATATCAGAAAGAAATCATGTTGCTCCACGTCGCTACTAGAAGTTTACATAAACAATTCAAGTGACTTTAAATAACAGCTCGTAAATCTAATCAGATTTCTTTTTCTAGAGAATATATTACAATTACTGCATTAATTCTTGACTGAAATCGAAGGGGTTTTCAAGAATAAGTAGTGGATCACAAGTGGTCTTAGATGCAAACATGAGACGAATATGGTACGAAGAAAAATTAAAAGTAATTACTCACATAGAATGTGTTCATTAATCCTTTCACGGATGAGAGTTTATTAATGAGAAGAGTGATTATTTTACAGCGTTGCCTAATGTCGAAGAACCTGATATATATGACTCAGTTTTCAAGTATAAACCCAAACAAATGACTACTTATGTAGGGCTGCCTAAAATCTATAGCAGTATTGATAATCGCTCTTACACAAATTAAAATTTGTCATAATTACGGTGTTAAGTTGTCACGGGAAGCGATCGTCCTGTAACGCATGCTAATTCGAGGGGAGGGGGAGGGCGGGGCTAATGA
Organism: Acheta domesticus; assembly: GCA_031308135.1. Classification (NCBI taxonomy): domain Eukaryota; kingdom Metazoa; phylum Arthropoda; class Insecta; order Orthoptera; family Gryllidae; genus Acheta; species Acheta domesticus. Next base: position 147,225,202 of record JAHLJT010009436.1, on the reverse strand, counting down.
CGTCATCAGGTGCGTGGGGGTCGGCGCCTGTGGCGACACGGGGCGGCGGGGGAGGGTCAGGAGAGGTCGCAGATCGATCCCGGGCCCCCGGGGCCGATAACTCGCGAAGCCACTTCGACCGCAGGAGGTGTCGCCCCGCCCCCGATCGAGAGGAAGCCACCTCCGCCCCCGCCGCTTCATTCCCGGGGCGCCGCATTGCGCACAGGACGGGCGCGCTCAGCCGTACGGAACTGCACACACTATTCTAAGAAAATTGCATAAAGAAAAGTTCCATTTATTGTAGACAATCAGATGATGATTTCATATAATACATAAAATGAAGTTGAAGTTTGTACATAAAACAAGTTGAGTTTGTACAACGTTTCAGGGATTTGTTTGTCTCCATCATCAGGTACTTTTTGGCTAAAACCAAATTTATTACATAAAGATTGATTTCATTTCAATATTAATAAAAACATCGTGTAAGCAGAAAACAATATTAAATAATGGAAGATTACCTTATATTATAAAAATATTAGATATAAGTTTCGAGTTTAGTTCATGAAACGTAACAACAACAAACTAATAGAATTTTGAGGCCTGGGGTCAGGTAACCTTACGTAGGGAGGGGTCAATAATGGGAGAAAGTTCTTTTAAAATATTATTTAATTTTGCGTAATATATTATGGTATGAATGGGTGAGGTTGTTACATTCTACCATCTATTCTAAGAAAAACTAGCGGTGCTAAAACAGCACGTACTTCCTCGCCTTATTTTCACGCAAAAGTACGCGAAAAGTACTCAAATTTTCGAAAAACGTGTACATGGCCTTATTTGAAAATCTGAATTTAAGGAACAGATTTCATTAAGGGGAAAAACATCTATCTTTAACGTTCTAATTGTAGGAAGTCTCTGAAAAAATCTTGAACTTTTGCAAAAAATTTCGAAAAATTAGGGTTTTCTACGAACATGACATCCGCACCATTGCCATAAACATCTTTCACACTATCCAACAACAAAATTTAGTAAAAAACGTTCGAGTCTTTGTTTTGAAAATTGTAAAAATGTCCTTGGGTATATGTGTTAAGTACCGCCTAAAATTAAAATATCGGTTTCAAATTCAAAGGGCCATGGCATCGGCTAGGTCTATTGGGGACTACCAGTTTTGGGAAAAATTAGCCGAATGGTTTAGCCACTAGCGTTGTTCACAAACGGATGGACGTTTTGCCGTCATTCGATTTTTAGGTATCAAGGACTACAAAACATGCATTCAGGCTACACCAAGTGTTAGAAGGATTTTTTTCTAAATTTAGCAACTGGATTCATCTACTTTTACGTTACCAGGGCCCTGTAATAAAGAGGTTTTTTATGCCGAAAATTCGCCGTTTTTTCGCGCAGCATTACATAACTATCTCTCTGCTGTGTAAGCGGGGAGCAAGGAAGTAAAAATGTATGTAACTCATGAGACTTAGAATATAGTTGAAATGAACGTGTTTGGATGAAATCAGTCAAAATTTGTTCCTAACATCACTTTTAAAATCCATCGATGTAAATACGAAGTGTTGAAAAAAACATTGAATAAAGTTAATAAAGAGCCATTCGATTGTGAGGACGCCACACACTAATGGATAAGTCGAAGTAATTCGAACCGAGCAGATCTCGAATTCTAAAAAAATATTTAGATAATCCGTTCTTCATTTCGAAAAGCAAAATTTAAATTATGGAACACGATATAAATAATCACATTTGCCGCACTCGGAAAGGGAGCAAATTCCGAGAAGACAGTATCAAACTACAAACACAATTTTTGATGAGGGAATCCAATAGTTATCTAATTTGGGGCAATCCCGATATTCTTAGAATCGGTGTTTACATCGTCCAGATGTAAACTCATGCTGGTTCTGTACTTCGGCAGAAACTAATTAATCCATTCCTGTGCTCCGATTTCCAGTGGATCATTTTGTGTTTTTTACTGATGGCTGTCTGGGCTGCCCCGGAGTCAGGGTTAACCGGGACTTCGATAATCACTAATATCTGTCCATTATTCTGTATTTTAAGATGCCTCCCTCGCCACCTCCCCTCCAATTGTAACACTTGTGTGTGATAAAAATTTATCACACTTTTAAGGATGTTAGACTCACTAAGTATTTAGGACATACTTCGATGGCAGTACATGCTACGCTTTTCTTTCGAAGGTAAAATCTACTTTGAAGATCAATCAGTACACATGATATTTCCAGAAATGCATATTCTCTGATTGCTCTGAAAGCGAGGTCCTGTCAATTTTATACACGTGTCTTAATAATGGGAACTGCAGTGTTCGAGTTGTAGTTTACTTAAAGTACCTCGCAAATGAGAAAACACACATTTGTTATTTTAAAAAATACTTCTTAATTGAAACTTATTTTAGCGTGGAAAACGCCAATGTAGAGCTATGGCATCTCTACGTCTTGTACATTTCTCTGCTCTGTAGGCTCCCATCAAACGTTAACTGACCTCCCCATCTATATTTCAGTATCTCGCTGTTCTCATCTTGAGGTCTCGGGGATAACACACTGTTAATCATGTTGTTATCTTGAATGTTGCATTCTCGACATACGACCAATTCACTTCTACTTAAAAATTGTCTTTGAACATCTGTCGCTCCTTTCTTTTCTAGAACATTCTCATTTTTAATTGTGTACTTCTACGAGTAATTCAGACCGATATGTTGCATCCAGAGGAGTAGTGACACCAAATCACTTGTGTAGTTAACACGGTTTAATTAGTTGTGTTCGCAATGTGGTTTGAGTGGTTTACTTTTAAAAATACCGAAATATCGTAGGGAGAAATTATTTATCAATTAATTTATTACAGAAAATTATTTATCTATTTTATGATTTCAATATTGCCTTTTTATTACGATTTTTCATGGGTACCGTATTCATATTGCTATCTAGACCTTGTTGGTTTCATACGTTTCTCTTGATAAATTCATAACCAACTGTATGAAAATTTGAATGCATTATATATAATCTGATATACGTTAATATCTGATTATGGGATCCAACTTTTTCTTTGTAACTTCGATCACTATCATTAGTGTTTTGCGGCACTGTTGACCGGTAAACAAGAGCCAAACATGAGTTGTGCCAACGCCTGATTTAATTTATCCGCAGACTAGAAATGGAACAGCAGCTCCGACATCGAATTGGTATGTAATACCCCGTGATCGCTAATGGTGATTGCAAAACCATTGACATTGATATGTATATCATATGCCGGGAGACAAGGCTACTGAGGGCTATTTTGTGAGCGAGTAACAGATGCATCACCGCACAGTGGTGGGAGTTGGTTATCGAACCGTAATGAGAACATCGATAAGAACATACATTCGGCTCTGTGTATCTGAATAAAATTTATATTAAATTTTGATCATGTAAATGATTGGAGGTTAATTTGACTGGTTCTCCATAGATTACTTCTGATTAATGGATTAGAGATGCACATCTCCAATGAGATAAGATAAATTTAAATAAAAGCACATTCTCATTAATTACTAGCTATGAGTTTTTGGTTTTGTTCTTGTTTTAAAAAATATAGAATCTGTGATCGTTATCTTATTTTTGTTGTTGCGGTTTGTTATCACAGAAATAACTGGAAATAACTCGTGAATGTTTTGTGATAAAAATATTGTAGTAAATTGAGCATAGAAGTTAAAATTTCATTCAGAAAACAATCTTTGGAGTGTTAGTGAATTATCCAGATAATCAGATTAGAGAATATCGGATGTTTCTCATTTGATGGCAATGAAGGCTTTCTGACAATAACACATTCTTCTACAATCACTTATACTAGACAAATTTACAAGGTACATGATCTCATTGTCTGTGACCATGAGAAAAAGTGCAAAATACACTAAATACTGTAAATATTTTTTAACTTAACTTTGGCGAGGAACATGAACAAAAAAAAGTTGTTGTTCCATAACGCAACATGTGAATAATAAATACATAATGGCGGTCGCCCTCTTCTTTGGTGATTACTATCGTAAATCGCATTGCTATCGTGGTGCAAGGATCTTGAAAATTCAGTCGGTCGCACAGTATGAGGAACCGTAGTATTCTTTCAGTTTTTTCGTACGCATTGGTAATTGGTAATATAAATATATGTTTAAAATATATTGACTTTGATACGTATGCACATCAGCGTTTATTTCGCTGATCTTTGCATAATAAACAACAGTAAATAATGATTTTAATATTAAAAAGTTCATTTCACTCCTAGAAAATGCTTACAATAGAATATCCTTATAATAGAATTCTACAATGGATAAATCTATTTACGTCTTCGGGACAATAATTGTCAACAATGAAAGAGGTATATTTCGTTTGAGCATGAATGCTCTGTTTTTGTGACAACAAAATAGCAACGATCTATTAGAAATGGTAAAGTAGAAAATAAAACCTTTGAAACGATTACTTAAATAATTATATTTTACGATATCTATGCAACATTTTATTTTTATAAAAAAACACACTACCGAGTGGAACGTAGGCTCTCGTACGTTCAAAATACGCGGGCCTTTCAATGACAATTCTTAGGCCAAAAATGGTGCCACCAATCAGAACGCGCGACACTTTTCATGGGTATTCGCCTAACTCTTCCTTGAGTGTCTGTCACTCACGCAACCCTCTGCTCGTCCTGCGGCGCCTTCAACGGCTTTGCTCCAGGGGGCGACAACCACTGATCTCCACGTAAAGAAATGGACTAACTAAGGTGTCTAACGTGCGCCAGGGTGAAGACCATTTGAACGCCAGCGCGATCATTTGCCTAAGGTCTGACTCCAAACAAGGGCTCCTCCACCGCTTCTAGCAGCTACTTCTTGCGAAGGAGAGAGAGCTAGGTGGCGGCAATTCATGAGGAGGAAGGGCCCTCCGGGTTCAAGGTTGCCGCCCTCCGCCCCCCCCCCCCGCACCTGTGCTGCCCGTAAGCGCGAGCGGCCGTGGAAATAGAACGCGCGTATTTTTAACCGCGGAACCGTCGCGCGGCGGACAAAAGCGGCAGGGCCCCGCCGCAGGTGCAGCGACCGGGTCACGGCGGGCGGCGAGGCCCTCAACTGCGAGCAACTCGCCAGCGCTTGCCTCGCCGAAAGTCCCAAACTCATTTTATTTCGGTTTAGGATCTCGTTCCGCCATGGTACGATTCAGTTAACAAACAGTTCCTGTGTGTGATTGGATTTTTATTTTCGTAAATTAGTGCCGATGTTTCGAACGCACTAGACCCTCATCAGGCAGGCATAGCATCTTACATCTACATGGCATCTTCTCAGGTTTTCTGAGGACCACTAAGGACTTAAATCATTATTTGAACCTCGTCAGGTCTACACGGCACAAAGAAGACAGAACCAACGGCCTTTCCTTACAATTTATTCTTAATTAAAAATTAGCGTTGAACTTGTGGGGCTGTTTGCATTTTCTTGTCTTCAGAAACGTTTAAAAATATGACCGAAACGGCAGCAATAAAAAAAGGAAAATAAGTAGTCCAATAAAGAAAGAACTGTATGCAAAATTTAATTTAGCATGTTATTGGAGAATTTGGATAACCACCACGTTTTCCGCAATATTATCTGTATCATCCCTTAACAATTCACAACTGTTCAGAACAGTGGTGTTCACCTGGAAGGCTGAAATACTTATCAGTCATATAGAAATGTATGGATATATTATGATTAAGGAAAATCGATAATAATTAATTTCAATGCAAAAATATGTTGGGGAAAATTATTTGCATGTTTTGAATCTATTTTTTAATGATCTCCTAATCACAATTAATTTTGTTTTCTCAAATCACTTTGAATATAGAGTTGCAAATTTAACTCAAACAATTTAAGATAATTATTAAATAATTAGTTAATCATTTAATTATCCTGACACAATGGCAAATTGTTGACGTTTAATCTGACGCAAATCTGATGCAAGGTGGAATCTCACGCTCTTAACGGGACCATCTTTATGTAGAACAGCCGCAATGGGAGTAAACACATTTAGGTTCTCGTAAAGCCTCGTTTTCGAATGCATTTTCAAAGTATATATTCTTTTTGTTGCGAAAACATGTAAAGAATATCCAGACAGATGTTCAAAAATTAAAGAAGTATCATTCAACAATTCGGGGGGAAAACTCAGCCTGCGGAGGTACAAACGAACATCATTGAATGTTTGAACTTCCCTTATTTCTTATTATTTTAATCCTGGGAGTAAATTGATAAATCTTTCGAAGACATTGCGATTCATTATTAACTTTGGTTGCTTTTTCTGTTCATTAATTTACTTTTGTAGCAATTACATAGTTCCAAAAATACGAAACTCTTGCGGTCACAAACGTTCTGACGAGTTACATGCACAAAGTCATTATTGTGTGGCAAAGAATCCATAATATTTGTTTGATTTGCAAACAAAATACAATAAATGTCTTGCGAAAAAATGTAGTTGGTTGCGTGATTGTATAAGGAGTTTACACAATTTTTGATATCTGGAAAAAATATTTAAAACGCATGAACTGCAATAATGCTTTTTAAATCATTAATTCGTATGAACAACAATTCTAATGATTGAAAACTTTCTAAGGAAGAAATAATGTTATTTCTATGGAATTCTAATAATTTGTTGAAAATGCTGAAATTGTGCTAATGACTGTCTTCTCTCCCTTACAATTGATTTTACTAGTGTGTTTGTTCCTCAAAAAATTTAGAAACGGTTAAAATATGCATTTTTGAAATTTAATATTGTTAAGTTCATGAGAAAAGTTTCGATGATTTTTCTAGGAAGTCCTCCAGTATTTTCTTTAAAAGACATATTTTGCTGAAGTATGGAAGATGAGCGTTTTTCTATGTTTGACATGCTCCCTGTTCGTGCTAAATGATGACGTGCTTGAGAAGAGAAGTGTTTTCCTTCTGAAAGAGTTTTGCCCCTGTACTTAAAAGTGGAAAATTCTATTTCTTGTGATTGTGTTAGCCATTAGTTCGAAGCGAATGGTATACGAAACACGAAAGTTAAATAGACAATTGTTGAATGGAGGGGGTGGGATCAGAGAGTCGGGTGTTAGCAGCGCAGCTGGGCGGTAATCTTGTGAATCGGCTTTTCCTAGTTTACGACGCTGCGACCCTACGATCCCTCCTTTCGCTATGCAACTGTTCGTCGGTGTCGTCGCTGCCACCGCGCCGCGGAGCCGCGAGCTGCAGCTTATTTTTACACGCCGCGGGGGACTGAAGCCCCGGCCCTGCCCTCCCAACCCCGCCCCGCCCCCGCCCCCCGCGCGCTCGCATTCTCAGCTGCTCCCATTCTTCTCCGCGAGTCTCTTCTTCCTCCGAATCCTCCTCTTCTGCACCAGCAGTCGTTGCAGAGCGCCCTGCAACCGCACTGCACCGTCTCTTAGCTCGCGGTGGAGCCACCCCGCTGGCTTGACGCGCCGAATCTACAAAAAGGAGACGATGTGGTGTGGTCTATAGTCCACATAACCACACGAAACTATAGTTCACTGCAGTATCATTTCAAAGAAATAAGAGATCATCAAGATGTGAAGGAAGATAAAGCTGGAAAGTGACAATGTGAGCGGATGGATCGGTTTAAATACAGTAATTATCTTAATTAAATTACTAGCCCTACTACCTTTGAAGTAAGTAGGGAAAGGATTATTTTAAACTGCCGTACCTTTTCAAAAATATAGCTGTTATCATACAGATAGTTTAATGTATGTATTTGGGGGGGGGGCTGAAATGAAGTGAAATAAACACAATTTGCTTCACCTTTTCGTGGGATTTTGCCACCTTTTCCCTCTCTTTTTAATGCTTCCGCTCCTTTTTTCTACTCATTTCTGCGTTTTTAAATGAGTGGTCAGAAAAAGTGTATTTTTTCTCTTCCTGAACAGCTTTTTAAAATCTCATTTAATCAGTATTAAACAATTTAAACAATATTAAATATTAAAAAACCTTTATGTAAATTATCAGTAATTTAAATTTCAGTAGTGTTGCTGCAACATTAGCCCTTTCCCGCTAGGTTTAAAGTACTTTCCCCAGACAAATCAGGGCATTTAAATGGGTGTGCAGAAATACTCTTGTGTGTGGAAATTTTGCCCTTGCCATCGTGCCGCCGTCAATACTAAACGAGCACTGGCACCGCGTGTGGATCTGGAGGAGAAAGGAGAGGGGGAGTCGGAAGTTGTCTGTGCCCGCAAGAGCACCAAGGTGCCCCCGCGGGCAAGTGTTCGTGCGGGAGCAGTTTGACGTGCCTGCGAAGTACGTTCTACTATGCAGGCAAAATAAATTGTCAACACTGGCATTTGTTCAACAGCTTTCTATCTACTACAGTGTTCGATAAAGTACTAAGAATCGCCTCTTAAGGTTTCTATAAAGAAGAAAAAAAATGGTGCAAAATGATAAGTATATTCTAGAAACTGAGTTCATGTATCTGGTTTAAACCTTAATGCAGGTGTTTCAACAGCACAATTTTTTGCATCTTTTTGCATGTATTTTTAGAATCTTTTCCCTCTCTTTTGCGGTCTTAATTTGCACCTTAAAATCCTTTCCCAAGTATTAAGATATTAGGACCAACTTCTGAATTTGGGAATTTGTATTACTGTTTTTAGTATATTTTATTACATAATAATAATAATTATTATTATTTCTCTTTGATACATTCACATGATGTACATTTACAAGTATACGGATTTATAAAATAAACGCACATTTAATTTACACTTACTGTAAACTATCCTAAATTCAGAGTTCTCTATTCTTACGAATTTCCGCCCAAAGCTTCTTGTTCGTAAAATTATTTTTTGTAATTATGGAGAGATTCTCCTTTAGAACTACTACTAAGAACATGTTGCAACAAAAGCCGATCAACTATTGAGAGACATTTTAAAAATTAGAATGAGGCAGTTAGTAAAAAGTGGTTACTAAGTAAAATCTACTTACGCGAGGGCTTTCGGAAGACGTCACAGTACTCAGAGCCAGTTCTTCATAGCATTCGTTTGGAGGGAACTTATATAATATTGTCATTGTGATTATTAGATTCAAGGGCTCCATTTTTCAGTTTAAAGTATTTCAAAACATCGTACTTTGACATTTGTACACGTTTTGTATCGAATAATAATGCCAGGAATTCGCAGATCTGCCTATTTTGAAAGTTTACTTTGTAAAGTAACATCTGTGTGAATTTTCGTCGGAAAATATTACTTTTCCACTCACTGAAACGTTACTCAAATCTGATTTTCCTGTCAAAATGCCTCCCAGTCAATGATGTACTCAACCTGCTGATAGAGCTGCAGGGGGCACTGAGTTAGAGAACAAATAATTTCTTGCTAAATATACCATTTTTGAAAACACTTTACACTGTGATCCAGTGTTGCGTAAACGACTCAATTACGTGCAGTTGGTTATGCGTTGTACATTCTCTGAAAGGAATAAACGCATTCTTATCGCTGCGAAAGTTACGCAAGTTACGTGCTGAAGGTCACCATTCGCGTTGCTAGAATGTATTAGATTTTTACTTCCTCGCTTCTGAGCAGAGAGAAAGTCATGTAATGCTGCGCGAAAAAACGGCGAGTATTCGGCAGAAAAATTCTTATTACAGGGCCCTGGTAACGAAAAAGTGGATAAATCCAGTTACTAAATTTAGAAAAGAAATCCTCTGACACGTGATGTAGCCAGAATCTGTGTGTTATGGGTCACTAGTTTTAACTCTCACAAAACAACTTTTATATATTTGTTATTTTTTCTGAAATCAAAAGTTAATAACGATTCGAGTGAGATTTTTTACAGCCTTGCAAGTGTATGATTCGATCACAGTTGTATTCTCTTATCAGGAATTTATACAAATATGAAAATTTAAGTAATTAAAAATATTTTTCATCTATTGCCTTAAATACAGTGAAACCCTTTAACCATTCATGAAATTTCTGGATGATGGTAAACAATAATTTTTGTGTGGTGCTTCAGTGATCACCGATCAAATTAGTTGTGAGGTTCTCCGGCAAGTTGATTGCTGCATTTGTCGCGCTTCCGTGCTTTTGTGAAGTTCGTTATTCGTACGAAAAATGCGTAGGATATTGCTACCGCGAAAGTTGGTATATTACTTTTTCTACGTAACTTGCGCGCTTTCATTAATTTTTTTCGAAAATAATTTTTAATTAAAAAATAACGAATCTCTCTCCTGCCTTATTACGCGCACTAGCGCACCGCTAGGTAGGGTTGCGCCAGGGGAGATGACCCGCCCCCCCCCTCATGGACCAGGCAGACGAGCTCCAACGGTGGTAGTATGACCGACTTCCAGGAATTATTTAGTCAGTCTTGACTGAATTATTATTGTTATTTTTCGTACGTCATTCTACCTCGCAACAACTGGATGCATGGTCGGCTGAGTTTAGCTCAGAGACAATATTGGATCTGTCTTTTTTTTTTTTATTTCTTCTCGTTCGACTTACTTGTCTTTCGAGGAGGTTAAATTATGCAGTACATAGTTTTTGACTTTTTGGGAATGGCCATCCATAAGCAGTGTTTTTTATTACTCGTAAGAACGTAAACATTGTGCTAAAGTAAATGAAGCAAGGTTGAAGACAGTTCCAGTTTGATCAGTTGACAGTTATGGGGGATTACGGTGGTTTTAATCGGTCTTTGGGATACCTGAATTTAATACGTGGGTATGCAGAATTGCGACCTACGCTGAAGATTTAAGGAGCATGCGGAAGTGTGAAAGTTTTGGTAAAAAGTTTGGGCTATTTGTGTTATGTGGTCGCTTAATGAAGGCACTTTTAATTCTCTGCGAGTCTGGGTGTTAGGAATGAACCACGGGGCATTTAAAGTTCTTCTTAAAATTATATTCTGAATGGCTGAAAATTTTCCAATATTGCTAGTCGCAGCATATCCCCAAACTTGCCTCCGTCTTCGAAGCGACTGACCGAGAAGTCCTCGGGTTCGAGCCCCGACGATGTTGGATATTCGACACACCTAAATAACTAGGTCGAATACAGTCGTTGCCTGGAGGAGATGTATTCTAAATGCGGGCTGCTCTAATCGGTAGTTTTCCGGGTTTCCTCCTAATAATAACAGGCGATTGTCGGAGCAGTACCCCCTAAGAAACGGGCCACGGACCGCGCGTGATCTATCTTTTCTCTTCCTTGTTTTATCCTCATCCACTGACTTGCACACACATGCACTTACATGCACTACACTACCACACATGCTAGGAGACCGGTCGGGAGTTTACAGCTTGTCCCGGCTGGGGAGGTGCCCCACTGGGGGAGGGGGCAAACGTCTCGAGGGGGAAATCTAAATCCTAAAATCTTAAGTCTAGGGGGATGCGACATCCTATCCAGCATGGGAAGAACACTTGTATTTTTCAACATATTTGTCATTTGGTGCGAGTAGTAAAAGGGGTTGACCTCAGTGCCACGCAGTAGCGGATGCAAAGGGGAGTCGCGGAGACCTTGACCTCCCCGCTTCAAGCCAAATTTCTTTTTTAATTTTACTCAGATTGTTCAAAATAATTACATACAGCTGTCAACTCATCCAAGGAAGAATTTTCATTATTAATTCACTCGTTATTTTTTTATTTCAAGGCAACAGTTAAAAGAATAATTCGTGTTAGAGGATTTTTTTATATATAGCAACAGGATTTATCCACATTTTCGTTACCAGAGCCCGGCTATAAGAGTTTTCTGGCGAAAATTCGGCGTTTTCTGGCGCACGATTACAAATTTCTCTTCTTACGAATTCGTAAGGCGAGAAAGTAAAAATGATGAACTTCCGTGGTGGTAGCCGATATTTTGTGGTAATCCATAATGGTAATTGGAGGTAAGGGATAATCGACGACAATTTTTAAGTATATAACATTTATTTATATAACATATGCCTAAAGTCACTTTCGGGATAAAAATTTCCCGTTTTCAATGGGTCTCTAGTATGAATTGTATTCTTATTTTTGCTTCTTCTTCATGTTGATCTCTCATTTTTCCGTTTGTTGCTAGAGACACTGGAGATGGGAAATGTTGATCCCGAAAGTGACTTTGGGCAGGTGTTATATTAATAAATATTAGATACTTAAAAATTGTCGTCGATTATCCCTTACCTCCAATTACCATTAAAAATGATTACTTCAAAAATGTGTATGAGGTTCCCGATTTGAAAATAGTTTCTGTAGACGACGCTGGTGCTCCCCCTCTAGGCTTCGTCGTGAGGTTCCAAAGATGTGCCTCGACACGCGAGAGTCGCTCCCCCCACGCGTCGCCTGGTGCAGTGGGCGATCGCCCTTGGTTCCTTGAACTTGCGCTTCGGCGCCCGCGGGCGCGCGCCGCCCCAGCACCACTCCGCCGCCGCCGCCAACGCCCCCGCTATTTATACTACTCGCGCAGTCGGCGGCGGGCGGCGCGGCGGTAGACTGCCCGCGCAGACAGCGACGGTGCCCGCGGGGCGGACGGGTCCACACGTCATCGTCGCTACGTCTCCAACCTTACCACTTCGAACTGTCTCCAACCAATGACCCTCCCACAACCTAACCATCCGATTATCCCTGACCACTCGATTCCTCTCTATTGCTCGCTCCCCTTCAACTCGGTGCCCCAACCATCCTAACCATCTAAGTGCTTCCTACCACCCGATCTCTTCCCTCATACTCCTGTCTACTCCAACTACTGTCAACCATCCCCAACCATATCACATGACCGACAACACCACCCAATTACCCACAACCACTCGACTCCAACTTTTACTCGTTCCTCTTTAACTTGCCATTCCGAACACTCAATTGCCCAACCAACTGACCGTTCCGTCACACGCAACACTTCAATCTCCATCTAATTATACTAAATTTTTGAGAAGTAATGGATCAACGCCAATTTGAAGACTAAATAAATATTAAGAATCACCAAAACTTGGATAATAGAAAAAAACAATTGTACCATAAAAAGAGATGGACTAAAAAAAATATTTTTCAGACAGTGATTCTCCTAACATTCAAAATATACTCACACTAACCTATACATAAGGATAACAAAGGTGCAAAAACAAAGAGCCACCTATTCTTTAACATCACATATACAAATCATTTCACAAACGTACGTTGTTGTTTGCAGAGCTGTTTCAAATTCGAATATTTTTGGAAACTTAAAAAATATTGATGTCATTCAAACTTCGAATTATCGACTAAGTACTTTTCTTACAAGTAGAAGTTGGAATTAATTAACCTTTGAGCATGAGGTCTTTTATTCTTTACTGTTAAAATTTATTGTTACCAAATATATACAGTAAAGAGTACAAATATTGCTAGCAATATACAAGTAAACGTATAAAACAGGGGACTGTCAGCTCTACAAACTATCCAGAAATATTTATCTTTTGAAAGAATTAGTTTTTAAAAGCAAGAGACCCACAGATGGGGTTTGATAAATTTATTTATCTTGATATTGTATCTACTCTGAATTGACGGGAATAGATGTGTTGGACAATGCTTCTATGCGTTTACGATAACGTGGATTGAGAACAAGACACGATTGTGTACCACAGCAAGATCCGAAGAACGGATAATCAGTGGCGGTTGGTCCGTAAATGTTGTAGTGCTGCAAAACACTAGCCATTCCTTTTAGGAAATAAAAAAATTAATCCTACTTTTCAAAATATCGGATTTTGTTTTAATTCACCGATCAAAACGCTGGTAGAGTGCCCAGCAATTGCGGCGATCGGCTTTCATTCTGTAGGAACGCAAAATGCCATTCATCCTCATTGACCAAGAAACACGGCATATTTCGAATAACAAATAGATTCGCCGTGCTCGTGGTTTAAGAAATAGATGTCTTTGCGAGCACTCTGTCCTTCAATGTATTAAGGATGTCTCATCCATATTAAAGATGAAAGAGCATTTTAATGTCATGTTTTCATTGGAATCCTTTAATTTCGGGAGGCTCACCGCACATTAGCGTCCCTCCTGGATGTACACAAGGAAGTATGTGTGCCCCAGCTCCCATGTCGGCGCTGGCTGCCGCGCCTCACTGCTGGGATCAAGGGCCTTTCACGATGGACCAACATCACGTGATGACATACACATGTATTAACGTGAACCTGAACGTGCCATTCACAATGTACGTGAACGTAAACAAGGCCACCCAGCGATAACGTGTTGATACAACAAATACTCGACATATTCTGTTCGTAATCGAAAGTATAAGTATAATGAACTACGTCTACACAAAGTTGATCAGTATATTCTTATAACATGAACGCGATGATTTTAGCGAGCGTAGAATGAAACGTTCGCTGAAAGTGATGATGATTAACAGAGTTGGGCAGTATCGAAAATACTTGTATTTAAAATACGTATTTTCGATACTTTTGTAAATTTGTATTTTGTATCGAAAATTCATATTTAAACATGTATTTTGTGTTTGTATCGAAAATACATTCTGATAGTATTTGTATTTTCAAAATACAAAAATATTTTTATTAATCCGTGACAAACATTCATTGAGCCAGTAAACGGAGAGGGTCCCGCCAGGTGGACGAGTGCAACCGGACTTCCGGTTCCTCCGATTACGTTTTTCCCCCCGTCAGTTCAACTGGTGATAACCGGAGGAGCGCTGTAATCACGGTGTAAGATTTCTTACACCGTGGCTGTAATCGCGAGCTCCGATTCAATTTCTCGGAGAGCAGGCTCCGCGTGCCAGAACGAGTGCTGCCCATGTGTGTGCCTCGTGGCCCTGTGGTTGTACGCAGTGATTAAAAACTTGTGCTTGCGGTGTTTTTAAGAGTTGATATTTCGTTATGGTATATTTAGGTAAAATTCTATTTTTTTCCTGGGTACATTGTACTAAATGAAGCTTTATATATACATTTTAGGTTTATTTGAACTGAAAACCCGTCAATTTTATAGCGCCTGAAGAGCCTATTTCAACATTTATGCCTATTTCTACGTTCAAAAACCTAAAATGAGACTAATTTACCTAATTTCTTTTGTCTATGGCTTCTTTTACCTTTTTTCTTCTGTGTCTCCACAACAGATAAGGATGATATTAATTTTATGTTACTTTTAACAACCTAAATTGCAGCTGCCTCCGTTTCTAAGATAAAGCGATTGAATTTCCCCGAAGCAAAGTGATCTTGACCGATAAGAAAACATTCATTTTTTCTTGAAAACTTGGGGAATGTATTAGTAATTTATTGTGAGGCAAAATACGGTAGGAATAATTATAACTATTAAACTTGTTCATAAATAGTATTTTCGAAAAATGTTCAATACTGATTCTACATAATATTGATTTATTGTCTTATTGTTCAGAAATATAATAAATGGTCAAAAAGTGAGTTTTCTTGTAAGTTTCGAGCTTTATTAGTGCCTATTCTACCATTTAAAAAGCCTAACAGATGCTGAAAAGAACCTATTTTAGGCACCTAAAATGTATATATTAAAACCTAAAAATCCGCGGTATTCATCAGATATCCATATCATTTGTGATGTATGTTCTTACTTTGTCTGAAAGGCATCTTGTTTAATTGTCTGTAACCTGCAATATTTGTCCCAAACTATCACCTCCCAAGAACTTATGGTGAGATCTTGAAACTCCAAGTATTCCTTCGGCTCTTAGCATGGATAAGATGCCTTTCAGACTTAAAATATGAAACATACATCACAAATGATAGGGGCAGTATATAAATTACGTATCGGCAAATTTCGAGTATTTTCAAAACCACCTCCCCCCCCTTTGTAACGCACTTCCCTATTCTCAACGCAAAGCAGCGTAACGCTGCCTCAGACCCCTCCCTCTCCCTTTAGCGTTTCGTATTTTATGGATGACCCCATACTGATACCTGAAATGGGTTGAAAATTTCATTTGAAACATTTTTGTATGAAGAATGTTATATATTTTTAATAATAAAATTTTAAATGTGAATTTGAACGTGAATAATCATTTAAAAGAGAGAAAATAGGATAGAAGCTATTATGTGTAAAACACGTTGGTTGTATTTTGTATTTTTTAAAGTATTTTAAAATACTATTTTGTATCTAAAATACTTCTATGAAAGTATTTTGTATTTGGTATCTAAAAAAACTTTCAGCGAAGTATTTTGTATTTCGTATCTGAAATACATTTTTCAAGTATTTTGCCCAACCCTGATGATTAATGGCAACTAATGTTCTTACAAATCATATTGGCTATTATCCAAACAAAAACGCTACAAGTTCTGTGGATCTTGGTGTGGTACTCGTTAGTTTGTTGGTAGATCAAGTTATTGGGAACATGGAAAGCAACAAAGTTTCATTATGACATATTAAAAATACGCACACGTTCACGATTACCATTCTGAACGATTCCATCACATGAAATGGTTTCAAGCTTATGGTTACTGTGCGTATCTAGAAAAACGAGGAGGAAGAGCGATAAAACAATAATTAATTTTCACATCTGTCCTATCTCCGATCCACCCCTTTTTTAATCTAACAATTTGGGAAAGTTATAAATTTGAGAAGCAGGCTCTACAAGCCATCTGGCAAACCAGTAAATGGCTCAACATAAAATCCTCTGTATTTATGAATTGTAACGTTAAAATTTCTTTCTTCTTGTAGTATGTTTATTCATACACTAATAAAATGTCATATGTAGTAAATAAAAATATGTAATCAAAAAACCAAGCCGAAAAATGTAGTTGCCCCTCATTGTTTAAACTGCGCCCTCCTAGCAGGGGCAGCCGATCATTTGGGGAGGGGGGAGCATCGTAATGTTTGTTAAATAATAAACAAATTTGTTATTACGTTGTATATTATTTATGTACTGTAGATATTCTATTATCTATATATTATTTCTCAAAGGGCTGTTTGGTCTTTTCAATAAATTGGGCGACATACGAAACCGATCTGTATAAAGAAGCAATGGATTGAAAAATCGTGTTTCTTTTCACCTGCACATGGGGCATTCGTATTGAAAAAGGGCGTTAAAAATACCTAAATATTAAAAAAAGTAGTAATTCGGGATCTGTAATATCTGATTGCCGCGCGATCTATCGGAAGAAAATTACACTCGGACGGTGGCGGGAAATGCAATCTCAAGCATTTTTGTTTGTTTCAATTTAGTGTAGGTTGTGTAAGCACGTGAACGTGATTTTCTACATTGAATAGAAATCTTGAAATATGAGAGGTTAGTGATCTTAGTGAGGTTAGGTCGTTTATAATGCTGGAATACAAAAAAAGAATTTAAGCAGAAAACAGTTTGGTTATTTGACTAACCGTGCGATTTATCGCACGGATTCTCACTAGTAAGATGTTATTATTGAAATACATAATTCGAAACAAAAATAAATATTTTAATCAATTTTGCCAAATAAAGGAAGGTAAAACGAAAACTCTCGGCCATTTTTGGAGGGGGCATGGCCTCCATGGCATCCCCTCCCCCCCCACTGGATCCACCAGTGCCGCCTAGTACCCCTGTACGTGTACTGTAATCCACCTTGTACGTGTACTGTAATGTTCATCGCGAATGAACCTTAACGGTCGCGAGGCGTCGCGTCGGGCAACGGCAGTGCGGGGCGAGGGCTAACGGTGCCGCGGCGCCGCGTGGGGGCGACGTCTGCGGCGGCGGCGGCGGCGGCTCCGCGGATGGTCTGCTTCTTGCGACCTCCGCCGCCGCCGCCACCACCGCCTGTGAGTCACCGCCGCCGCTGCAGCGTTGCCAGAGCGCATCTGGAGCACGTGCGCGCCGCCGCCGCCGCCCGCGGGCGTGCGGGAGGTGCAGTGCTCCGCGCGTTGTGGAAGAGAGTAAACAAACGGCGAAGGATGGTCAGCGAACCTCCCGCGCTGTGTTGTGCTCGTGTTTCCTCCTCGCGAACACGCGCGCCCCCGGGGGAAGGAGCGGGACCGGTGAGCGACGCTTGGTGTGTTACGGACGTGCAGACGGCTCTGCGCGGGATGAAGGGTCGCTGCCTCTACCGCCACCGCCTGCCGCGCTCGCCAATACAGAATGTTCCCGTTATTACAGAGGCGATTCCAAGGGGAGGGGCATGTAAGCCAAGCCCCCCCTCCCCCCCAAGGCCTATAGTTTTCTTTTGTTACATTCTTTTATTTCGCAAAATTGATTTAAATATTTATTTTTGTTCAAATTATGCAATTATTTAAAAATAATATTCTGTGGTATATTCACTCCATAAATAACAAAAAATTAATAACAAATATGTTTATTATTTAACAAAAATTTATGAGAGCCCCCACCCAAATGATCGGCTGGATCCGCCCCTACCTTATTATTACGAAAAAAATAAGACAAACGACCGTAGAAGTTTCGCGGGCAGGGGTGGGGAGACCCTCCTGAAATGTTCAAAGGGGCCATGTAGCAGTAAGCATTAAGATGACTTATTGGGCATTCGCCGAGCAGTGAGTATTGCTTGCCCAATCTGGAGCGGCTGATGTGCTCGGCGAATGTTCGCTTCCTTTGATGTGTCCAAAAGACCGACACGCGATGGGTAGGGTTGGCACCAAATGTTCGCCGCTCGACACGCAACCCATCCACACTATTGGGGATTCGGAGAATGTTCGCTCACTACCCGGCGAATACCGAATGAGTGCTGCCGCCGTTACGTAATAAAATATTTAATTTCCTTAAATATGTTCAAACCCCGATTTTTTCTTTTTCTAAACCAAGATTGGGTAATTATTGTACGACATTTGGGAAAGGTTTTCCCAGCCATCTGGAAACACTGGTTCAACATAAAATCATTTGTGTTTATTTATTGTATCATTAATGCTTTAATTTAATTCTACTTGCAGTGTTTTGTGTACGAGTATGTACTAGCAAATTATGTCATCTGTAAGTAAAAATGCTTCATGGAAAAGGGTTTCAGAAACGAAGTTGGTCATCTCTCTTGATTTAAGCTGGCCAATGGATGAAGAACCAAATCTTTTTTGAGAGAGTTTGGTGCATTACATTGCCCGTCGATATTTTTTTATTATTTTTTTATTATTAATATTTGTATAGGCCTCTACAGACCACGCTACAAGTTCTCTTCCGAGGCCCAGTCGTATTCAATCCTGGAGAGAGAGAGAGAGATAGCCGTGTGTAATTAGGGGAATCAACTTTTCCTCTGTATCCCTTTGTAAGACAAGGTTGTTACGCCTTGAATTGTAAATTATGAAATGATAGGATGATGAGGGGTGAAAGGACAATCACAAATACGACCATGCCTACGCAGGACTCCAACCTGCAGCCTCCTCGGCGCAGACGACGGCTGTCGCAACCGTCTGCACCACGAGGCCGGCTTATTATTATTATTATTATTATTATTATTATTATTATTATTATTATTATTATTATTATTATTATTGTTGTTATTATTATTTTCGACAACAGTGGGCTTCTTTGCTTCTTCTGCGTGAGCGCCAAAGCAAATTCTCTGCTCTGCGCGAGCGCAGCATTGCAGCTGCGCTGCGGTGAGTGAAGAGGGCGGGGATGGGCAGCAGCAAGCCCGGTGCAGCGGCGGCACGATTTTCCTTCTCGAGTCGCGCGGGGGTCGCTCGTCTCCTAGACAACGGAGCCGCCGCGCCGAGTCTTATCGCCACCCATCTTCGCTACGTCTCCACGCATCGCAGCTGCAGCGGATGTCTCGGTGAACCGCAGGGTTTTAAAACTGCTCGCCTGAATGCGGGAAAGAAGCAGCTTTGCGAAAGCAGAAATTTTCGACGGGAAACAGATTACTTCCAAGTTCTTTCAACAACGTAGTCTACGTTATTTTTTTGGCAATACAGCGAGGGGATATCTTGCAGTCAGAACAAAAATATCGGGTCAAAGCTGGTTCCTGGCTTACCCGTCAATAAACGCGCGTAAAAAGTAGTTTTTTTAGTGCAATGTTATTGTATGTTTTGCATCCATTGTGTGCTTCAGCGTAAAACTTTTCTGTGCCCTGAAATATAACAAGGATATCCTTAATTTTGCATGTTCCTTGCGGCTGCTATTTGAAGCTTGATACGCTGCTTGCCGTAATGTTTTCGGAACGTTGATGGGGTTGCAACAAGACGTACCAATACCGGGTGGGGGGTGCCTGACCTTTGATGACGTTAGATTCCTTGGATCGAGGGAGTCCAGGTCTCTAAAAGTCTGGTGCAGAACACAAGTGGGGCTGATACAGTTTTCACTACTCTAGCAACAGGTATTCATACTTTTCTCGAATATGATAAAATAGTTTTAAATTTCGTACAAATACACAATGGCTAATCATTATTAGCAATATAGTATTAAATAACTATACATTTAGTTTCTTAACACAAATATAGCTAATATGCGACAGGTCTTAAAGCCCTTTTTAAGGTGTAACAGCCATTACAAAAAAGTACTACTATTGTTGTTAGTTTTGCCTAATTTTACGGTCTTGAGTTACGTTTCCAAAGACTTTTTTTTTTGCTTTGAATAAAGTTTGTAAAGTATTCGGTGGTAACCATGCAGAAAAATAATTTCCTTGGTGGGAGAAAATGAGATTCTTTAAAAAGGAGCTTTTTGTATCATTCAAATTAGTGTTCAAAGGAAACTTCGCGCGGTCTCTCCTTGACAACTAGATTTTCTGAACTCCATTTCATTTGGTATCTAGGTTGTCAAGAAAACACGTATGCATATTCCGTACTAATTTCTCTAAATTGCTCCTCATCGCAGAGCCGGGTGCGTAACTGCGCTGTTGTGGGAAGCTTAGAAATTCTCAACCGCCGGCGCCCGTGAGCAACCAGAGCAAAGTGCCGGGCTCCGCCTTGAGGAAGAACTTCAAAGGGCAACCTGGTGCCGCGGGAGCGCCGGTGGCTGCGCGCAAGGCGGAGGGATTCTTTGGGCGAAGGCGAGCAGACAAAGACGGCCGGAGGCCCTGCAAAGGAGGCAGGTGGCGGGGCCTGGAAATTGCGGCGAATAAATTGGTTGAACGAAATCCACGCGGCTCAATCTGCCTCACAAAACGTAACATACGCGGCCTTACAGTGTAGGGAACCTCACTCACCGCTAATTGGATTCTACAGCCAACGCCCGTGCTACCCGGGAGAAGCATCCGAGCTCGTTAGTCTTGTGTGTGTGTTTGCACCAGCGCATGTGTGTGTGTGTGTATATGTAAGCGTGTGAAAATGTGTAGGTGTGTGTGTGACGTGTGAGAGAACTTGCGAAAATACATGCACGCACGTACGCACGTTGATGGACTGAAATATTTGAAAAATTGCTGTATCCACAGAGCGATTTAATTTCCAGTTTGTCAGATGAGCTACTTTGCACTCACACGTGAAAGGGTAACCTGCGTGCGACTGTGTCATCGTCCGTTATGGTTAAACCTCATCCGGGGCAAGTGAGGTGTCATTCGAAACCTAGCGATCAGCTGATGGGGAACAGCGAAGTTTTTTCAGGGAGCTTTATGAACATTCTAAAGGAATTCTCAGAAACTATTTTACGGGGTTTAAAGAATTTGAAACGAATATTGGAGGATTTTAAGGCACTTACATGAGTGATCGCTCTTGTCCAGACGAATCGATTAGCTCTTTAAAAAACAGATTCTCGACGAAAGAGAGAGCCTAATTGCCTG